>CM065811.1:123869000-124381500 GCA_033398695.1 Orobanche coerulescens | reverse complement strand
TTGTTGAATTTTAATTTTGACTTATTTTGATAATTTGAACAAATTATTTCCTTGAGGAAATTTATTGCTAAATATGGAAAATCTGATCTTAGGGATTTAAAATCCTAAAAATATATGAATATAATACTGGACTAGGGTAAATGATCAATTAATCATCGGGAAATTTTACTAATCGAACCTAAACTCGAAAAGTAACAAAAATGGCCAAAAAAGGGTGATTTATGGATAAATTTGTTGGAATCCTTAATTCTGGACTTTAATCTAAATATTGCCTTAAAATATTATAAATAAGTTATCTACAAAATTTTACCTAAATCGGAATCCATTAAAATAAAAAATCGGGGCAAAAATATAAATTTAAAGAATTTGGGGTCAAAATTATAATTGACAGAAAAATAGTATTTCAAAAAGAAAATTTCCAGAAAAATAGAACTCTATGGACTCAGAATAATATAAAGAACTTACCCCGAAAATTTAAGATCAACCCGACAAGAATCGAAAGAGTTATGATCTGAATACTAAAATCTCAATTAAGACAAAAGGAATGAAATTATAATTTCTAAAAGAATAAGATTTGAAACTGAATAGAATTCGAAAATATCAGTCTAAAGGATCAGAATGCAAGAGGTTTTATAATTTTTGCAGTTAAAATGAATCCAAACGAATTAATCAAAGTTATAAGATAAAACTAAATAATAATAATAGTAGTACTTAAATTTCGGAAGCGCAAAATTGTAATTTATGAAAGGAAAAATCTCCATGCAACTTATGACCTAAATTCCTCTCATCATAATTGACTTTTCGCAATAAAGCTCAAAAATTTCAGACGTATAATTAATCCGTACCGAATTATTCAAATTCATGTAATTACTATTAAACATGATAATAATACTTTAAAATTGGAAGAGCATAATTGTAATTTCTGAAAGGTAAACTTTCATGCAACTTCTGGCCTTCAATATTTACATCATAACGGACTTTTTGTAATAAAGTTCCTAATTTCCGGACATGTAAGCAATCCGCACCAAATTATTCAAATTATAGTAAAAAATAATAATAGTAAAAATAATAAAATATGTTAAAAATCACACAATAGCCATATGATCACCGACCGGTTGAATTAATTCCTCTAATTTACCTAAGTCCATTTATTATCAAATAAATATGTTGACATCCTATATTACGCCTTATCGTCGTTAATCACGACATTAATTGTTATTCAATAGAAATCGAGAGTAAGTACTGTGCGGAGCTAAGTGCTACGACCTTCGGGCGGAAGCCACCATTAGAGTCCGTATGAGTACCTCTAGAGTCCCTTTTTCTATCTATATGCACTGAGGGCGGTTAGTCTAAGTCATGAATCGAGCAGCGTGGCTGTGGTTCTAGGCAAAGCTACTGCCGTATCATATTCCTTTGAAGCCGAAGGATGGAGTGTTCCTAAGGTGACTGGGTCGTAGAATTCGGATATAGTCGTGATTATGATATGATCCACGCATAGACCCAAGCTAAGGACATATCGAGCCCATAAAAGAGATAAGGCAACCTGTCACCAAGCATGAGAGCGATAAGCTCAAAGGACAATGATATAGTGATGGTCCGACAAACGCCCAAGGCTACAGTTACTAAACCAAAGGTCGTGGTGATAGTCAAAGACCAAACACTGATAACTGTCTAAGACGTTATAAGGATCCTAAGGGCTTTAGTCACATGAAATACCTCCTGGAGCTAAATATTTACTGGGCGCGCGACACCGCATATGATTATACTCAATAGCAATCTACAGAGATTGAATGTACATTCATGTTATAATTCATTGTATTCCTTTTGAAAACTTGCACAATAATTAACAATATTATCTTTTTCAAACGTGGGAAAAAATAAACTCATAATTACCCAAACCCCAGCTTATTGAGAATCTATTATCCGCACCCCACTTTGATTTTCAAAAGCCCCACAAGATGAAAAGGATGAAGAGGAAGAAGAGGCAGATGCTGACAAGAAGTGAAGTCTGATCTCGAGTATTGCACCCCATATTCGTGTTCTTGATGGAACTTCCTCGTACTTCTTCGTCGCCTAGTAAATTAATACATTGTAGAAAAATTGCAACATATTATACAAAATTTTTAGTAAATATAAATAGGCTCAAAACGGCCTTTACCACCCATCCATTCAAATACATCGATTCAAAACTATGAACTACATCACCATCACATAAGTATTTACAATAAGTACATTAAAGTAATGGTATTACATTAAATAATCAATTTACTACAATGATCTAATGAATATAAAATTAGTCTATCTAAGAGAATCAAAATGAATTCTCATAACCGATAAATATAATATGGTTTGGACGAAAATAAATAATTCATTAAATTAATTCCCTTAAAAATAAAAATATCATATTATTATTTTAGTCAAATTAAATCCAATTTATATTGTGGAAAATTAATTTTAAAAATAAAAAATAAAAAATAGATTCGCATACTCGATGGTCGGGCCCAAGCCTGTGGCCCGGCACCACAGTCGGGCCTTGATCGGGGGCATCCGCTGCTTGCGGAGAGCAGGCAGCTTGCGGCCAGCTCGTCTTTTCATCTCCATACAAAAATTATATTTGTCTGGTTTTTAAATTACACAAACAAATTAGTTTTTCGAACAAAAAAAGATTTATATTGTAATATAAAATCATGACGAACAATTAGACATTAACCGCATATGACATTCACCTGGTCACTTACAGGAGAGATAATCCTTTCTTGGTACTCGTAGAGACTGTTATTTGTCCATCGAGTTGTATTTTTAGGATTACCTACATATCGGTGATTGGGTCGAAGTACTCTAACGAATAACTTAACGTCACAAGCACATCTCCAATTGAACCCTCAAGTCTAATGATCATGTATACATACACAACCTTTCAATTCATTCATTGACAATTGTAACACCCCCAGAATCAAACCGGGAATATTACACGCCGCAGACCCTCTCCGTGAGGATCCACCAGGCTAGACATCAAAACCACACAATAAATAACATACCGACATGATAAAATACCACATCCGTAGACCAACTTGGTCTTTCATCACAAACATACAAGTTAAAATGCACATTTCTACCTCGAGAAAATACCCATGCATGGGTAAAATACACTCTCAAACCAAAAATACGACAGAATAAAGACCATACATAAACTCTGACTGACTGCATCCAACACTGGCCTTCGTGTGATTAGTATCATTCGCCTTCCATCATCCTTCGCGCCGATCCTATGTTTTGCTCCCAAACCCGCATGTACCTGGATGCAAAAACAGACATCCACCCCCCGAATACTCGGGAGTTAGCAAAACTCCACTGTTTTGCTAGTACAAGTATAAAGTGCAAATACGAGCCATACATAACACATTCCGAGAATACAACAAAAGACTTCCCGAGATATTTTGATAATTAAAAATAGTTCAAGTCTTGAAAGTAAAACGAAACAAGTAAGCACTTTCCAAACACTTCCAAATCTCGGGAGTCTTAAAAACATTTGTGATTGAAAAGTTCTTAATTCTACCAAAGCCACTTAGGGTCACCGCCCCAAAGTTCATTTTTCAAAAATGCAAAACCAATTAACAAAACACGGGGTTCACAACCCAATTCATTCCAGTCACAAAACACAGGGTCCACGACCCAACTATTTCGATCACCAACACAGGGTCCACGACCCGTTCATTCACTTCAATTCACTTCCAACGACACATTACACATAACACATTATTTTTATGCCATTTTAGCCAAATACCAAGACTCGATATATAATGTCTCTCGACCTCGGGCACCAATCATTGTGATACTCCGGACATATCACAATTAATCATCAGTACAAACACTCTGGCAATTCTCACGACCCGGTCCGGCCCTCAAGCCACCAAGTCCCTGTGTGCCCCGTCGAGTAATCCCCAGGTGATTATGCCCACTCGAAGTAACCCTCGCGACCCGGTCCAGCCGCTAAGCCACCAGGTCCCTGTGTGACCCCGTCGAGTCAATCCCCGAGTGAGAGTACTCGAGAACAACCTTACAACTCTCATCAATTCACATTTCCAAAATCACAATCCTCAAGAGTCAATCACAATATATATAGTCGAGGTATTTTGCTAAAATGGCCAAACTATCCAACACATACTCACGACCCAGAATTAATACTATCCACAAGAAAACACACTTATCTCAACAACACCGAACGACACAACCAATATCACACAACTCACATATCCACCGACAACCACATGACTCCACGCACAATTCTTAACAAAATTATTTAACCATAAATTACCGACGACATATTCACACATAATGACATCACCCGAAAGTAGGGAGATCCTATACTCAACACTAACACACATAGTCAATTAAGCACATTAAGCCCCGAACACAAAAGTCGTCTTTTAAGAAAACCATGATTGTAAATCTACCGATTCTTTTGAGAAATGGTTGTAAACATTCATTTAGCACATATAATCGATTACCAACCATTATATCCTTAAAACACGTCATGTATGGACAAGATACTTGCCTCGAAACCACGATCATTGGAACAACGAACGGACACGGTCAATCAGCCCCTGAACTTCCAAGAACAAACACGAACCCGACAGTCCGACGAACACTATGAGAGTGACACACCACGAATTAACAACACTAAACGGGATCCAAATCGACATTAAGAACTACAAGGGTTCAAGGGTTTCCCAAGGAAATCAAAACCATGTTTCGGGTGAAATGAAATCAATAAACGAGTTTTTAATCCATAGTGTACAACCAAAACAACAAGAATTACACAATCAATTTATCATTTCCGGCTGAACTCAAGAGATCAAGGAAAACCCCCCCAAAATTCCCAAAACCAAGGTTCTAAGGGATTTTACCTCGAATCCAACGGTGCAAGATGAAAGAAGGTCAATAAGTCCGTGTTAGGAGTTGAAAGGAGTTGATATCTAATGATATCTGGCCGAGATCTCCACCTTCTCACGCCTGGAGTCGCCTGGGTCGCCGGAGAAGAAGAAGTGAAATGAAAAAATGATGAAAGTTGACTTCCCAAACCCTTATATACTAACAGAGGTTTAGCGTACGCTACGGAAAGGCTTAGCGTGCGCTACCAGGGTAAAAATGCAGTCCAGAAGCCTCTGTTCGGTCCCGTTAGCGTGCGCTAATCAATGTATTAGCATGCGTAAACGAGGCAGTCCTGTAAAGGACAGAACGCTCTGCCCCTAATAGTTAGCGCGCGCTAATAAATGCGTTAGCGTGCGCTAACTATACATTGTGTAGTCTTTGCTATTATGACCATAACTCCTTCGTCCGGACTCCGATTGACTCGCCGTTTGAACCATTGGAAAGCTAACTTGATGCTCTATCACGTTGTTAAGTTTCAGAATTTTTAGACTTTATAAATGCCGGTGGTGATCTTACAAAGTCGACCAATTGCACAACAACGTTACTCCTCGACAAAACAATGATTAATCAAAATGCAACGAAACACTAACGGACAACACCAACGATCCAAATCTAAAACAAACAAATAAAAAAGCACGACATACTATTAGCTCGACTTACGCAATGATATGTCGTACCCGACGAACACCACAACACGGTACATCATGTCGTACCCAACATAGGGGAAAACTCAAATAATCGCTAACAGAGGAAAATAAATGGAAACGAAAATCTCGGGTATTACATTCTACCCTACTAAAAATAAGTTTTGTCCCGAAACTTAAAACAAGAGCAAGGCGACTCTAGATAACACACTCTATCTGATATTGAGAGCGCACAAGAGCTCCATGCAGTACCGAGCTAATGCAGTCCGAATCAATACGCAAGAATGTTTACGAAAGTAACGAACCTGAACCCTCACGGTTGATAAATCTGTGCAGTACAACAATCAAAACACAATTCCAACGTTGAACAAGAATGAAATTCCAATAACCTCAAATGTTTGAAAAAAAATCACATACTGGAACAATTACCCGAATTTTAAGGAAACTACGAAATGGCCGAGATGCTCAATATTCGCAGTTTTGGATCGGACAATAAAAATTGGACAACAACAATCGAACAACAATGGTCGAACAACAACGGTCGAGCAACAACGATTAGACCACAACGCCGACGTTTACTACAAGATGCTCATATGCATAGGGTTCACGGAAGTCGCACCGAACTCGGAAAAGTCATAAGGCTAAACTAATTGATTTGAAACAACATCAAAACTCTCTCGATTGACAATGCCGAAAAACAACGCAAGGTCAGAAGTATCAGCGAACACAAACGAGTCAACAGAGTCGAATAATACGAAACCGAAAAAAATGGTTATTATACTTTGTCACTATTAAAAGAGGTTTCATCCCTGAAACCAAAACAACGAGAGCGAGGTGTTAGCATAGCAACCTTCTCGGAAATATTCTCTTGGTCCCGCATCTAGTCCCCCCAACCATCTGTACCATAGTCACGACCACGACCTCTGCCCCTCAGCATACTGAGTAAGTAACCACTCAGCACGATGGAACCCAACATCTCAAAATGATACATTAGAATGCCAACGTAGCACGACATATCGACATAAGGTATCTAATAGTAACATGATAAGAAGATCCACGAGGTATCCTTTTAAATGATATCATAAAAAAAATCTTTGAATTTGTATGTTTACTCGAAAGAGAATTTTTTAAAGTACTTTTGGTACCTTGGGCTGTTTTACCACGACTTGTAAACAAAATACCGTAACTATCTTATTTTGAAATCATTTGCAAAACAATATTTCGGAATATCAATTATCCCTTGTAATCAGTATCATCATTTTCGTTAATAACAAACAGGTAACCACGCAATACCAGCAAACCATTCGCACATGCACTAAATATTTCCACAAATCAACAATGATTTTGGAGTTACTCAAACTTTTCCAAATCCGAGTTTGAAGTTTAAATCGAGTAAGCTTTTTCGTCTTTCACTACATATTTTTGAAAATAAAAATCGTGTTGGTTTTTGGAATACAAAAAAAATATGGTGTGAAAGATTTTTGAAAATCATGTACTCGAATTATTTGAAAATACAATAGTACGTCAAAAGTCATTTCTGAAAATTCTCCCAACACTACACAAAAATCAATGACGGTAACATTTTACAAAATGTTCAAGGTACTTTAAAACAACTCTTTAAATACCGTCGAGGTTTTATTTGATAATCTTAGGCTGGCTCGCAAATTTCAAACAATTTCCAAAGTTCGTATGAAGCCGCCGATTTAATCGCAACATCAAATTATTTTCAAAAATTGATTTTTCGCAACTTGCACAAACTTATGAAAGTTTCAGGAAAGCATTTTCGAAATCACACACAGAGCAGGCATAATTTATCAACTCACTAAACAAAATCAATTATCACTTAGCGCAACGAAAAGTCATAACACACAGTCACACAAAACGATTGTCATCACTAGACAACGCACATAGAATGCAATCATAGACGACTGACTGCAGAAAGTTAGACCTAACGGCTAAAAATGCGGTTCCACATCCTCTGCCCAGGCTGAGTAGCGCGCGTTACAACAACATTAGCATGCGCTAATCATGCCACATTAGCGCGCGCTAGCCTTGTACTTAGCGTGCGCTAACAGCTCTAATTCAGCAACGTGATTGCGAACATATACACGACTTTACTAGAATCGATGGTCACAAATAAACAACAACACGTTCGAATCTCAAAGCCATCGATATAACACTTCATGATAAACCATCAAAAGACAATTGTTATTCAAAAACTGAAATCTCACCTCTTATTAAAGAGAGCGATCTCAATGTACACAAATCGAACGACTCAGCATTCTCATCATAGTTTTAATTTAAAACTGGCAACACTGCCTGAACAACAAGAACATCATCACGTATTTCTCGACTAACAACCATAAAACCGATAAATTGAAAACGAGAGTCACGTCTTGTCTACATTTTGTTGACTTCACTTGAGTTCCAAAATCGTGTTTTGAAAACTTATAATACAAAATGAAAATAAAATATCGGTAGTTTTAATTCTCAAAAAAAAAAATTCGGCCTTCAGGTCATTATACAAAAATCAATTTTTTTTCTCCATTTGGAGGATATTTTAAAACAAAATATACGTGACTTCCCAAAACATGTAAAGTTTTAAAATATCACATTGATGAATTTTTCTTTGCGTAACCACACCAAGGCCATTACTCTTGTAAAAAAGACTTATATCAGGATGTGTGTATATATACATATATGTTGACATCACTTTCATTCTAGCATCATACAAGGATCAAACAACATAGGCCACATAATCACAATTCACCTTTAAACTCCACGTCATAACACAAAATCATACCAGCTCATATATCACAAGGCACAATATAGTAGGGAGACTTACATCCACAGGTCGCACGAAGATGATGGCTGCACCTCGATACTAATCACGGCCGACATCACAGATGACGCGTCGCGACACGACTTAGACAAACACAATATGACAGGACAAGACACGACAATACCTAACTGGACCCGACAGCCTAGGTTTCCGCAACCTAAGCTCTGATACCATAAATGTAACACCCCCAGAATCAAACCGGGAATATTACACGCCGCAGGCCCTCTCCGTGAGGATCTACCAGGCTATACATCGAAACCACACAATAAATAACATACCGACATGATAAAATACCACATCCGTAGACCAACTTGGTCTTTCATCACAAACATACAAGTTAAAATGCACATTTCTACCTCGACAAAATACCCATGCATGGGTAAAATACACTCTCAAACCAAAAATACGACAGAATAAAGACCATACACAAACTCTAACTGACTGCATCCAACACTGGCCTTCGTGTGATTAGTATCATTCGCCTTCCATCATCCTTCGCGCCGATCCTGTGTTTTGCTCCCAAACCTGCATGTACCTGGATGCAAAAACAGACATCCACCCCCCGAATACTCGGGGGTTAGCAAAACTCCACTGTTTTGCTAGTACAAGTATAAAGTGCAAATACGAGCCATACATAACACATTCCGAGAATACAACAAAAGACTTCCCGAGATATTTTGATAATTAAAAATAGTTCAAGTCTTGAAAGTAAAACGAAACAAGTAAGCACTTTGCAAACACTTCCAAATCTCGGGAGTTTTGAAAACATTTGTGATTGAAAAGTTCTTAATTCTACCAAAGCCACTTAGGGTCACCGCCCCAAAGTTCATTTTTCAAAAATGCAAAACCAATTAACAAAACACGGGGTTCACAACCCAATTCATTCCAGCCACAAAACACAGGGTCCACGACCCAACCATTTCGATCACCAACACAGGGTCCACGACCCGTTCATTCACTTCAATTCACTTCCAACGACACATTACACATAACACATTATTTTTATGCCATTTTAGCCAAACACCAAGACTCGATATATAATGTCTCTCGACCCCGGGCACCAATCATTGTGATACTCCGGACATATCACAATTAATCATCAGAACAAACACTCTGGCAATTCTCGCGACCCGGTCCGGCCCTCAAGCCACCAAGTCCCTGTGTGCCCCGTCGAGTAATCCCCAGGTGATTATGCCCACTCGAAGTAACCCTCGCGACCCGGTCCAGCCGCTAAGCCACCAGGTCATCGTGTGACCCCGTCGAGTCAATCCCCGAGTGAGAGTACTCGAGAACAACCTTACAACTCTCATCAATTCACATTTCCAAAACCACAATCCTCAAGAGTCAATCACAATATATATAGTCGAGGTATTTTGCTAAAATGGCCAAACTATCTAACACATACTCACGACCCAGAATTAATACTATCCACAAGAAAACACATTTATCTCAACAACACCGAACGACACAACCAATATCACACAACTCACATATCCACCGACAACCACATGACTCCACGCACAATTCTTAACAAAATGATTTAACCATAAATTACCGACGACATATTCACACATAATGACATCACCCGAAAGTAGGGAGATCCTATACTCAACACTAACACACATAGTTAATTAAGCACATTAAGCCCCGAACACAAGAGTCGTCTTTTAAGAAAAAGATGATTGTAAATATACCGATTCTTTTGAGAAATGGTTGTAAACATTCATTTAGCACATATCATCGATTACCAACCATTATATCCTTAAAACACGTCATGTATGGACAAGATACTTGCCTCGAAACCATGATCATTGGAACAACGAACGGACACGGTCAATCAGCCCCTGAACTTCCAAGAACAAACACGAACCCGACAGTCCGACGAACACTATGAGAGTGACACACCACGAATTAACAACACTAAACGGGATCCAAATCGACATTAAGAACTACAAGGGTTCAAGGGTTTCCCAAGGAAATCAAAACCATGTTTCGGGTGAAATGAAATCAATAAACGAGTTTCTAATCCCTAGTGTACAACCAAAACAACAAGAATTACACAATCAATTTATCATTTCCGGGTGAACTCAAGAGATCAAGGAAAACCCCCCCAAAATTCCCAAAACCAAGGTTCTAAGGGATTTTACCTCGAATCCGACGGTGGAAGATGAAAGAAGGTCAATAAATCCGTGTTATGAGTTGAAAGGAGTTGATATCTAATGATATCTGGCCGAGATCTCCACCTTCTCACACCTGGAGTCGCCTGGGTCACCGGAGGAGAAGAAGTGAAATGAAAAAATGATGAAAGTTGACTTCCCAAACCCTTATATACTAACAGAGGTTTAGCGTACGCTACGGAAAGGCTTAGCGTGCGCTAGCAGGGTAAAAATGCAGTCCAGAAGCCTCTATTCGGTCCCGTTAGCGTGCGCTAATCAATGTATTAGCATGCGTAAACGAGGCAGTCCTGTAAAGGACAGAACGCTCTGTCCCTAATAGTTAGCGCGCGCTAATAAATACGTTAGCGTGCGCTAATTATACATTGTGTAGTCTTTGCTATTATGACCATAACTCCTTCGTCCGGACTCCGATTGACTCGCCGTTTGAACCATTGGAAAGCTAACTTGATGCTCTATCACATTGCTAAGTTTCAAAATTTTTAGACTTTATAAATGCCGGTGGTGATCTTACAAAGTCGACCAATTGCACAACAACGATACTCCTCGACAAAACAATGATTAATCAAAATGCAACGAAACACTAACGGACAACACCAACGATCCAAATCTAAAACAAACAAATAACAAAGCATGACATACTATTAGCTCGATTTACGCAACGATATGTCGTACCCGACGAACACCACAACACGGTACATCATGTCGTACCCAACATAGGGGAAAACTCAAATAATTGCTAAGAGAGGAAAATAACCGGAAACGAAAATCTCGGGTATTACATTCTACCCTACTAAAAATAAGTTTTGTCCCGAAACTTAAAACAAGAGCAAGGCGACTCTAGATAACACACTCTATCTGATATTGAGAGCGCACAAGAGCTCCATGCAGTACCGAGCTAATGCAGTCCGAATCAATACGCAAGAATGTTTACGAAAGTAACGAACCTGAATCCTCACGGTTGATAAATCCGAGCAGTACAACAATCAAAACACAACTCCAACGTTGAACAAGAATGAAATTCCAATAACCTCAAATGTTTGAAAAAAAATCACATACGGGAACAATTACCCGAATTTTAAGGAAACTACGAAATGGCCGAGATGCTCAATATTCGCAGCTTTGGATCGGACAATAAAAATTGGACAACAACAATCGAACCACAATGGTCGAACAACAATGGTCGAGCAACAACGATTAGACCACAACGCCGACGTTTACTACAAGATGCTCATATGCATAGGGTTCACGGAAGTCGCACCGAACTCGGAAAAGTCATAAGGCTAAACTAATTGATTTGAAACAACATCAAAACTCTCTCGATTGACAATGCCGAAAAATAACGCAAGGTCAGAAGTATCAGCGAACACAAACGAGTCAACAGAGTCGAATAATACGGAACCGAAAAAAATGGTTATTATACTCTGTCACTATTAAAAGAGGTTCCATCCCTGAAACCAAAACAACGAGAGCGAGGTGTTAGCATAGCAACCTTCTCGGCAATATTCTCTTGGTCCCGCATCTAGTCTCCCCAACCATCTGTACCATAGTCACGACCACGACCTCTGCCCCTCAGCATACTGAGTAAGTAACCACTCAGCACGATGGAACCCAACATCTCAAAATGATACATTAGAATGCCAACGTAGCACGACATATCGACATAAGGTATCTAATAGTAACATGATAAGAAGATCCACGAGGTATCCTTTTAAATGATATCATAAAAAAAATCTTTGAATTTGTATGTTTACTCGAAAGAGAATTTTTGAAAGTACTTTTGGTACCTTGGGCTGTTTTACCACGACTTGTAAACAAAAGACCGTAACTATCTTATTTTGAAATCATTTTCAAAACAATATTTCGGAATATCAATTATCCCTTGTAATCAGTATCATCATTTTCGTTAATAACAAACAGGTAACCACGCAATACCAGCAAACCATTCGCACATGCACTAAATATTTCCACAAATCAACAATGATTTTGGAGTTATTCAAACTTTTCCAAATCCGAGTTTGAAGTTTAAATCGAGTAAGCTTTTTCGTCTTTCACTACATATTTTTGAAAATAAAAATCGTGTTGGTTTTTTGAATACAAAAAAAATATGGTGTGAAAGATTTTTGAAAATCATGTACTCGAATTATTTGAAAATACAATAGTACGTTAAAAGTCATTTCTGAAAATTCTCCCAACACTACACAAAAATCAATGACGGTAACATTTTACAAAATGTTCAAGGTACTTTAAAACAACTCTTTAAATACCGTCGAGGTTTTATTTGATAATCTTAGGCTGGCTCGCAAATTTCAAACAATTTCCAAAGTTCGTATGAAGCCGCCGATTTAATCGCAACGTCAAATTATTTTCAAAAATGATTTTTCGCAACTTGCACAAACTTATGAAAGTTTCAGGAAAGCATTTTCGAAATCACACACAGAGCAGGCATAATTTATCAACTCACTAAACAAAATCAATTATCACTTAGCGCAACGAAAAGTCATAACACACAGTCACACAAAACGATTGTCATCACTAGACAACGCACATAGAATGCAATCATAGACGACTGACTGCAGAAAGTTAGACCTAACGGCTAAAAATGCGGTTCCACATCCTCTGCCCAGGCTGAGTAGCGCGCGTTACAACAACATTAGCATGCGCTACTCATGCCACATTAGCGCGCGCTAGCCTTGTACTTAGCGTGCGCTAACAGCTCTAATTCAGCAACGTGATTGCGAACATATACACGACTTTACTAGAATCGATGGTCACAAATAAACAACAACACGTTCGAATCTCAAAGCCATTGATATAACACTTCATGATAAACCATCAAAAGACAATTGTTATTCAAAAACTGAAATCTCACCTCTTATTAAAGAGAGCTATCTCAATGTACACAAATCGAACGACTCAGCATTCTCATCATAGTTTTAATTTAAAACTGGCAACACTGCCCGAACAATAAGAACATCATCACGTATTTCTCGACTAACAACCATAAAACCGATAAATTGAAAACGAGAGTCACGTCTTGTCTACATTTTGTAGACTTCACTTGAGTTCAAAAATCGTGTTTTGAAAATTTATAATACAAAGTGAAAATAAAATATCGGTAGTTTTAATTCTCAAAAAAAAAATTCGGCCTTCAGGTCATTATACAAAAATCAATTTTTTTCTCCATTTGGAGGATATTTTAAAACAAAATATACGTGACTTCCCAAAACATGTAAAGTTTTAAAATATCACATTGATGAATTTTTCTTTGCGTAACCACACCAAGGCCATTACTCTTGTAAAAAAGACTTATATCAGGATGTGTGTATATATACATATATGTTGGCATCACTTTCATTCTAGCATCATACAAGGATCAAACAACATAGGCCACATAATCACAATTCACCTTCAAACTCCACGTCATAACACAAAATCATACCAGCTCGTATATCACAAGGCACAATATAGTAGGGAGACTTACATCCACAGGTCGCACGAAGATGATGGCTGCACCTCGATACTAATCACGGCCGACATCAAAGATGACGCGTCGAGACACGACTTAGACAAACACAATATGACAGGACAAGACACGACAATACCTAACTGGACCCGACAGCCTAGGTTTCCGCATCCTAAGCTCTGATACCATAAATGTAACACCCCCAGAATCAAACCGGGAATATTACACGCCGCAGGCCCTCTCCGTGAGGATCCACCAGGCTAGACATCGAAACCACACAATAAATAACATACCGACATGATAAAATACCACATCCGTAGACCAACTTGGTCTTTCATCACAAACATACAAGTTAAAATGCACATTTCTACCTCGACAAAATACCCATGCATGGGTAAAATACACTCTCAAACCAAAAATACGACAGAATAAAGACCATACACAAACTCTGACTGACTGCATCCAACACTGGCCTTCGTGTGATTAGTATCATTCGCCTTCCATCATCCTTCGCGCCGATCCTGTGTTTTGCTCCCAAACCTGCATGTACCTGGATGCAAAAACAGACATCCACCCCCCGAATACTCGGGGGTTAGCAAAACTCCACTGTTTTGCTAGTACAAGTATAAAGTGCAAATACGAGCCATACATAACACATTCTGAGAATACAACAAAAGACTTCCCGAGATATTTTGATAATTAAAAATAGTTCAAGTCTTGAAAGTAAAACGAAACAAGTAAGCACTTTGCAAACACTAACAAATCTCGGGAGTTTTGAAAACATTTGTGATTGAAAAGTTCTTAATTCTACCAAAGCCACTTAGGGTCACCGCCCCAAAGTTCATTTTTCAAAAATTCAAAACCGATTAACAAAACACGGGGTTCACAACCCAATTCGTTCCAGTCACAAAACACAGGGTCCACGACCCAACCATTTCGATCACCAACACAGGGTCCACGACCCGTTCATTCACTTCAATTCACTTCCAACGACACATTACACATAACACATTATTTTTATGCCATTTTAGCAAAACACCAAGACTCGATATATAATGTCTCTCGACCCCGGGCACCAATCATTGTGATACTCCGGACATATCACAATTAATCATCAGTACAAACACTCTGGCAATTCTCGCGACCCGGTCCGACCCTCAAGCCACCAAGTCCCTGTGTGCCCCGTCGAGCAATCCCCAGGTGAGAATGCCCACTCGAAGTAACCCTCGCGACCCGGTCCAGCCGCTAAGCCACCAGGTCCCCGTGTGACCCCGTCGAGTCAATCCCCGAGTGAGAGTACTCGAGAACAACCTTACAACTCTCATCAATTCACATTTCCAAAACCACAATCCTCAAGAGTCAATCACAATATATATAGTCGAGGTAGTTTGCTAAAATGGCCAAACTATCCAACACATACTCACAACCCAGAATTAATACTATCCACAAGAAAACACACTTATCTCAACAACACCGAACGACACAACCAATATCACACAACTCACATATCCACCGACAACCACATGACTCCACGCACAATTCTTAACAAAATGATTTAACCATAAATTACCGACGACATATTCACACATAATGACATCACCCGAAAGTAGGGAGATCCTATACTCAACAATAACACACATAGTCAATTAAGCACATTAAGCCCCGAACACAAGAGTCGTCTTTTAAGAAAACCATGATTGTAAATGTACCGATCCTTTTGAGAAATGGTTGTAAACATTCATTTAGCACATATCATCGATTACCAACCATTATATCCTTAAAACACCTCATGTATGGACAAGATACTTGCCTCGAAACCACGATCATTGGAACAACGAACGGACACGGTCAATCAGCCCCTGAACTTCCAAGAACAAACACGAACCCAACAGTCCGACGAACACTATGAGAGTGACACACCACGAATTAACAACACTAAACGGGATCCAAATCGACATTAAGAACTACAAGGGTTCAAGGGTTTCCCAAGGAAATCAAAACCATGTTTCGGGTGAAATGAAATCAATAAACAAGTTCCTAATCCGTAGTGTACCACCAAAACAACAAGAATTACACAATCAATTTATCATTTCCGGGTGAACTCAAGAGATCAAGGAAAACCCCCCCAAAATTCCCAAAACCAAGGTTCTAAGGGATTTTACCTCGAATCCGACGGTGTAAGATCAAAGAAGGTCAATAAATCCGTGTTAGGAGTTGAAAGGAGTTGATATCTAATGATATCTGGCCGAGATCTCCACCTTCTCACGCCTGGAGTTGCCTGGGTCGCCGAAGGAGAAGAAGTGAAATAAAAAAAATGATGAAAGTTGACTTCCCAAACCCTTATATACTAACAGAGGTTTAGCGTACGCTACGGAAAGGCTTAGCGTGCGCTAGCAGGGTAAAAATGCAGTCCAGAAGTCTCTATTCGGTCCCGTTAGCGTGCGCTAATCAATGTATTAGCATGCGTAAACGAGGCAGTCCTGTAAAGGACAGAACGCTCTGTCCCTAATAGTTAGCGCGCGCTAATAAATACGTTAGCGTACGCTAATTATACATTGTGTAGTCTTTGCTATTATGACCATAACTCCTTCTTCCGGACTCCGATTGACTCGTCGTTTGAACCATTGGAAAGGTAACTTTATGCTCTATCACATTGTAAATTTTCAGAATTTTTAGACTTTAGAAATGCCGGTGGTGATCTTACAAAGTCGACCAATTGCACAACAACGATACTCCTCGACAAAACAATGATTAATCAAAATGCAACGAAACACTAACGGACAACACCAACGATCCAAATCTAAAACAAACAAATAACAAAGCACGACATACTATTAGCTCGACTTACGCAACGATATGTCATACCCGACGAACACCACAACACGGTACATCATGTCGTACCCAACATAGGGGAAAACTCAAATAATTGCTAACAGAGGAAAATAACCGGAAACGAAAATCTCGGGTATTACAACTATCCCAGAGTTAAATTCGTGTGATGAATCAGATGAGTCGTTTGAGTATACTAATCTAATTAGCATATCTATAACGTGTGCTGCCACTAACTATTAGTGAGTATAGGCACTATACATGTCAACTTACACGTCATACAAGTCTTGCCTAAATTCAATGCCTAGTTAAGTTTTATTAACTTGCGAACCAATTAAGCATTTGAGCTCTAAAAACTTCCTGTGCCAATCCTCCTATCCAATAAAGGAGTGGAATACACTCTCATATGCAAGGACTATATTTCTACATTTATATTTACTAAGTCTGGAATGCCATTGACATATAGTAAATAAAGAAACATTCATTTGCCTTTTGATCATAAAGATCTAAATTCATAATTACAAGTACAATGCTCTCACTCACTCAGCCTGTGAGTGGCATCTGATAGCATATTCCTAACAGGAACAGCTTCAGTCTAAACTATCCCAGCGTCCGCTGTAGCCTCATGAGTTATTGTCGGAATAGATACTTCATCTATCTCAGAATGAAACTTCTGCCTCTTCTTATTCTCGACAGCCATGTTTCTAACTATGGGATTTCTCGTTCTTATCTCCAATACCCGTACTTGTAGATGAATTGTTGACATATAGCTTGGAGTCTGGATTTTGACAACAGTCAACAGGGGTCTCATTGTTGTATAAGGTTGGCTTAGTTCCCCTGGGAACTTGCCAGCCTGAATCTTCTTGGTTGTAAGAGATTGCTGAGCATTGAATTGGATAGGAATGTAGTTCAGGATCAACCCAAAGGATTTCATGGAGGAATCGGATTTGGCGGTCCTTTTAGGCATCCGTTGCATTAGGATCTTGCACCAATTAACTTTTTAATGATTTATGATTGCATTATCAGCCTAAATCGCAAAGTAGTGCAAATCTGAAATGCACCAATCTCATTTTCCATAATCCTGCAATAAAACTCATGGAGATAAACATAGGGGATGACAAAGTTTATCTTGTGTCTGGACGAGTGAGGATTATCAGCCAAAGGATTTATAGTAAACAGCTTCCACTGCTGGTCAACATCCCCACACTCTGATATATTACAACCTTGCACATTTAGCTGTTTAAATTTCCAAATTGTGGGTTTCAAACCTTTTATTTCGATATGTCGTTTCGAGAGTAAATACTCAAACGTTTTAAATTAGAACAATGCACATGATCATAAATCATTTTTAAGATGATAAGAATGTAAAATATATATATATGTGTTGTATCCGCAAAAATACAGCATTCCACCTTAATTGGTGCGATTAATTCTTACAGCAATTGGTGATTAGCACTATATTCAAGGGTCCTACAATATTCCTCATTAATTAATTTTCATTATGGTTGTAGGAAGGGTATTATGTCCTCTTTTTACTACATTCAAGATCTGACTTTATAGCCTGTATGAACAATAATAAGTATGGATGTTGACCTCAGGGGTCCTACAGTGTTCCCCCTCAGTTCATGACTTCTAATTGAAAAACATACAACATTTAGTCAAGTTGTATCATTTCCAGTTATGGCATAGCATACAGAATCTTGTTGTAGCGAGAGGCTTGGTAAAGATGCTTGTCATCTAGATGTTTGTATGGACTTTCTCGACCCGGACATTCTTATTCTTGAAATGATGTCTGATGAAATGATGCTTCATATAAATGTGCTGAGTCATTTAGTGCAATACTAGATTGTGCGCAATTGCGATTGCACCCGTACTATTACACATGTTTGGATTCTATGTAGCCTCAATGTAGTGGTCCTATAATTGTTGTTGCATCCATATAATCTACATACAACTTCCAGCAGCATAATACTTTGACTCAATTGCGAAAAGCAGTTTAGCCAATTGCTTCTTACTGAACGAGGGCACTAGTCTTGGTCCAATAAAGTGACAAGTTCCACTTGTGTTCTTCCTATCCAGTTTGCAGCCTTTAATATTCGAATTGTTGAAAACTACCCAGTTGAATCCTCCTTCCTTAGGATACCAAAATCCTAGATTGATTGTTCATTTGACATACTTTACGATTCTCTTAACTATAGTGAAGTGTGATTCTTTTGGTACTACTTGATATCGTGCACACACTCCTATAGAAAATTGTATATCGAGCTTGATAGTTGTGAGGTACATAAGTGAGCCTATAATATTCCTGTAGAGTAATATGTCCACTGGGTTTTTAGCTTCATGGAAGTGCTTATTGGAGTTCACGAGGTCTTCGAGGAATTCATTCCAAACTTGGTGGCAACACCTGCAAGCCTAAGAAATATATAAGTTCCCCCATCATACTTATTTCAAATTCACTTTTTATGCGATCGAAGAACTTCTTGCACAAACCTTGGTTAGTAGAACCAAAAATAATATCATCGACATAGATTTGTATCATTAAAAGATCGTCACCTTCCTATACCTTGAAAAGAGTCTTGTCAAAAGCACTCTTCTCGAATCTACTATTTATATGATACAGAGACAGGGTGTCATACCATGCCCTTGATGTTTTCTTAAGTCTGTATAGAGATTTCCTTAGCTTGTAGACTTGGTTACCATGCTTTGTATTGACAAACACTGGTGGTTGCTCGACATATACTTCTTCGGCTAGGTCCTCATTCAAAATTACGCTCTTAACATCCATTTAATAAACAATCAAATTCTTATGAGCTGTAAATGCAAGAAACATCCTTATTGATTATAGTATGGCTACAGTAGCCAAGGTTTCATCATAATCGATTCCTTATTCCTGTCTGTAGCCTTCTATGACTAGTATGGACCTGTTCCTTATAACTAGTCCATTCTCATCCTTTTTTATTTCTAAACACCCATTTTGTCCTGATGACAGCTTGATGGGTTTGTCTAAGAACTAAGTACCAAACACCATTCCTTCGAAACCAATTAGCTCTTCCTTCATAGAGGTGATCCAATAAGAATAGCAAGAGCTTCATGCATTAGAATTGGTTCCGAGTGCGACAGATATACAAATATGGTGCATATAGTAAGCCTTTGTAGTTTGATTGTCGTCTTCCATATAGGAAACTTAGTCACATATGGTTCTGACTCTGTATCCTCCTGAATGCACATAATATTTTCTTATGTACTCCCTCCATCCCACCCATCTTGAGCATTTGCTTTTCGACACGGGATTTAAGAAAAGCTGAACAGTAGTGTATAAAGTGATGGTATGAATATATATAATTTAAATTTGTGAGAGATAAAGGTGTCTTAAAAAGGAAATGAACAAGTATCTTGGGACGGCCCAAAAATAAATATGAACCAAGATCGGTGGGACGGAGGGAGTACTACTTTATGCTCTCTTTCTAGTGGTAACTTTTGCATCGAGATTACTGATCACTAGTTCTTGTGGGTGATCTCTTAACCATCCCCTGCCGGGTTCCATCTCTGTATTTCTTGTTATGTCATGTTCGGTTGTAGGCTCGGTCTCAGCTTCCACATCTTCTTCTTTAATTATTACAGCTATGGAATTTATATCCAATGAGGTGGAACGTTCCACCTGGGTTTGTGGGATCTCTTCCAGGGTGAGGGTTTGAAGAGCTTGAGTTACACCATCTATTCTTGTGGGATCACAATATAGTTCGTTGAATACTACATGGACTGACTCCTCAATGATCAATTTCTTATTATTAAAGACCTTGTAGGCCTTGCTAAAATTTGAGTAACCTACAAACTCTTTCATCGGACTTCTCATTGAAGGTCTTGAGTTGATCTTTCTTATCATTGAGCATATAACACCTGCAACCGAAAATATTAGAATATATAATTTTATGTGTTCTATTATTCCATACCTCACAGGGAGTTTCGTTCTGGTGTCTGTTGAAGAGATAGTGGTTTTGTGTGTATCACGCTATGTTTGTTTCTTCGCCCCAATATTGTTGTGGTAACTTAACTTCGGCAATCATCATTCTAGTGGCTTCTTCCAGTGCCATGTTCTTTTGCTCGACAACCTCATGTTGTTGTGTCTTTCGGGTATCCAAATACTTATGTTATTCCATTATCCGCACAGTATTGCTCTCTAAAGCGAATTGTTAATTATGTAACTATGTAGGATCTACTAGATACAATGCTCAGCCCCTTTTCATTATATAGATTTCTTAGGTGTTCTGGTAGCTTCGTCATTATCTCCTTCTTCTTTTTCAAGAAAACCATCCAAGTGTACCTGGAGAAATCATCAACAATAACCAAGTAGTACTTTTACCTTCTAGGTTGATCGGGTCCATAGGGTCATATAGGTCCATGTGTAAGGACCCTTTGGGATAAAATAAATGATTTGATCTTCAGGGTGATTTGACTTGTTGGCTTGTTGACAAGGTCTGCACAGGTTGTCTTTTTTGTATATGATATCTAGCAAGCCTCTAACCATTCCTTTCCTTGCTAGCTTGTTGATGGCCTTGAAGTTTAGGTGATACATCCTTTTGTGCCACAACCAACTTTGGTCTGTTGTACCTTTGACAAATATAGAACAAAGAATTACAACACATATAGGAATCCAATCTTCAATATACGTGTTACATGATTGGGTTCTTGTGAGGACAACTTGATTGGTCTTTATGTCCTTCACCTTATAGTTGCCTTAAAATAACTTGACTGAAAGTTGTTTGTTACGAAATTGACAGACACTTAAAATATTATATCTCAGTCCTTACACATGGGTTGCGTCGGTGAATTTAAATTTCCCAACAAGTAGTGTTCCATTCCCTCTTGTTATTCCTTTAGACTTATCCTGAAACCTGACTTTTGGTCCTCGTCCTTCTACATAGTCTGTCACTTGTTGATATCTCCTGTCATGTACAAGGAATATCCGCTGTTGAAATACTAGATATCCTCCCTCTTGATATCCTATGGACAAATTAAGTAGATTTAATATTTTTTGGGTCCTTGTTTAGTGGTCCCTTTAGGTACCCAGATCTGCCTTATAGTAATTAGTTTACTGTAAGACTTCTTAGGTCCTTGCTTGCGAGGTTTACATATGGCAGACACGTACTTGTTGTATTTGTGATAGTTATGCATATAAAATTGAGGATTATGGTTCTTGTATGGTTGTTTTTCTGGGGGAGAAACCATTTTTATTTGCTTATGAGTCAGCCTCACTGGTCTCCAGTTGGCTTTCTAAACTTGTTGATAATGCTAAGCAAAAGCCTACTTGCATAAGGAGCGCTCGGGTGCTTGTACCCAGTGTTGAGGTGTTGTACGCCTTGACCGATGTTGCCACTTATGTCGAGGTACAACATTTCTTGGGTTATTGTATGTGATGTTGTTGGTATTTAGGTGGAGCATACTATCTTTATTGGGAAGTGCTTTTTTTGTTCATCGCTCTTGGTGGTCTATAAGGATGTGATGCTCGCTGTTTTTTATAAGAGCTTGGTGGAGGCACGACATCCTTCGTTCACTGTATTGATGGTATAGATGTATTTTGCCTTTGTAATTTGCTATATGAATGGTTCTTGGCATCTCCTTGGTGTGGGGACTAACTGTAGGTTCGACCCCTATGATAAAGATCGTACTATATGATTCATACGAGTTGAAAAATAAGTTGTATCCTATATAGGCCACACTTATCATGAACATGTTGTCCTGTACTTAGGATATCTTTCATCTTCATAGAAGATTTTTGAAATAATTTGAGGATATTTTCTACCTCTCCTTCTCATTTTTAGAGGAGCTGTATTTTATTTTTTTGGTTGAACATAATTATTTGTCTTACTCCAATCATGAGATTTTATTGCATTAACTTCGATAGTAAGTTAAAGATTTGCTCTCCATGAGTTTTTCACTTTAGACTTTGCTATTTTCGCAATCTAAGGACATGTTTTTCAAATTGATTTTTAGCAAGTCTTTTTCATCCTTAAGCTCTAGATTAGAAGGTGAGAGTTGTAGCTTTTCTTGTTTTAGATCCTCATGGACTTTCTTAATAGTTTTAAACTCATTCAGCATTTTCTCAAAAGTGTATATCATGCTTACAGGATGAGTGTCAGTAGAAGAGGTTGAGATTACCTCATCATCACTATGGTCATTTGGTTCCTCATTGGCCATCATACATGTATAGGCCTTATCTTCTTCATTGTCAGAGTAATCATCATCGGTAACAACCTGTAAGCATTCCTCAGTTTTGCTTGTTGTTGGCGCTGACTAGGATTCTCCAATAAGTGCCTTCATCTTTTTTAGCCAAATCCTTCATTTCTCATCCCTTTCATGTCGCTTTCCTTCTGGTAGATTTTGGACTTTGGGATGTGAACACATGTTGATGTAGTTTATGGTCTTCCTACAGTTATAACATAGGTTAGAATCTTCTCCATGTGGTGATTCTGTACTCACCTTGTTTGAGAACTTTGACATGTAGGGATCCTTTCCGGACTTAAATTCCAAATTTTTACATAAGGAGAGCCATCTAGTCCTGAGACAACTCTTTACCATCATCTCCTGCTGTTTTGGATGTGCTGGGAGAAAATTTGTGTTTCTTTTCAGATATATCATCACTATTGTGGTTTGGGGGTTGATTCTTCCGCATTTTCTCTCCTATCGGTATCATACTCAAAAGCTTTCAAGGTTAGAATATAATTAAGGTTACATGATACATGCATATGTGTAGTTTTATATGCCCCATCAGGGAGGGAGTGTTCTAAAAATTTTTAGTTTTTTTCTCCTTTTGGGAGTACACCTCGCCAGCGCTTCAAGTTCACCGACAATGCTAGTGAATCTGAGGTCAAGATCCTCAAGAGTTTAGGATGATTTCATTTTGGCTCTCTTACAACTCTTTACCTTAAAGAATGTGATTTTATTGAGAGTGACAAATAGCGTATTGTTATCAACATCATCCAGGTTAGCTCACTTCTTGTTGTCCATCGTCCACTGGTCTTACGGCTTCCACAACATCTCCTCGAATGGTTGTCCTTCCATCCTGGCAGAATTATTTACCTTCATAATCTAGATAGATCCTTCATATATTACGAAGATCATTTCTTCGTGCGTGGCCGTAAGATGAGCCTCCATCGGAATTCTCCAATCACCAAACTCATTAATGTAAAATATGGAAACTTTGTTAATCATATATGAGTCCATGTTATATGTCTAAGATGATTTCCAAAAATGAAAGGATGCAGTTTTTGGAAATATGTGGTTTTTATATATGGTCCAAGCTAGAAATCCTATCGATTGATTTTTTGTAGAACCAACTGCTATGATACCATTTGTTTGTCACAGTATACTTATAGGCCATATTAGAGGGGATGAATAAGTTGTACTTTCTTCCTGAAAGTTTGTGCACTACAGAAGTCTTTGAAATGCATTGATGTAGTTACAACAGCTAAGTATGCTCCTGTAGGCTTGACGATTATAGGAATTTCGTATTAAGTGTAGTATAAAATCACAAGCTGTAAAAAGTAAATAATGAAAACTGTAAATAATAGATTTTGTGTGGTTCGAGGCAACTTTCTCGACATCCACTAGGTCTTCACACATGAGTTTTGTGTATTAAAATCAAGGTAGTACATAACTGTTATGATTTTGACTGCACACTTCTCAAGATGTATCTTTCACACGGATTGATACACTTGACTTTTCATCTTTAGCCATTCACACAAATTGGTCATATATTGGTCATTGAACTTCACCTTCTACTCACATAGATCAGAAGTTTAGTTCGTCTGAGCAAATTCATCTCACACAGGTTGTAAGGAGCTCGCTTTGTTAGTCCACACTAGGCTAACTTCCTAACTATAATAAAGTAGAATAACTAGTTGTATTGTCTGAATCACTTTATTGTAGTTTATTGTTTGTTTGTTGAGGACTTGTCTAATATCTTTGTTGTATGATCGTTGTAAGCTAAATAGAGATGATTCCTTCTTTAAGTTCGTGCGTGTGTAAATCGATAAGCTTTCCTATGCTTGAGCTATTTACAACCTTGAAAATATTTCCATTATAAATATAGCCATTGGTCGGGTAGGTAAGATGTGGATGTTTCTGAGAGGCGGATGTTGAATGTTTAAATTGAAGTAAAATCTATCGTGTCACCATTAATTGGTTCAGATATTCTTTTAGCCTTCATTAAATGTTATTCATGCCTCCTTCATCCGCATTAAATACTATCCCCATCAGCATTAAATACTCTTGAAATTGTGAATACTTTGTGAATATTAATTGGCTGTACCCACAATGTTTTGATGTCCAAGTCTGGTTCAGTTGGATTCAGTAAAGTGCCTACAGTAAATATGTTGTAGTCAATTAGACTCTTAACTGTAGACGGAAAGTCTTTAATATATTTGTTGTCTATAGAATATATAATAAACAGCTTAGACATGGAGAATACAATAAGTTGTATGTTTTCGAAGTTATTTGCATAGAGGAAGACTAATATTGAGTTTCTGTAAGTATAGCAATTAGGTAATCTCCTATTTGCTTGATGCGTACAAGGTTTTCATAATGTATACTTTAAATCACAGTTATAAATGAAAACAATAAGGACGGAATGTAAATAACACATATATAAGTGGCTCGAGGTAAATTGATCTACATCTATTGGTCCTCCATAAAGGAGTAAAACACTTATTAAAATCACTACGTACACAAATACGTGACTTTAACTGAACCTATCTCTGTATCATTCACACATATTGATACAATGACCACGGCTTGATCCGTTCACACAGATTGGCTTTACCTCTTTCGACTTGCTTCTTCTCACACAGATCAAAGCTTCATCTTGAATGTTTTTCTTCCCACACAGGTCAGAACTATCAAGGACTTAGTCCACATAGGGCTAAGGATGATCTTAACAGTAAAGTTGGTATAACAAATTAAAACAGCAGTTGTATGCTTTGACGAGCGATTTTTATATGTTGTGCTATTTTCATTGAGGACTGTATATTTCTTTGCCTTGATACTGATGTATGCTCAGGAAATATACTGCTCTTTCTTAGCTTGAGACTCTGATTTCCAGAGCTAATTGTCAGATGTAATGCACGAGATGAGTTCATAAGTTCGTGTGCAATGTCCTCTTACTTGGGGCTACTTATAACCTTGGAAATAGATCTGTTATAACTGTAGCCATTGTCCGGTTGGTGAGATTTAGACAGCTCTGATTGGCGGCTGTAAAATAATTGAATTAAAGGCGATTCGCATTTAATGCTTCAGACATTCTTTTTGACTTTGCATTAAATGCTCTTCAGTGAGTTCAGGCTGTTGTCTTTTGTGTCCTATCAGCATTAAATGTTGTTTTATCCATGAATACTTTATTAATAAATGAAGTTTATTTCACAACAATTTAAGCTATTCTTCAGTCATGTTGGATACTTTTCCTAAGTAAAACTCTTACAGCAAGGATGTTGTATCCAACTCTCTTCAACTTCTGCTGTATAATGATGTAGGCATTGTAGGATCAGACTCTGTAGGAAGATATCTTGCTATATAGATATGTTGTACAGAGTTTCCTAACTGCTTCCATACTTCTTGCTGAAATGATGACTATGAAGACTTGTTGCTTTATGATAGAGATTATCAAAACATGTTGTGTTTATCCCAATAATTTCTCCCTTTGTGACAATGCCAAAACTTCCTAGATAGGGAGAGGTTGTCTTCAAGTCTTTTGTTTTAAAGATCTAATCTTCATGACTTAGTCTAAAAATTGGAACTGCTCACATGCAAGTTCTAAAATGACAGTCATATAGGACTAAGTGTATTACAATTTAACTTATGATTAGCGCGCAGGCACAATCTTACAGGATGTAATCTAGATTGAATACAACTTAATCTATGAACTGTTCGTAGACAAGTTCTTACAGGTTGTGGCTTTAACAATTTTGTACTGGTTGAAAATTTCAATACTTCGTAATCAAAATAGTAAAACAGTAAGAGTAGATTATGAGCTGTAATCTTTCAAGAAACTAAAATTTTATTGATGATTAAAAATTACATGGATTGAAATAGAAGTAAATACTGCATCGAAGAGCATACAATAGGATGAAAATATAGTATGTAACTAATAAAAGTTAATCCCTATAATGAGAATGTTTTCAAGTCTTCCGAGAGGGATCATGATCGGTTCCTCTCCACCAGTTGACTAAGGAGTCTATGCCTGGTCCCTATAGATACTTCTACCTTCATGGGAGACATCGTAGGCAAGGATCCAATCTTTTGGATGGGTGATCCGTTCACCCTTATGGTGTTTAGACTTCATCTAAAGCTGTAAGAGAAGCTTTCCTTCTGCTAGTAGCCTCGAAAACTTGTTGGCGGCATCCTCTAGAATTTTGAATATGTTGAACATGGCAGGCTCCCTAATGAGCACACAGAAGTATATCATCATTTCATTGTTTTTCCATGCTTTCAGATCTTCTGCTGAAGGCTGCCGGTCAGTTGGGAGCAGTATCTCGGTGGGCTTTCATACTGTAGATTTTTATAGGAAATTGGGATCCTGGAACTCAGGCCAAGAACCAGTTACCCTGTATTCTCTTTCTCCTTGACCTGGCCCGAGTTAGGCCAGTCGTCTGATTGCAGTAGTGACATTTCCTTCTAGTGCATCCTCTATTTCTCTTTCTTTATCCAGCCTCCACTTCCTGGAAGCCTCTCTATACTCTTCCCCCGTTTTGGCATCATCAAGATCCAAGACCATGCTATGAATATCCCTAATGAGTTTCATTGATTCGGCTTGTTGGGTCTTTAGATCATTGACACTATCGACCAGCCTACCAACCACTGTGGTAAGATCGTTGATCTTGTGATCGTGGTCAGTTAGTATAGAGCCCGTGTATTCAAGGGTGGCTATAGTCTTTGCTTCAACGACACGAAGCTTTTATTGCTCTTGCTTCAGGATCCGCTTCTGATGCTGTTTTAGTTTATTGAGGGCTTGCCACAGTGCTGTTGGCACGAGGCGAAAAGCCTCTTCCACATCATTGATGGATCTTTTCAGCTTCAGGAGCTCGTCATGAGCTATTTTGCGCCTCCAGTATAACTCCTTTTCCACGTCATACATGGCTTTGACGGCATCCTGCAGAAATACAGTCTAGCGACCGATGGCTTGAAGTTGCTCAATTTGTGCCTCTGTGCGTGGAGAGCCAAGGCGCGCGATATTTAAGTCTAGTGGTTCTCTGAACTGTCTAAGAACCACGTTGTGATGTGGTTTTTGTGGTCTGTCGTCAGGGAGGAAACCATCATTATATTCGGAGTGGGATCCTTTAGAGATAGGAGACACAACCTGTTTGGGACCAGGAGCTTCTGAAGGTTGAGATGCAGGGGCTGTCTGGGAGACAGAAGGGAGCGATTCCTCCTGCCTCTGTTGATTTTCAGAAGTCAGAACTACAGGGGGGACTGAATCCTCCTCCCAACTCTCAGCTTCTGCTTGTTTCGGAAGAGGGGCTGATTCCTCTTGGCGGACGATGCGGGTGGCGTCTTATTTTTCCTCTGCCTATTTTACAGATGATTCTAAGACAGGATGAGCTTTCTATAGGGTAGAAATAGCGAGTTCTTCATTGATGACAAGAGGGACTGATTCCTCCTGTTTCTATTCTTCACTGGTTGCTTCCTGTTGTGGGGGCGGGGACTGATGTTGTTCAGTGGATGTCCCCTGGCCCTGTTGGGATTAGATGTTGGCACACTCTCCTCCCCTGCCCTCTTCTCGGCATATTCGAAGACCTGCCTGTAAGGCCTCATCCTCATCGTTAGAGTCTGGGTCGGAGTGGTGGCTTGGTGATGGAGCCTTGTCACAGGACTGTCACTTTCCTTTGAGTCGGTCTTTTCCTTTGCCATGAAATAGTTTGAGATGAGCTCAAGGAAAAGTTATCATCCCATCTGATCAGGACCTCAATGTTTTGGGTGTCCGTGACATCAAGAGCAAATAACTTCGCTTCCTTCCAGTCCTCCCAGTTATACAGTATGTCATATGGGGTGACCCTGTAGGATTTCCAGACTTTGAGGCGCCCATAGGCTTTCTCTATTCGGACTGGTAGAAGAGTGTTATTGATAACATCCATCGGGGAGGGACTCCACACAACAGATGGCTCTATTGTGCGGTTGGGATCCTCAACAGGTGTGAGATCCTGTTATAAAGATGGATCCCTGGCATGTAATACCCCGTTGTAATTCATTCATTTTCATTCAGTAATTTATCAGTCTGTAATAGTCATTCAGTAATTTTCACTCATTAATAATCACTCATCATTTATGATTCATTCATTTGCGTTCACTGTTGGCATGTCAGAATCAGATATCGATTACCGATCGTCATTTCATCTCCATTTATAGATCGAGACGGGAGTATTATCATTTTCATTGTGATTGGTAGCCTTGTACTGGGAGTATCATCTTTGGCTTGTGTTAGACTTGTTCACTTTCACATTCGTTTGATATGTCGGATCATTCATCAGTCGTAGCGAGGAATCGGAGTTATCGGATTTTTGTACAGCATTGAGTTACGGCCGTAAGGACTTTGGGTTACGGCCGTAACAAGGGTTCGTTGATTTCAGGCCATTTTGGATGAACGGGACTTACGGCCGTAACGTTTCGGAATACGGCCGTAAGTTGAGCAGGTACAGCCGTAAGAAGGGTTGGATACGGCCGTAAGTGGTCTTCGTAAATTTCAGGTTGTCGGGCAAGGGGGACTTACGGCCGTAAGGGTTGCGGCATACGGCCGTAAGACGAGGAAGGTACGGCCGTAAGGCTTGGCCGGATACGGCCATACGCTACAGGCAGGGTGCCTGGTCATTTTCGATGAAGGGGGCTTACGCCCGTAAATTTGGCCGGATACGGCCGTATCATCCGAGTTACACCCGTAAGGTGTGCGGTACGGCCGTAAGGATGTCGGCAGAAGTTTTTGACGAAGGCGAGTTACGCCCGTAACTCAGGAGCGGTTACGGCCGTAAGTCTATCGGCAGGATTTTGGACGAAGCCGAGTTACGGCCGTACGAGGGGCCGGTTACGGCCGTAAGGCCGTTGACCTGGGATGTTACGGCCGTATGAAGGCCGAGTTACGGCCGTAACTTCCGGCAGTATATAAGGACCCGGCCGGGACTTTTTCATCAGTTTTCATCCTTTTTCTTCTTTGTTCCGAGAGAGAGACTTGAGGGAGAGATTTTGCCATCATCAATCATTTGAGTGTGTAATTTTCATCATCTTCATTCATTTGGGAAGCTTGGATACTCGTTTTAACTCGTGTTCATCGGATCGAAGTGGTTGGATCTTTAAGAGGTAACTTCTTCAACATCTTGGATTTCGATTTTGTGTTGAGATATGATGTTTTGGACGTTATAATCATGTTATATGAAGGGATATGTATATGATTATGAGTTTGTATAAGGATTCATTGGATTATTGAGGGATTATTCAAGAACACTTTGAATATCGAGTTGAAATTGGGAGTTTTCGATTAATTGTCGTTATAATCACGTCTTTGGATATTCATTTTGGATTATTGATCATTTGGAAGATGTTTTGTTGGTTTGAAACACTTCTTGGGGGATTTGATAATGGCATATTGAGGTTTGATTGTAAACGATCGGAGTTTGGCCACAACGTATTCGATATAATGCCCCAATGAACTTGGTTTAATCGTATCGACATTTTGAGTTCGTTATATTCGTGTTTGATTCGTATATTGAACGGGTTGTTGGATATTGTATTATTCAAGGTTGTTCGAGCGACCGACTTTTCATTTAGGACGTTGTTCGTGGACGGACATTCTTCACCGGTTGTGTAAGTTAATTCTTACTCGGTTAAAAGGATATTCATTCCTTTCGTTGTTGTTCATTCATAATCATAATTCATTCATAAGGTACTAACCGTTTCAAAACTTGTAATTGTCACTTCATTACTTCATTCACGAGGAACGACGGTTCCAATTATTCATTGAGCTATCATTCATTTCACTGTCATTTCATCTCGGTGAGTCATTATTGATTTTGATGTCACCTTTGGTTATATCGTGGCATTCTGGGTCGCACTGGCGTGCCGGTTGGTATGTGTAGGATTTTCATGTCGGGCACATTATAGTCGTGTGTTGGTTGGTGGCCTCACATTGGACTGTGCACACGAGTTGATGGCTTCGTGAGACTGATTAGGTACAAGACCACACGTGTATTCGATCGATAGTCGTTGGTGGTTTGTGCACGGACATATTTCCATCCCGGACGTAGTGTGGCGCCATTCCTCTGAGCCGTACTGATAGTTGATTCATATAGCATGTTTGATTGTGTATGTTTCGACAGGATATTTCATAACTTCAGATATATTATGATTGTGTATTTTCAACCCTTGAGGATTATTGTTCTGTATAACTGACCCCGTTGGGGGATATTGTTTTTCAGGTCATGGCAAGGCTAAAGCACGGGGAGAACACGGTGACGTCGAGGAGTCCCAGTGATACTAGTAGGGGGCCCCGATCTTTTAGTTATTCATGTTGTTGTCCTTTAATTTCCGCTGCAGACTTTCATTTGAATACTCCGTTTCATTCAGTGTAGTGTATTTTATCTTCATATAAAATATACTAGTATTCGGTATTGTCCTGGTGTGTTGTATTTAAACTCCTCATTGGAGTATTTGGTAATATAATGTGGTTTGGTACTACAATTATATTATTTAATTCATCATTTTCATTCGCCTGGTGGGTCCCAGTCGGGGATTCACGGCACTGTAATGTCCGCCTAGTTTGGGGTGTTACAGAGTTGGTATCGGAGCGTGGTTTTGAATACTACCTTCCAAGTCATGTCTCATTTTAAATCATCGTCATCGGACTAGTATCATTGGACTTTCGCGTCACGTGTGACCTGTGCAAATGCCGAGCCAATCAGACCAAGAACTGTAAGATTTTTTTTTAACGCCATGGTATAATTTCTGGCAATAATCATTCATTCATAATTTATCAGTTAACAATCCTCAAACATCATTTTCATTTTGACCAGGACGGTCATGTTAACTCATTAATCACTCAATTCATTTCACTACTCAGTTGTTGAACTGGAAGATCATATCATTAATCTTGTTAACTTGTTCAAGATAATCATTTCAATAATTTCATCAGATAATCATGTCATCTCAGTTAATCATTCATGTAATCACTGTGTTAGAGCGTATGCTCATTTTCATCATCTCATGTCATAGTCATAATGTGATATTCATGCGAGAGATATAATCATCATGTGACTTTCCACTTCAGTATGGAAAGAGCTGGCAGAGGACGTGGGGGGAGAGGCCGTGGTGCAGGCCGAAACCCGAGAGCTCGTGCGAATACCAGGAATAATGCTAATTCTTCGAGCAGCGACGCTGCCACTCATTCACCCGGACGTGATCATTCACTATCAGGGAGTCGTACCCGGGACACAGCTCAGTCAGAGGGTGTTCGAGTTGACCCACTCGCTTTTATGCAGGGCGTGATGGCCCAAATGACTCAGATGGCACAACTAATGGAGGCGATGCATAACTCCACTACTCTAAATCAACAGGCTCCTCCGCCGCCACCTCAGAGGCAAGAGAGGGGTGTAAGCAGTATCATTGGCGATATCTCTCGCCAGCGACCACCTACCTTCGAGGGCTCATCTGAGCCGGCAGATATTGTTCATTGGCTTGAGCATTTTGAGAAGTTATTTGCGATGGTGGATTGCCATGAAGGGCATAAAGTTTTAGTTGCGGCCTACTATCTTGGTAAGAGCGCTCATTCATGGTGGTTATCGTTGAAGCCCACAGACGGATCCTGTACTTGGGATCAGTTCAAAACTCTCATGATGGAGAGGTATTATCCGGCCCCACTCAGGGAGGCCAAGTTGTCGGAATTACTCACTCCCGACCTTTCGGCGGATGATGATGTTCTCGCCACCGCCGAAAAATTTCAGGAACTTCTTCCGTTCGCCTCGTCTATCATTCACTCTGAGGCGGACAAGATCAAGTATTTCAGCAAGAGGCTGAAACCCCGTATGAGACTACAGTTGCTTAATCATAATTGCACCACGTTGGCCGAATTCATTGAGAAAGCTCTTACCTATGAGCTTACTGCTAAGGAGATTGCTAAGCAGCAACCTTCATCTGCTAGCAAGAAGTCCAAGAACCGTAATCAGTCTGACGGAAGTCAGGCCACTTTCAAGAAGCCACGTGCGGGCTCTACCTTTTCTGAGCGACCTCCTATGGCGCCTAAACCCGCGGAATCTCAGTCTCGAGCGGCCAGTTCGGCCGTCACCTGTTTCAACTGTGAAGAACAGGGTCATTTCAGCACTAAATGTCCGGCGATGCATCACGTGCCACAATCAGGATTGCCGGGCATAGGGCCCGTTTTTGCCGAAGGGACTCTAAACCTACTCGGCGTCATCTCAGCCCAGGACATTCAGTGCGCGTAATCAAAGGCCACTCAGTCAGCGTCGTTCAAGACGACAGGAACTAAAGGCGGACCCAAGAGCTATCAGACGGGAGCATCTGGCTCGGGGGCCAGCAAGCCCCGAATTTATGAGATGAAGAAGACCGACGATCCAGAGGCCCGGATGATCTCAGGTACACTCAATATTCTATCTCAACCTATGTGTACCCTTTTTGATACTGGTGCATCGCATTCATTCATTTCCGAGTCATGCTTGAGTAGACTACGTCTGGGTAGTGCTACTAGTTGTGAGCCTTATGTCATTGGTCTACCTGACGGTAGAAAAATTATCGGGAATCGTGAGATTCAGAATTGTCCGATTCAGCTTCATGGACGTGTATGGCTAGCAGACCTAATCGTGGTAGATTTACCGAGGGACGACGTCATTCTGGGTATTGATTAGATGGATCGTCACGATGCCATCATTAGTGTCCGTAAGCGTTTGGTCACTATCATTTCAGACGATGGGGTTGAATGTGTTTTTCAGGGAGGTAATCCCGGCTGTTCTGGTAAGGTCATTAATTTGATGAAAGCAGTGAGATTACTCAATCAGGGGTGTATTGGTTATTGGTGCTATATGACCAAAACCGAGAAATCACCAGTAATGTTGACGGATATTCCGGTGGTGAGGGAATATGCCGATGTTTTTCCAGACGAGTTACCTGGTTTGCCTCCATAGAGAGATGTGGAATTCACGATTGAGTTGGAGCCCGGTACGTCCCCGATATCGAAGGCACCGTACCGGATGGCCCCGACTGAAATGCAGGAATTAAAGAACCAACTTGAGGAGTTGTTCGAGAAAGGTTATATCCGTCCGAGTGCGTCCCCGTGGGGAGCACCAGTGTTGTTCGTCAAGAAGAAGGATGGTTCGTCCCGCTTGTATATTGATTACCGGGAATTGAACCGGGTGACGATCAAGAATAAATATCCTCTACCCCGTATCGATGATCTTTTAGATCAACTTCAGGGAGCTTCAGTATTTTCCAAGATCGACTTAAGATCTGGATATCATCAGCTGCGGATTCGAGAGTCAGATATCGCGAGAACGGCGTTTCGAACACGCTATGGTCATTATGAGTTCGTGGTAATGCCGTTTGGGTTAACTAATGCCCCTGCGGTATTCATGGAGTTAATGAATCGGGTTTTCATCGACTTTTTGGATCAGTTTGTTGTTGTCTTCATTGATGACATTTTGATTTATTCTCGTGACCGAGAGGAGCACGAGGTTCACCTTGATCAGGTTCTCAACGTGTTGAGACGAGAGCAACATTATGGGAAGTTTTCCAAGTGTGAGTTCTGGATGTCCGAAGTGACTTTTCTCGGACATGTAATTTCATCAGACGGAGTTCGTGTCGACCCTCAAAAGACGGAGGCTATTCGAGATTGGCTACCTCCGAAGAATGTTAAGGAGATCCGGAGCTTTCTCGGATTGGCCAGTTATTATCGGCGGTTTGTTGAAGGATTTTCTAAAATCGCTCAACCCATGACGAATCTTTTGAGGAAAGATAAGAAATACACGTGGTCCGACGTGTGTCAACAGAGTTTTGCTGAACTCAAGAGCCGGTTAACTTCAGCACATGTCCTTTCCTTGCCGCAAGGGACAGAAGGATTTGTGGTTTATAGTGATGCGTCCGGGCAGGGTCTCGGATGTGTACTCATGCAGAACGGGAAAGTTATTGCTTATGATTCACGGCAATTGAGACCTTACGAGGTTAATTATCCGACCCACGATTCGGAGCTAGAAGCCGTGGTGTTCGCTTTGAAAATCTGGCGTCATTACCTTTATGGCGTCACCTGTCAGATTTTCACTGATCATAAGAGTTTAAAGTATATATTTACTCAGAAGGAGTTAAATATGCGACAGAGACGGTGGTTGGAACTAATCAAAGATTATGATATCGAGATCCTTTACCACCCGGGCAAGGCGAACGTTGTCGCCGACGCCTTGAGTCGTAAGTCCGTTCAGGAGCAGATGCTTGCTCGTTTAACAGTTCAGAAGGAGCTTCAGCAGGAATTTCTTAGACCCGAGATCGAGGTCTGGCTTCAGCGAATTTAGGGACAGCTTTGTATGTTAGAGATTTCATCGTCACTTGTGGAGAAAATCAGGGAGAATCAGGGTTCAGACCCAGCATTGTCGCGCATCCGTGAGGATGTGGCTCAGGGGAAAGCCCCTGGATTCGTGGTCCACGATGATGGACTTTTGAGATTTAAGAATCGGTTGTGCGTACCGGCGAATGACGAGTTGAAAAACTTGATTTTGAGAGAAGCTCATGCTACCCCTTATTCTATTCATCCGGGGTCTAGCAAGATGTACAAGGACTTGAAACAAAATTACTGGTGGAGTAATATGAAGCGAGAAGTCGCAGAATTTGTTTCGAGATGCTTAACTTGTCAACAAGTCAAGATTGAACATTAGTGACCGGCGGGTATGCTGAAACCTCTCCCTATTCCAGAATGGAAGTGGGAAGACATTTCTATGGATTTCATCACGAGTTTGCCGACGAGTCATCGTGGCATGAATATGATCTGGGTGATTGTGGATCGCTTAACTAAATCAGCTCATTTCCTTGAGATTAAGGATACGTGGGGTCCCGAGAGACTTGCCCAGTTATTCATCAAAGAGATAGTGAGACTGCACGGTACTCCTAAGAGTATCGTTTCCGATCATGACGGACGATTTGTGTCTCATTTTTGGAGATTAGTTCATCGTGCTATGGGGACTCAGCTCAATCTCAGTACCGCATTTCATCCTCAGTCCGACGGACAATCAGAGAGGACTATTCAGACATTAGAGGACATGTTGAGGGCATGCGTCCTCGATTGGAAGGACGATTGGGAAGCCCAACTACCATTGATCGAGTTCATGTATAATAATAGTTGGCATGCTTCCATTAAGATGGCACCTTACGAGGCCTTACACGGTCATCGTTGTCGATCTCCTTTGTGTTGGGACGAGTTGTCAGAATCAATCGGCACCGAGCCCGATATGCTTATAGCCGCCCGGGGGAAGGAAGCTTTAATCAAGAGTCGTATGATGACAGCTCAGAGTCGATAGAAATCTTATGCAGAAAATCGTCGTCGACCACTAGAGTTCGAGGCGGGTGACCACGTTTTGGTCAAGGTGTCCCCGGGTCGAGGTATTTTCTGTTTCGGAAAGTGGGAGAAGTTGAGTCCGAGATTTATTGGACCGTTTGAGATTTTGGAACGAGTTGGCGAGCTAGCTTATCGTTTGGCCTTACCTCCGGCGTTGAGCCGAATTCATAACGTGTTTCACGTTTCTCAGTTGCGGAAGTATGTTGCCGACCCGAGTCACATACTTCAGTTCGACGAAATTGAGATCGCGGATGATCATTCGTACGAGGAGCGTCCTGTACGAATTTTGGAGCGCCGAATCAAACAGTTGAGGAACAAGATGATCCATTTGGTCAAGATTCAGTGGTCTATACACGGAGTCGAAGAGGCCACTTGGGAAACCGAGGAGGGTATGCGGGAGAGTTATCCCGAGTTGTTTGACCCTTAGTTTCGAGGACGAAACTCTTATTAAGGGGGGGAGTATGTAATACCCGGTTGTAATTCATTCATTTTCATTCAGTAATTTATCAGTCTGTAATAGTCATTCAGTAATTTTCACTCATTAATAATCACTCATCATTCATGATTCATTCATTTGCGTTCACTGTTGGCATGTCAGAATCAGATATCGATTACCGATCGTCATTTCATCTCCGTTTATAGATCGAGATGGGAGTATTATCATTTTCATTGTGATTGGTAGCCTTGTACTGGGAGTATCATCTTTGGCTTGTGTTAGACTTGTTCACTTTCACATTCGTTTGATATGTCGGATCATTCATCAGTCGTAGCGAGGAATCGGAGTTATCGGATTTTTCACCTTGTACAGCATTGAGTTACGGCCGTAAGGACTGTGGGTTACGGCCATAACAAGGGTACGTTGATTTCAGGCCATTTTGGACGAACGGGACTTACGGCCGTAACGTTTCGGAATACGGCCGTAAGTTGAGCAGGTACGGCCGTAAGAAGGGTTGGATACGTCCGTAAGTGGTCTTCATAAATTTCAAGTTTTGTCGGGCAAGGGGGGCTTACGGCCGTAAGGGTTGCGGCATACGGCCGTAAGACGAGGAAGGTACGGCCGTAAGGCTTGGCCGGATACGGCCGTAAGCTACAAGCAGGGTGCCTGGTCATTTTTGACGAAAGGGGCTTACGCCCGTAAATTTGGCCGGATACGGCCGTATCATCCGAGTTACGCCCGTAAGGTGTGCGGTACGGCCGTAAGGATGTCGGCAGAAGTTTTTGACGAAGGCGAGTTACGCCCGTAACTCAGGAGCGGTTACGGCCGTAAGTCTGTCGGCAGGATTTTGGACGAAGCCGAGTTACGGCCGTACGAGGGGCCGGTTACGGCCGTAAGGCCGTTGACCTGGGATGTTACAGCCGTATGAAGGCCGAGTTACGACCGTAACTTCCGGTAGTATATAAGGACCCGACCGGGACTTTTTCATCAGTTTTCATCCTTTTTCTTCTTTGTTCCGAGAGAGAGACTTGAGGGAGAGATTTTGCCATCATCAATCATTTGAGTGTGTAATTTTCATTATCTTCATTCATTTGGGAAGCTTGGATACTCGTTTTAACTCGTGTTCATCGGATCGAAGTGGTTGGATCTTTAAGAGGTAACTTCTTCAACATCTTGGATTTCGATTTTGTGTTGAGATATGATGTTTTGGACGTTATAATCATGTTATATGAAGGGATATGTATATGATTATGAGTTTGTATAAGTATTCATTGGATTATTGAGGGATTATTCAAGAACACTTTGAATATCGAGTTGAAATTGAGAGTTTTCGATTAATTGTCGTTATAATCACGTCTTTGGATATTCATTTTGGATTATTGATCATTTGGAAGATGTTTTTTTGGTTTGAAACACTTCTTGGGGGATTTGATAATGGCATATTGAGGTTTGATTGTAAACGATCGGAGTTTGGCCACAACGTATTCGATATAATGCCCCAATGAACTTGGTTTAATCGTATCGACGTTTTGAGTTCGTTATATTCGTGTTTGATTCGTATATTGAACGGGTTGTTGGATATTGTATTATTCAAGGTTGTTCGAGCGACCGACTTTTCATTTAGGACGTTGTTCGTGGACGGACATTCTTCACCGGTTGTGTAAGTTAATTCTTACTCGGTTAAAAGGATATTCATTCCTTTCGTAGTTGTTCATTCATAATCATAATTCATTCATAAGGTACTAACCGTTTCAAAACTTGTAATTGTCACTTCATTACTTCATTCACAAGGAACAACGGTTCCAATTATTCATTGAGCTATCATTCATTTCACTGTCATTTCATCTCGGTGAGTCATTATTGATTTTGATGTCACCTTTGGTTATATCGTGGCATTCCGGGTCGCACTGGCGTGCCGGTTGGTATGTGTAGGATTTTCATGTCGGGCACATTATAGTCGTGTGTTGGTTGGTGGCCTCACATTGGACTGTGCACACGAGTTGATGGCTTCGTGAGACTGATTAGGTACAAGACCACACGTGTATTCGATCGATACTCGTTGGTGGCTTGTGCACGGACACATTTCCATCCCGAACGTAGTGTGGCGCCATTCCTATGAGCCGTACTGATAGTTGATTCATATAGCATGTTTGATTGCGTATGTTTCGACAGGATATTTCATAACTTCAGATATATCATGATTGTGTATTTTCAACCCTTGAGGATTGTTGTTCTGTATAACTGACCCCGTTGGGAGATATTGTTTTTCAGGTCATGGCAAGGCTAAAGCACGGGGAGAACACGGTGACGGCGAGGAGTCCCAGTGATACTAGTAGGGGGCCCCGATCTTTCAGTTATTCATGTTGTTGTCCTTTAATTTCCACTGCAGACTTTCATTTGGATACTCCGTTTCATTCAGTGTAGTGTATTTTATCTTCATATAAAATATACTAGTATTCGGTATTGTCCTGGTGTGTTGTATTTAAACTCCTCATCGGAGTATTTGGTAATATAATGTGGTTTGGTACTACAATTATATTATTTAATTCATCATTTTCATTCGCCTGGTGGGTCCCAGTCGGGGATTCACGACACTGTAATGTCCGCCTAGTTTGGGGTGTTACATGGCAGGGGTGGGTACCCTGTGGGGAGAGGGACTCCATACAGGGGTGGGTGCCCTGTTTAGTTTTGCGGATTTCAGCTCCAAAGGGGTAGCCGATTCGTCAGAATATTTCCAACTTAGCAAACAGTTGTTCATCCTCATAGCCGCCACAGGCTCAGGATCTGCTGTACGAGCAGCAACTGTTTCTTCCATAGGGGTTGCGCCCTATATGAGAGTTTCAGCGATAGGAGTGTTGATGGGACATCAAAAGAATTTGGCACCAATTGACTTTCTCACCATACATGATGGCGACCATCATTCGGTATCTTAAGTTGGTGCACATTTCGAAAGCACCAGTCCTGTTCTAAATGACACGACAGCAAAAATCATGAAGGTAGACGTATGGAAGTGTGAAGTTCTTCTTATGGCAAGAATGATGAGTGTTGGTATCCATGGAAGTGCCAGTAAACAACTTCCAGTACTCATACAACAGGCTTTCAAACCCAAAGGTCTCCGGTTCCCCCTTCTTCAGCCCGTCCAAAGGCAGCTTGTATATCTTTTACAGAAGATCCTAGTTCAGTGGGATCTCATTCCCTTGCACAGTTCCAATAATATTAGTGATTTCTGAGCCTTTCCTCTATGATAAAAAATTGAAGGTAGCATCCAGATAGAATTCGTTCACTATTTGTTCATCGCAGGAGTCAGTATCATGACTTCTCAGGCGGTACAGACCTTGTTGCTTCACTCTAGCAACCCAAGTCCATGTCGATCTCGTGTTCACTTTCAAAGGCGATTCTCTCCATTAACACAGGTTTCTCAAATATGCGACCGTCAATGATGGATTCCTTCTTCTTCAGAGAGATGAAAGAGGTCTGTGAGGTAGACATTTTCAAGCATAGAGAGGTGAAGTAACAGGGAATTTAAGCAAAGAAATGCAGAAAATATATAGACAAATTGCTAAAGACTCGTTAATATTGCAGAAAGTGTAAAGAGTCTGTGGAGAAATGTACTGTCTTTTATAGTGTGCAGGGAAGATTAAGTTAATAGTGAATGCTCGGACTTAAGGGATGGGAACTGTCTTTTGAAAGAATGTACATGATGGGTTCAGATGTAACTTGTATGTCTAATCCATCGAATTTTAAATGATAGGTGGTCCCGTTTCTGAAAGTTTGTTTTCCACTATTGCACGAAACGTCGGTTTGAATTTTGAAATCGCGGTATTTGAGATAGTAAAGTCCAAGTGTCTTTAAAACTATTAAAGGATAAAACGTTTTAAATTCAGACATAGCACGTGGACTTAAAACAGTTTACTGGGTGAAAGTGTATTCGATACTACTATTATATTAATTGATATTCTATAGTGTATATGATGTATCCGCAAAAATACAGCTTTCCTCCTTAAATGTTACATACAGGATTCAGTTCTTACAGAAATATTTGGATTAATACTATATCATGGGTCGTACTGTATTAACTCTTAATTAATGCACACGTCACCTATAGGAAGGTTTTATGCCTTCTTCCTACAGTAAGATCTGACTTGTTCTGAGTGTACAGTTAATTAAAGTGGATACTGTATTCTTGGGTCCTACAGCATTCCCCTCAATTGATGAGTAAAATGTAAAAACTGACAGGGACTCTGGCTGTAACATTCCCAATTCTTGGCGAAGCATGCAGAATCTGGTTGTGCTGAGAGATTTTGTAAATATGTCATCTAACTGTATGTCTGTTTGAATCTTCTCGATCCGAACATATTTATTCTCAAAACGATTCCTGATGACATGATGCTTCATGTCAATATGCTTAGTTCGCAAGTGCAACATAGGGTCGTGCGTGATTGCAATTGCACTCGTGCTATCGCACATGATTAGAGTTTCTCTGGTGCTGATTCCATAATCTTCTAACTGATGTTGCATCCAGAGAATTTGCATACAGCACCAGCGGCATAATATTCCGACTCATCTATATAAAGCGAGTTGTCCAATTGCTTCTTACTGGAGCATGACACAAGTCTAGGTCCAAGAAAGTGACAACTGCCGCTTGTACTCTTCCTATCCAACTTACAGCCTCCGATATCCGAGTCTATGTAGCCTACCAAATCGAATCCTCCTACCTTCGGATACCAAAATCCTACATGATTGTTCCTTTTACGTACTTAAGGATTCGTTTGGCTGTGGTGAAGTGTGACTCCTTAGGTGCTACCTGATACCGAGCACACACTCCTACAGCAAACTGGATATTGGGCCTGCTAGTCGTTAGGTACATGAGTGAGCCTATTAGCTTCCTGTAAAGTGATTGATCAACCGACTTTCCAGCTTCGTGATCACTAATTTGCGTGAAAGTGCTCCTGGGATTGGATGAGGATTTGGAGTTGTTCATCCCGAATTTGTTGAGCAGCTCCTTGTTGTACTTTTCCTGGTTGATGAATATTCATGTAGGCAATTGCTTAAGCTACAATCCTAGAAAATAGCTAAGTTCTCCCATCATACTCATTTCAAATTTACTTTGCATGATATGAGAGAATCTTTGATATAGAGCGAGGTTAGTTGAACCAAATATGATATCATTGACATATATTTGGACCATTAAAAGATCGTCACCTTCATGTATCTTAAAGAGGGTCTTGTCCACTGCACCTTTCCCAAATCCATTGTTGATTAGATACACGGACAGGGTTTCATACCAGGCTCTAGGCGCTTGCTTAAGTCCATGAGAGCTTTCCTTAGCCTGTATACTAGGTCTCCGCCGTCAGTGTTGACAAACCCTGGTGGCTGTTCAACATTGACTTCTTCGGCGAGATCTCCATTCAGGAATGCACTCTTAACATCAATTTCATATACTATAAAGTTCTTATGGGTGGCGAATGCTAGGAATATCCTAATGGATTCTAATCTGGATACAGGGGCAAAAGTTTCATCGTAGTCTATGCCTTCTTCTTGTCTGTAGCTTTCAGCGACTAGACGGGATTTGTTTCTTATAACAAGTCCATTTTCATCCTTTTTGTTTCTAAATATCCATTTGGTTCTAATAACAACTTGATTATCTGGTCTGAGTACAAGATACCATACATTGTTTCTTTCGAAACCATTCAGCTCTTCTTCCATAAAGGTGACCCAGTGCAAATTATTCAGAGCTTCATTGGTCGAAACAGGTTCAGATTGGGCTAAGAATATAGCTAGAGTGCCATAGATATTATACCAAGTTCGGACTGATATTTCCATATAGGAAATTATGAATTTTTAGAATCTGTTTCTTCTTGTGCATAGAGTACAGTTCCTTGTGTATTCTGTATTCTTCAACGAGTCGCTAAACCAGCATCGATATCTCCTATAATCAAGTCCTTGGTGTGATCTCTCAGCCATCTCCTGTAAGGTTCTAACTCGGCATCCTGTGCCATATCTTGTGGTGCTGGAGCCTCGGCTTCAGCTTGTACAGTATGAGCTTCGACTACTTCTGATCTCATAACTGCGGGATTGATTTATAGGTCCACAACAGGTTCTATTGGAGTTTGGCGATCATCAATGGAAAGAGCTTAGATGTTTTGGGTTATGGCTTCTACTCGTGTAGGGTCACAATGGGGTTCATCGAATACTACATGGACGGATTCCTCTATTATCATCTTTCTTTTATTAAATATCCTAAAAGCTTTGCTGACAGGGGAGTATCCTACGAATATAACTTCATCCGGGATTTCTTCGAAGGTTTTGAGTTGATCCTTCCCATTATTTAGAATGTAACACCTGCATCCAAAAATATGAAAGTATGCAACCATTGGAGTTTTATTATTCCATACCTCATATGCAGTTTTGTTGTGATGCTTGCTCATGATATAGTGGTTTTGTGTGTAGCACGTTGTATTTATTGCTTCTGCACAGAACCACTGCGGCAATTTGCTTGCGGCTAACATGGTCCTTGTTGCTGCTTTGAGCGTCCTGTTATTCCGCTTGGCAAGCCTATTTTGTTGAGGAGTTCGGGCTGCTTAGTATTCGTGTTGTATTCCATTATCCGAATAATATTGCTCTATGAAGCGATTTGTGAATTCAGTACCTCTATCGGAATTAATGGACACGATACTCAACCTTTTCTCATTCTGTAGCTTCTTTAGGTGCTCTGGAAACTTTGAGGCCGTATCTTTATTCTTGCTTAGAAGGATTGTCCAAGCATATCTAGAAAAATCATCAACATTAATAAGACAGTGTTTCTTACTACCCAAACTTACAGGGTCCATAGGGCCGTAAGGTTCCATGTGTAGCAAATCCAGTACCCTATGGGTGGACAGGTATGACTTGCTTTTCAGGGTGGCCTTGACTTGCTTACCTTTCTGACAGGGTCCACAGACGCTTTTTTCATGAAATAACACATTGGCAAACCTCTGACCATTCCCTGTCTAGTGAGTTTGTTGATAGTATTGAAGTTGATGTACGACATCTTTTTGTGCCATAGCCAGCTTTGATCTGCAGTGCCTTTGGCAAAAACACATGGAATAGTGGAGCTCCTAGGCTTCCAGTCAGCAATGTACATATTACCTGATCGGCTTCCTGTGAGGATAATTTCCTTGGTCTTTATATCCTTCATCCTACAGTGATCTATATAGAATTTGACCGAGAACTGTTTGTCACAGAACTGGCTAATACTAAGTAGATTATACTGTAAGCCTTCAATACAGGCTACGTCAGTTACTTTAAACTTTCCTACAAGAAGGGTTCACTTCTCTCTTGTTATTCCTTTAGATTTGTCACTGAATCGTATCTTTAGAGCACGACCTTCTACATAATCTGACAGCTTGCTAATATCTCATGTCATATGCTGAGAACATCCGTTGTCAAAGTACCAGATGTCTTTTTCCTTGATATCCTGTAAGCAAATAATTTAGGTAGACTTAGGTCCCCTTTGATTATTGGGTCCATGGATTTTAGTGCCTTTTGGTACCCAAATTTGCCTGACAGTAATTGGTTTGTTGTAGGTTACTTTTGGTACAGTCTTGCGATATTTATGTGGGGCAGGCACGTATTTACTATAACCTTGATTATTATGTATGAAAAATATAGGATTTGATTCCAGTACAATTGCCGTCTTGGAGGGGGAACCATTTTTTTCGGCCTTACATCTTGCCTTCTAGGGTTCCAGTTGGATTCCCAGAGCTGTTCATTTCAGGATGGTCTCGAGTTCTCCTAATCATTTCTCGAGAGTTTTTACCTTAACTTTGAGTAAAGCATAATCATTTGTCTTGCACTCACTATGAGACTTTGCCCCATTTAGATCTTTTGCAAGTTGATGATTGCTTTACATGAGCTTTTCAAAAGTGACATTGCTGTTTTCGCAATCCAAAGACATATTTTCATAGTTATTTTTCAGCAAGTCATTTTCGTCTTTCAGCTCCAGGTTTAAAATTTCGAGCTGTATATTTTCTCGTTTGAGTGTCTCGTGGGATTTTAAATGTTTTTAAATACATTCATCATGTTTTCAAAAGTATGCGATGCATTGATTGGAATAGCTAAATTTGAGCTTACTTAATCATCGTTGTCATCAACTTTCTCTATTTATTTGGCCATAAAGCATATGTATGCTTTATCCTCAATTTCATCGTCAAAGGAGTCACTATCAGTGAATGCATGTAGGCACTCCTAGGTCTTGTTTGATGCAGTCGAGGCTTCTGGTTCACCAATCAGGGCCTTAAGCTTGTTTCTACAGGCACGTCTCTTCTCATCCTTTTCCTATTGTTCACCTTCAGGCAACTTTTGCACTTTTGGATGAGGACACTTATTTGCATAATGTCCTGGCTTCCTACAATTATATCATAGGTTAGAATCACCGGATGAAGGGGATTCAGAGCTTTTCCTGTTAGATGGCTTGGGCCTGTATGGAGTCTTTCCAAACTATTTGATAAACTTCTAGAATTTATGCATGAGCAAGGCCATTTCATCTTGTGACAGGATGTCATTGTCGTTGTCTGCTGTCTTGTGTGGTGACTTGGATGTGCTGGTTACTGAACTATGTCTCCTGTCAGATCCAGCAGCCAGTTTTGTAGTCTTGGCAGGCGGCTCTTCAGATTTCTCTCTCCTGTCAATATCATACTCGAATGCCTTTAGGTCAGAAAATAGATCAGAAGTAGAAATATCATTTATGTTACAAGACAGGCGCATAGCTGTGGTTTTTATGTCCCATCAGGCAGGGAGTGATCTAAATATTTTCAATTTTTCTCATTTTCGGTATACACTTTACCCAATGATTCAAGTTCACAACAATGCTGGTAAATCTGAGGTCAAGCTCCTCAAGTGTTTCTGTAGGTCTCATTTCGAAAGACTCAAATTGCTGAGTAAGTTTAGAGTTTTATTTTCTTTTGAGAGCTTAGTTTCCTCGCAAATGAGCTTGAGTTTTTCCCAGATTTGTTTGGCTATCTGACAGCTTTTTGCCTTAGAGAATTTGCCATTGTCGAGAGTGACAAATAGCGCATTCTTGGTGAAGTTGCACGCTTGCACTCATCAGACGTCCATTGATCACGCTCCTTTTCGAGCATCTCTGCATAGGGTTGCCCTTCCATTCTTGCAGTTGTATTAACCTTTATAATCTTGATAGGTCCTTCCTGGATGACAAAAATCACCTCTTCGTGCATGGTTGCAAGATGGGCTTCCATCCTAATTCTCCAGTCATCAAATTCGTTAATAGAAAATATAGGAACCTTATTTATCATGGATATATCCATATTGGAAACTAAATGATGAAGATATAACACAAAGTTTTCACAAGCTTGTGATTTGGGGATCTGATTCAGTTAAAAATCGATTGATTCTTTTTAGAGTCAACCTCTATGATACCACTTGTTGGCCACAGAGTAAACAGTTAACAACTTAGACAGGGAGGATACAATATTGTGTATGTTTTTCAAAGTTATTAGCATAGAGGAAGACTAATATTGAGTTGTTGTAAGTACAGCAACTAGGTACTCTCCTGTTTGCTTGATGTATACAGGGTTTTCACAATGTATACTTTAAATCACATTTGTAAATGAAAACAGTAAGGACGGAATGTAAATAACACAGATATAAGTGGTTTGAGGTAAACCCCTCCATGTCCACTGGTCCTCCACAAAGGAGTAAAATATTTATTAAAATCACTACGTACACAACTACATGACTTTAACAAAAATCGTTCACATAGATTGATACAGTAACCACGGCTTGAGCCATTCACATAGATTAGCTTAGCTCCTTCAACTTGCTTCTTCTCACTCAGACTGAAACTTCATCTTCAATGTTGTTCTTCCCACACAGGTCGGAACTAGAAAGGACTTAGTCCACACAGGGCTAAGGTTGATCTCAACGGTAAAGATGGTAGAACAAGTTCAAACACTAGTTGTATGCTTTGACGAGCGATTGCTGTATACTATGCTATTTGCATTGAGGATTGCATATTTCTTTGCTTTGATACTGCTATATGCTCAGGAAATATACTGCTCTTTCTTAGCTTGATATTCTGATTGTCAGAGCTAATTATCAGATGTAATGCACAAGATGAGGTTGTAAGTCCGTGTGAAATGTCCTCTTGCTTGGGGCTATTTATAACCTTGGAAATAGATCTATTATAAATGTAGCCTTTCTCCGGCTGGTGAGATTTAGACAGCTCTGATTGGCGGATGCATAATGTTTGAATTAAAGGTGATTCGCATTTAATGCTCTAGAGATTCTTTTTTACTTTGCATTAAATGCTCTTCAGCACATTCAGATTGTTCTCTTTCGTCCACATTAAATGTTGTTCTATCAGTATTAAATGCTACTTTATCCGTGAATACTTTGTGAATAAACAAAGTTTATGTCACAACAGTTTAAAACTATTCTTCAGTCCTGTTAGATGTGCTTTTCTTTTCCTTAGTAAAACTCTTGCAGCAAGGATGTTGTATCCAACTCTGTTCAACTTCTGCTATATAATAATGTAGGTGTTGTAGAATCGGACTCTGTAGGAAGATCTCTTGCTGTATGGATACGCTGTACGGAGTTTTCTAATAGCTTCCATACTTCTTGCTGACATAATGACTCTGAAGACTTCTTGTTGCATGATGGCGATTATCAAAGAAGTTATGTTTATCCCAATAATATTGTAGACTGTAGTCCTGTCCGAAGGCATCGTATGAACTACGTTGTTAGATGAGTGTTGAGTTTTGCTCCACTTATCAAAATCAAAAGGAATTTTATCCTCAATTTTAACTTGTTCTTAGTAATTCGGACAAAACTAATATTCCCTTTAATTAAATTTTCCCATTTAAATAAAGTACAATGTTACATTTTACATAAATTGAATCTAATTTAAAATGCGGGAAATTAGTTGTCTGGAAGATATAAAAAAATGGAGTCCGACGCTGACAGCCCGAGCCCAGTCCGCAGTCTGGCCAAGGCTGCCTGGGCCACAAAATTGTTCTCGGCTGCAAGTAGCCCTATGTGATAGAGAATGTGGAGTCCTCTCGGTAATTCCCGAGCAGCTGCGTGCTTCCCATTTGTCGGTGATATGCAGCTCATTTTCGGTCGAATTTCCAAATTCATATTTCTCTGACTTTTATATTCTCAATATAAATTATTTTCCAAAAAAAATTATTTTTATTGTAGTACAAAGGCACAAAAAATATCTCCACTACGAACGATTAAACATGTGCAATTATTTTATTTTTCACAATATGATTCTAAATCATAAAATCAACATCAATAATGCATTTAAAACACAAATTATATCATCTATACTTTCACATTAACCCGCTCTGATACCACTTGTTAGGATTCAAGCGAAAATAGAGTATGCAGTGGAAGAATTAAATTCCATAAATCTTGCTCATCCAAACCCTGATCGAGGATCGATCAAGCATCGTATAAATAAATAAAAATAAAAGTGTAAGAGTGAAATTGATAACCTTAAATACCTTTGATTATTTTATTGTTGGTGAAGATGATGACTACGAACCCGATTCGTGAAGCTCTTTAAAAATCCAACATCGAACACATGATGCCTCCACGTATCACGCGCCAGATAAGATGACCTGAAAAATATCCTCCTTCAAAAGACCAAGGAGGCCGCGGCTAGGAGTTGGGGAGGAGAGAGTTTTCCCTTCTTCTTGTTCTTTTTTCTCAGATTCTAAGAGTGAAGACTTGAAAATGAAGAAGACAAATCTCTCATCTTTTCTCTCTCTTTCTCTCGTGTCTTGTGTAAGACATTAAAATACCTTGCACTCTTTTAAATAGGTTGAGAATGTAATTAGCCATCACATATCTTTTGTATTCATCGGAAATGTGGGTCTAACCTCACATGGAATATAGGGCCTCATAATTAATCATCTTAAAAGATAAAAAGAGGAAAGAGAGAGGAATGGGGGGAAGTAAGTTAGTTGGCTATGTGGTCGAACCATTTAGCCCCTGAATTCGGCCCTCGTATGTCTATTCTGTTAGATACATCTTAGTGCATTTTAAATATATTCATACAATAAATTCATCTAATTAATTAATTATATAAAAATATATTTCTCTAAAAATTATTATTAAATTAATTATTGAGTAAATTGTTTTAATTTATTTAACCATAAGAATTTATCTATCAAATAAAGTTAGACATCTAAAGTTCAATAACCACAGAGAGATAATAGACTCAGTTTAATCCTTCATATGTTCATATTTGTGCGACTCTGTAGGTTGACCTCAGTCAGCAACCGGAGGAACCAAAGAGTGTGAGCAATACCTAGTCAGTCATGTGGCTCACAATATAACCCAACTGAGAATGAATGATAGGAATCATTCCAAAATATTTTTAGTTCTGAATAATGTATGCGTATAAACCCTTAGATCAGATGTCCCGATCAAGTATTAAGGTCATGGAAATGTCAAAACTATTGTACCTTGATATTATGCATGTGTTACTTCAAATCGAATCACCAAGCTCTCGTGTGTCAAACACAACTAGCTTTATATGCTTCGGTCAAAGACTTATGATCTCTTCTACCACTAACCGTATAGGACATTCACATGCTCACTTATAGGAGAAAATCATTTCTTGGTATTCATTAGAGGCTGTTACTTACCCATCAAATTGCACTACGAGTTTGACCCCACTAGTCGGTGATTGGATCGAACTACTCTAGTGAACAACAAAATATCACAAGCATATCTCCTGCCTAATCCTAAAGTCAAAGATTCATGTACACCTATCATAACCTTCTGATTCATTCATTTAGTATCTTAGAGTGAAATTCATATAACTGAATCAAGGTGAGTCGTATCTGAGTATATTAATTCTGTTAGCATACCTTTAACTTGTGCTCACACTAATCCTTAGTGAAGACAAGCACTCTATATAGCAGAATACACGTTATACAAATCTTATCTAAACTTAATGTCAGTTAAATTTTATAGACTTTCGAACCAGTTAAGCTTTGACCCTAAACACTTCCAGTGTCAATCTCCTCATAAGGAGTAAAATATTTGCTCTCAGATGCAAGTACTATTATTATATACATAAAATTACGAAGCCGGTGACATACAATAATATAGATAAATGCCGAATCATTAATGAAATTAGATGTTGATAATTACAATCTAATGCTCTTATTCTCTCATACCCTAAAGGCATTAAAGGGCATATATCTAAAATATGAGCAAGATAGTAAGCTGATCACCATGCACTTCTACTTCATCTACATCCAACAAAACAAAATCAATTAGGGCAATGAGACTACCCACATTAACCAAAATATCCCCAATAATGCCTTGAGGATACTTTATGGTCCAAAAGTGAGTTGTAAGCACATCCAAATGGGCTTCATATATCCTAACTCAAGTTGCTCTAATATTTAGTAAGACATCAAATTATTACCAACACCTAACTTTGATTACGGATTAACTGGATCGCGCTACTAATGGGGCACAGAGTTGGACACTTCCAAGACTATAATCATCTCATCATCCTTGAAGTAGCATTGGTTTGCTAACTCCTTGAAAACAAAACATATTTCAGCATGTCACATCATGGAAAGGCAAATACATTAACTTTAGACAATATATTATAAAAAGCAAGGAACTGCTTATCTTGATTTTTGTTATAGTGAGTTCGAAAAAGGAGAAATGTCGACCTATAAGGATTTGTGGGGTAGTCAATGACATTCAAACAGGTGAGATTGGTCTTGTGAATGGTTGTACCTTTAGGAGCCTCCTACTCCCCATCATTTGCCAAAAATCATCGATCCTGCTCACCGAAATAACAAGAGCAGTAGAATGACCATCTAAGGCATATCAACCTTGTTTTTTACACAACCGTTCTAGTTTACAATACTGTCACGCCTTATGTCTGCTTAGGTTGGCTCGAAGACTTCTCTTTAGTAAAGAGTAGCTTCACTTACTTTGTTAGCTAATTCTCAACTTGACCTCTATATATTTCACCAATGCCTCCAAACACTCAAACTGCATATTATTTCTTGTATCTGTTGAATCAGTTGTATAAATGTTTGCAAGTTATCCTAAACAAGGCTTCTATATCTGAGTTGGTGGTTTGGCTTAAAGTGGTGCTCCATGGGGGACAATCAAGATAGGTTGTTGGTACTATTATGTATTAGACAATGAAAAATTCAAATGATTACGCCCTGAATTATCCGTCTATCATAATAAGTCATTCCTTGGTCTCGGATGAAAATCCTTGAACAACATTAGCATTCTTTTGCTCTTCGAACATTGGCTATAATACCATGACCACATCCCCTACATTCCACAAGATTAAATGAACATCATGGTGGAGGAGTTGTGCCCTTTATAGCCACCATTTTCACTTTCTTGGTAAGCTCCTCCCCTGCTTGGTGATTACGTAGCTTCAATTTACCTCATTCATTGAAAACTGCTTGCTTCTTTCACTCTTTGTTGTGGGTTTTGATTCATCATCTCGAAGATCTCATACATCCCATCAGTGGTGTGTTCCCCAATATCACCCCAACTATATAATCGACCATATAATGATAACTAGGGTCAGCCCATCATAGAAAAACTGATTGAGTATCTCAAGAGGAAAGTTATGGTGAAGCACTAAAGTTGTAAGCTATTGAATCTGTCTCATGCCTCCTCGTCTTGGCTGAAGGTTTCAATCTCTGTTCTATGGTCTGTAGTCTTCTGTTGTGAGTAGAGTGTTCCCATAAATTTGTTGTAGACCTTCTCTGAACTATTTAGCAAGTTTGGTGTAAGATACGTTAACCAAGTTTTAGCCCAATCATTTAGTGCATAAGAGAAACGCCTCATTTTCAACTGATCTTCGTTCAAGCCTTGTAATGGGAAGCTTTGTATCACTGTATACAATTCTCGAAAAAAAATTAGGCATCTTCGTTCGGCATCCCATAAAATGATCAATTGTGATTGATTAAAATGAATTGTTTTTAGCTTACGGTTCCGTATTCCCTTGCCTATAGTGATGCATGATCGTACTTCCAGTGAGTGGGCATGAAAAGTCTCTTAAGGTACTTTTCGTGGCTGATTGTTTGCCATTAGAATGTTCCCTGACTTATCTTTCAGTAGTTTCGTTGTATCCTTCAGTTCTTCCTCTGCTACAGCAGCAAACGTGCTCATGGATGTCTTATGAATTCTATCTACGTCGTCACATAAGGCATTATCTCCAAACCAAGACGCATCCATTATTGCTTAACAACACCAAAACAAAATGATAAAACACATCCTAGGAAAATAAGTAAAATTAATTACAAGCTACCTAAAAATAGAAAAACAAATAACAACAATTTTTCCACCTAAAGCCTTACCCGGAAACTTCTGCCAAAATTTTATTTGACCTAAATACACTTTTTTAAGTGTAACTTCGCTCGCAAGAATACAAGGTCAATTGTAAGTGCAATAAGTCAACCCACGCACAAGAAAGACTTGGTTGAAAAATAATTAATGAACAAACAAAAAGGTATAGAATAAATTCCAAAAACTACAATTTCATAAATGTATAAAAAAGCAAACTTTTTTGCAATGGAAACCGAAGGCACAAATAATAAAATAGTTCAAGTTGGGGAAATATAGAATTTTAGGATCATCTCCTCAAATTCCTTAGTGATTAAATAAATTATACGTAATTAAACAATCAAACAATCAAATATAGCTTGAGACTAAATTTGATAACTCTCATATTCGCAACTTTAGTCTAAAGAAAACTCTAAATTTCTTAATTAATTTGACCAAATTGAACAATACCTTGTGGACCTCCAACTAATTTATAGTCTAGCAATAGTTTCTCAATTATGGGTTCAAATTGATAGGTTGGTCAAACAGTAAATTACAGTTCAGTTGGCAATGTGCAATCAATTAGTCAACATACAAACTTGACTATTTGATTCATTTCATCTAAATTCTAGAATTATGAAGTTAGTTCATACTTGGATTGGAGATCAAAGTAATCAAGTAAACTAAAAATATCATTCAATTGTACAGAAAATAACGATATTGAGTTCACCCTACTCTTTGATCCGGATGCAAAAATAAATTTAAGTCTAAAATCCCAAGTCGAATTTTGAAAACTTCGCGAAAATAATCAAAACAATACACGTTCTAGGGCTAGGCGTTTCTATCTGTGAAAAACTGAATAGAAGATTGATAAATTGACTCCTAAAAGTCATTTATAGTTTAGGTTCCAATTAGGAGTTCAAATAAAAAATTATAAAAGTATATGTTGATTGTCTAAGTGAACGGCCGCTTAGGTTCCTTCACAAAGTGCGGGATTGCGCACCTGTTGTGGTAATCAGCTCACTCAGTAATGTGCGACTGCTTACTTGGTCGAGAAAAGTGAGTGGTCGCTCAAGCTTGCTCGCTCGTAAGTGGGTGCAACGCGTGCTCACTGTGTGCTCTGGCTCACTGTGCCAGTTCCATGTTTTATTTATTTCCAATCCATCTTTCCATTGTTTCGTGCAACCATCAACACAGAACACCACGTCATAAGAAAAATATTATAAACACTAATAATGGGAATAAAAACACAAACAAAGCACACGCAATACAAGATAAAAAAGGTGCTATAAAATGCACAAATTAATTAATATAAAGTACACGCAACACACGATAACAAAATGTTATAAAAACGCACAAAAACAACCAAACAATTCCTAACAAGTTTCCATGCTTGGTAATGGCAAAAACTAAAAGAAAAATCATAAAATATCAGAACATACAAATAATAAGAATTGTATAAGATGTTTTGACAAATAAGTTTGTGTAAATATTTCATTAATATCAGTGTAGTTACATTTACAAGAACATGGTTTCAAAGCGGGAAAAAAAATAATGAAAAACAATTAAGAGTGTTTCAGAGCAGAAAAGTGGGAATAATAAGGTTAGCTCTACATGACCTCCAACTTTTCTCCTTATTTGTCATTTCTTCATCTGCTGGTCTCTTCTTCTCTATCTCATTTTTCTGACTTCATAGCTCCTTGATCTTCATATAGTCCAGCATGAGTGCAGATTTTTGGCTCACGGCCCTGTCATTTCCAGAAGTTTCCATGTTCAACATCACCTTAAAGCCACCTGAGTTCAACATCACCTTAAAGCCACCATAATCAGTCACCGCTTAGGGGTCAAATAATTACTTTTATACGAGGGAGGGTGTACTTTAGAGCATGAGTGACATACTGTACCATGAGGTTCATGTTCTATTACCGTGTTCTCATGCTACTCTATCTTAATCATAAATACTGCAAATGTCATCTTAACCTATTTTAACAATTTAATGCTTTCATGTCGTGTTTTGTGGAGTTGCTTGTCTTAATCTCATTTCCCTCTATGATTTTGTTCGTACTCATACAGTGTTCGTGTCATTCTATCTTATCGTGTCACCCCTTGTCATTCTTACTACAGAAACTAAATCAGTTCTATTCCAGCCATGCATGGAAATAAGAAAGTTGCAATGTATTTGCAGAAATTGATTTGAAATTAATGTGCTTTACTTGATCCTGATATGCCTCATAGATTAAAGGGTAAATTTTTACCGCATGGTAATTAGACCTGCACTGTTATGCGGCACCGAGTGTTGGGCTGTAAAACAGTGTCACGTTCAAAAGATGAATGTGGCGGAGATGCGTATGCTACGATGGATGTGTGGTCATACAAAAAAAGATCAGCTCAGAAATGAAGTGATTAGAGAGAAGGTAAGAATTGCGTCTATAGAAGACAAGATGATGGAGAATCGATTACGATGGTTTGGTCATGTGTGAAGAAGATCTCTTGATGCCCCAGTGAGGAGGCGAGAAAGTTGGGGAACAAGTAATATTGTGAAAGATAAAAAAAGACCCAAGAAAACTTGAATAAAGATGATTGAAAATGATATGCGATTTCTTAGAATTGGAGAAAGTATGACGATGGAGAAGCAAATGTGGCGGGAAGGAATACGGATGGTGGATGGAATCTAATTTTTTTTTTATCTGTAATTTGTTCCTATTTTCTTTTATTTCATGTTATCTTTTAATTTATTTTTCAGGATTTTTCATTTTTTTTTTCTTTTTTTAACATTCATTTCCTTTTTTTTACTTTCTTCTCTACTTTTTTCCTCTTTTTTTTCTTTTATGTTATTTATGTAACGATCATTGACAGTTTCAAAGTTTGATTCATGTTAGCCGACCCCAAATCATTTTGGGACTTGTTGGTAACAATCTAACAATACAGATCGCAAAGTTTCTCAACACAATACTTTCAACCAAGCACTTCAAAAATGGAAAAATTGCAAGTTACAAACACAACAAAGCAACTCCGAAATCTGAACCAAATTAATATTCAAAATACATCACGTGAAAATGTATTCAGAGGACTAGAATCCGTGTCTACATTCCGTACAAAGCCAGCTTGGACACAGCAGCATATATGGCAACTGCAAAGGATACATGTGAGTCAATTCAGAAAGAATGGAGACAAAAATGTACAAGGACCCTCAACTCTGTCGAGAAGACAGAAAAACATCAACAAAATTTACAAAGACCTCAAAAATCCATCGAGGAAAAGAAAACAAATGGTTGGATGGAGTCTGCCATACTGAGGAGAATGACATGTCCAAGTAATCTTTTGTCTGCAACAGAGGCAAACCTATTTAACATATCCAGTTGAGAATCTGCAACAATCACTTGCTAGAAGACGGAGAGCGTCCGATAAGTCTACACTGTTCTGGAAGTAAAGAACAGATCACTTGCCCGTTTACTGGGAATAGTTCGCCGTCAATGCCAAGTCCATTGTGTGTGCGCTTCCCAGGTTTAATTTTAACTGACTTAACCTACATTTAGTAGAACTCAATGTCAAATGTGTAAATCATAATAAGAATAATTTAGCACCCCTGGACCTGATTCAATAGATATACGAGCAAGTATTTAATGCTGCACTGTACAGTAAAACCTCGATAAATGAATATGGTCGGGACCGCAGAAAAATATTCATTTATCGAAAGAAAATTTGAACATGTTATAAAGAGTTGGGACGGAGAAAATGATTCATTTGACGAGATTATTCGTTTATCGAATATTCATTTATCGAGGTTTAACTGCACTCGTTGGACTACAAGGAGGTAAGTGCGTATAATTGTCAACCTCCTCCAATAAATATCTAACAGGACAGGAGCAAAGCTGATGGGATGATTTTATATCTGCAAACTTACAGCTTCCAACTTCCTTTTAGAAGAGTGCCTTTACTTTAAAAATGTGTTTGATCTCAAACTTTAGTCGTTTGGTTTCATAACCGTCAAGTGTCATGAAAAAATATATCAGGTTAATTACAAAAACTACCGCTTGAGGTTTAGTATAATTGTAAAAAAGAAACGTATCATTTAAAATTACAATCAACCCCTCCAGGTTTGTATTTAGCTTAAAAAACACCCCCTATTGAAAGTGCACTTTTGTAAGATAAAACAAATGCCAGCAAGGGTATATGTAATTTTAAAATATAACTGGCATTGTCTAGTTGAGGTAAACCTTAGGGGTGGTTTTTGTAATGAGTTAGTTACCAAAAAATACTCAAGCCTTTTATTATTTTCACAATTCCAGCTCAACAATTAAATATTTGCAATTAAATAGTCTATCCCCACCCCCCACCCCAACCCCCAACCCCACCCCCCCACCCCCAAAAAAAAAAAAATCTGTTAATTTTTGAAAAGTAGTTGAAGCCACTTTTGAAAAACAATTAGAAGCTAGGGAAATTGACTGCACGATATTTAGCTCAACTAGTATGTGAAGAGCAAATCGTTCGTCTCGCTTGATAGAAAAAAAGAACTAAACAAATGAGCAATTTTTGAAGAAAGAATGAGAGTTGGAATATTTAATTGCGAAAAAATTATTTTAATTTTTTTTAAGTCAGGTATTTAGATGAAAATGTTTGTAGGTTGAGCTTGAATTGTGAAAAAATTGGAAAGTTTTGAGTAATTGCTGGAATCAACTCTTCTGTAACTAACCTAATGTATATATCTAATTTGGATTTGGAGACCCTTCTTTACCTTAACATATTCAACATACGGCAAGGAAAGGTGTTTGCCCATTTGCAGACGCAACAAGAATCTCAACAGCTTAAACCGTCCACTCCCACGAACCAACAACAAATCAAAACTGTTATCATCATGCTCCGCCTTTGGGGCCACCACCTGAGAACTCAAACTCTGCACAGTCTTGCACGAATGGTTGCACACAAGAACCCCAAGAAACTGACCTTTAGTCACCACCCAATTCTCTTCCGATCTCGCAGCACTTTCCTTTCTATCACCGCCTTCGGACCCCTCCGACGGACCAGGCAACTCAATAGGATTCTCAACGCCCCAATTAGGCTCGGAGTCCCATCTAGGCTCGGCATCCCAAATCGGACCAGGGTCGGACAAAGTCGACCAAATGTCTTCTCTATCGTATGTTGTTGTAGTTGCCCAAGAACACCTAGTGGGATCATGAACTCCAGTCCAGCCTTTATCAGTCCTCGACTTGGATCGAGTCCTTGGCCAGTTTGGATTAACCGAATGTGGGAGTTGAGGATGAATAACTTCTGGTTCAGACGTCAAATTATTGTTTCGTCCAGCCGATAGGCGTTTGGATTTGGGATCTATGGCTCGAACGTAATCTGACGGTTCGTTGCTACTACAAGTGGTGTCGATATCTGCTCCGGACATTCGGCTTGGTGTCATTATTGAGTCGATACTTGATAGGCTTGAGGCACGAGGAAGGCCTTCCTTGCTTGATCTCCGCATTATATCAGTGTAGAGTTGGGACATGTCTACAATCTCGTGATCGTCTGAGATTTTGCCTTCTCCAGGCTCTGTTCGTGCTGGGAGGTACTCCAGTTCGTAACCGTACTTCGGCAAGCAGAAGAATTTGAGAAAGCCAGCAACGAAATATCGTAGAGGGCCGAATCGTTTTTGGTGTTTCTCTGAAAGCTCCAATACTGCAGCATGTGGAGAAAAAAAGGCAGTCAGCAGAAAAGATAATATTAGAAAAAAAAAAAAAAAAAAAAAGAAAGAAAGACATGCCTCCCTGAAAACCAACAGAAAATAAAAGGGAAAACGACCTTTTTGGCCCCTCTACTTTGTAAAATTATCAAACAGCCCCTTTTATTACAAATCATACGTTCTTAATCCCTCTACTATTGCGTCGTCTATCAAATCAGTCGACCGTCCGACTTCCGTCCGTCCTAAAAACGGTCGGCTGATTTGATGAATGGCGCAATAGTAGAGGGACTAAAAACGTATGATTTATAGGGGGCTGTTTGATAACTTTGCAAAGTAGAGAGGACAAAAAGTCATTTTCCCTCGCTACTTAATAAAGTAGCGTGGGCAAATCAGGACTGAGCGCAACTGGACCAACGCTACTTAACGTTTTACAACAACAACAACAACAACATCTAAGTCTTAGTCCCAAAATGATTTGGGGTCGGCTAACATGAATCAAACTTTGAAACCGTCAATAATCGTTACATAAATAACATAAAAGGAAAAAAGAGGGAAAAAGTAGAGAAAAAAGCAAATAAAAAAAGAGAATGAATGTAAAAAAAAAGAGAGAAAAAAAAAAAAAAAAGATAACATGAAATAAAAGAAAATAGGAATTAAAAAAAAAAAAAAAGAATCAGACTCCATCCACCATTCGTATTCTTTCCCGCCACATTTGCCTCTCCATCGCCATACTTTCTCCAATTCCAAGAAACCGCATATCATTTTCAATCATCTTTATCCAAGTTTTTTTGGGTCTTCCTCTACCTTTCACAACATTACTTGTTCCCCAACTTTCTAGCCTCCTCACTGGGGCATCAATAGGTCTTCTTCTCAAATGACCAAACCATCGTAATCGATTCTCCATCATCTTGTCTTCTATAGACGCAACTCTTACCTTCTCTCTGATCACCTCATTTCTGAGCCGATCCTTTTTTGTATGACCACACATCCATCGTAGCATACGCATCTCTGCCACATTCATATTTTGAACGTGACATCGCTTTTCTGACCCAACACTCGGTGCCATATAACAATAAGCAGGCCTAATTGCCGTGCGGTAAAATTTACTCTTTAATCTATGAGGCATGCCAGGATCACATAAAACCCCGGTGGCACTCTTCCACTTCAACCACCCTGCCTTTATTCTCTGAGCCACATCGCCATCTAGCTCTCCATCCTTTTGGATAATAGATCCAAGATACCGAAAGAAAGTGGATCAATGAACAACTTTCCCATCAAATGTGATCATCCCCGCCTCTCTATCACTGTTTTCGCTAAACCTACACTCCATATATTCAGTCTTACTTCTGCTCAACCTAAAGCCTCGAGCTTCCAAAGTATCCCTCCAAAGTTCCAATTTCACAGCACTCCAACCTTCGTTTCATCAATCAACACAATATCATCTGCGAACATCATACACCACGGAACGTCATTTTGAATTTCTCTTGTCAATTCGTCCATGACTATGGCAAAGAGAAAAGGACTAAGAGCAGATCCTTGATGCACCCCAATCGTAATAGGGAATTCTTCTGTCCTCCCAACATTAGTACGTACACTTGTACTAGCTCCCTCATACATGTCCTTTATAATGTCAATATATTTCCGCGATACACCCTTCTTTGCTAAGGCCCACCAAAGTACTTCTCTTGGTACTTTATCATATGCCTTCTCTAAATCAATAAAAACCATATGCAGATCTTTCTTTTTATCTCGATAATGTTCCATCAATCACTTAGGATAAGATAAATTGCTTCCATGGTCGATCTTCCAGGCATAAATCCAAACTGATTTTCTGTTATCTTCACACATTTCCTGATCCTTTGTTCAATCACTCGTTCCCACAACTTCATGGTATGACTCATTAGTTTAATTCCGCGATAATTAGAACAATCTTGAACATCACCTTTGTTCTTATACAAAGGGACGAGGATACTTTTCCTCCATGCTGATGGCATCTTATTGCTTCTCCAAATCTTATTGAAAAGCATAGTTACCCATTCGATCCCTCTCTCCCCCAAACACCTCCAAACTTCAATAGGTATACCATCTGGTCCTTCTGCTTTCTTTGACCCCATCTTCTTCAATGCAATTGTCACTTCACCCTTTTGGATTCTTCTCTTAAACTCTCAGTTAACCATACTTGAGGGGATGTTTAAATTCCCAATACCTTGTTCTTGATGGCCATTGAATAGGGTATCAAAGTATGACCTCCATCTTTCTTTTATCTCTTTATCTTGAACCAAAACTTTTTGGTCAGTATCTTTTACACATTTAACTTTTCCAATATCTCGCGTCTTCTTCTCTCTCATTCGAGCAAGTTTATAGATATCTTTTTCCCCTTCTTTAGTATCTAATTTTGCATATAATTCTTGATTGACCTTTGATCGGGCATTTCGCACTGCCTTTTTAGCTTCTGTTCGAGCTTTCTTGTACTTCTCATAATTCTCATCGCTCGAGCATTTACCCAGTACCTTATAACATTCACGTTTGGTCTTTATCGCTTGCTTAACTTCATCATTCCACCAAGATGTGTCCTTACTTGATGGTTTGTTTCCTTTAGATTCTCCTAGGACTTCTTTTGCAACTTCCTTTATGTTATGCTCCAACAAGTTCCACATCGAATCTATATCCATCTCCGTGCAATCAGACCAAATACCACTATCAGCAATCTTAGCCACAAAAGTATGTCGACTCTCCCCTTGGAGCTTCCACCACTTAATTCGAGGGTCAACTTGTGGTCTTCTCTTTCTTAAGTGCCTCTTACCTCGAAAGTCAAGCACCACAACCCTATGCTGTGTTGCAGCAGTTAACGTTTTACAAAAAAAAATGTGCTAAAGCGCGCCACAGCGCGCGCTATTCACAACAACATCAGGGCCTTAGTCCCAAAATTCTTTGGGGTCGGCTAACATGAATCAATCTCTGGAACGTCAAGTCTCTCCAATAAAACAGTCCTATGAAAAGGCAAAAGTGAGTGAAAACGCCCCAACGATATTCAAATTATGATTCATGTCCATCAAATGTGACTGTATTTTACGCTGGCTGCCACAGACCTACCGCAACCCTCCTCCTTTATCCGGGCTTGGGACCGGCAGTGAATGTCATAACAACAATCACAGCACGCGCTATTCAACGCTATTAAAAACAATGATTCCAATATACTTTCTTCTATTTTGAGACATAGTAATAAAATTCGAGCGCGAGTATAATCCACAATATCAATTTTTAAGGTTCGGGTTTTTATCAAAAATAGAACATGTAAAATCAAAAAAATAACACTGGATCCTAGTGAATTATTTGGGAAAATATCGAGTTTAATATATTTAATACTACTTTCAAAATTATAGATTATGTTCCTTCAATTAATTTAAATGTTACTCCCTCCGTCCATGACCAAAAGGCCTAATTTGACTTTTTTTGGTCAACCGTCTCCGACTTTGACTACAAATTAATCTTAAACCGCAAATGTTAAATGTTCGATAAATTATATAATAAAAGTTTAGGTACTAAAGTTTCATTATATAATTTAATTGAAGATTTTACATTTGCGGTTTAAGATTAATTTGTAGTCAAAGTCGGAGACGGTTGACCAAAAAAGTCAAATTAGGCCTATTGGTCATGGATGGAGGGAGTATTTGATTACTTGGTCAATTGGTTTTTAGTTAAGAAAAATTACATTTTTGATAAGGAAAACTACCTTTTTTGCCCCTCTAATTTGCAATGTTATCAGACAGCCCAATGTACCACGAATCATATGTTTTAGTCCCTCTACTATTGCGCCGTTTATCAAATCAGCCCTCCGACCATTTTTAGGACGGATGGAAGTTGGGACAGAGGGCTGATTTTATAAACGGCACAATAGTAGAGGGAGTAAAAACGTATGATTTGTAGTACAGGGGGCTGTTTGATAATTTTGCAAAGTAGAGGGGCCAAGAATCGTTTCCCGAAAAAAAATCGATATCAACAAATACATGAACTGCTAAAAAATTACCATCACTTATAAAGCCAAAGTATGTAACTGTCATCCCAAAGTGAATAGATCCAGTATGGAGCCACTCCACAGCAAAAACATCAGTGGCAGTAAGACCTCCCTGAAAAGAAAATGTAAGAAGAAAAAGAAAAAGAAATTCAAACTATGAGCAGCGTTATAGAAAAGATGAAGACACTACTGTCGACAACTCATTGTTTATGGACTAAAATGGAACCCAGATATATGTGAGCTCTCTAGAGCCTATTGGGGAATTTGGACACTGAAAAATATTTAGCACACATAATCTTTGAGTCGGATCTCCAACAAAAGCATTATAATCTTTCAGCATGATGTCTCTCAACCAATCTACTGCTCTCATTTCCACCTACTCGAAAGGAGTAAATACCCAATCCATAGCCTTTTAAAACATTACACTTCAGCTCAACCATTAGGCCACGTAAATGAACTGTGTGATCGAGTGCCTAAGGATATCTAAGTTCAAGAATATCAAATTCCAGAGCCTCCAGATGTGGAATTTGAGGTCTCATAAAAATTATTGAAATATGACATGGTCAAGATATATGTTTCACAGCCTAAAGCTTTTCATTTAGGTAATTTTGTTGCAAAATGATTCCAGGTAAGGAAACAGACAGGCATTTCATGTTCGAAAGATACGTGGCAATCAGTGTTAAAAGCTCTCACTTAAGTCCATTGGTTATTACTATTGTGCTCTAGTGATCATTACCATTTGCTACTTGATACTCTGCATTGGAATGGGAAGATAAAATTGTCATGGGACAATTGGATAAACAGTGTTCATTTTTTCAGGGTAAACACTCTATGACCTGAAAAGATAACAAGTGACTTGACCTAGACTATTACACATTGTCCAACACCAAAGATACCTGAAACACCACTTCTGCTGTTATTAGGTTATATTTTTACAATGAACAAAAGAATTTTCTTCGCTATATCCTGGTCGACGTGTGTTGCCTCGCGATTACAGATAAACTCGCAACATTCTTTAGTAAGTGCTTCAATATTCTATATAACAGGGCAATGTAATGCAAAGAGGGTAAAAATGAAGCAGCTACCTTCACTATTGCTATTGCTGCAGATACTGGATCTCTAACCCCAAGAACAGTCCAGACTAAAGAATTATCAGAACCAGCAGGTATTATTCCAATTGGGATTGAAATTGCTTCTTTTTGGTTCTCTCTACTAAGTAAACCATTCAAAACCTGTATTTTGGAAATGACCATTAAACAATTACAGTAATAAAAAAGCAAACAATCTGTCCCTTGATTGGTTGACATAAATAACAAAAGAAAAAAAAATAATGCATGAAATTAAAGAACTACTTGCACCTTGCACAGTGCAAAGAGAATGTAAATCTGAGTCGATAACAAATATGATAGGCGACTAATCAGATTTTCTCATAAAACCACCATCCAAATATGTATTAAACTCACACCACTAGTGGAACACCAAACTAATGGAAGTTTGAAAGATGTCAACAGAAAAGGATCATCCTTAGTACTGCTGAATGAAAACAACAGAGATGCTCGGTAACTACATCATTTAGCAACGTTAATACATGGCAAAGTTAAGGCAGTTTTGGGCGCAATATATCGACCGGTCTCCACAAATGGCTTCAAACTTAAATCTCCAACTTGTGAAAAAACTGCAAAATTAACAAATATGCTTATAGATATAGAATGCATTGAGATTAAGGAAACACATTTTCAATTCATATACATCATTCAATCTACTGTGTGCTGTAGATCTCCACCAAAAACTGCACGTAAAACTAGTTCATATGCCAACTCAATAACTTTCTGAACGTCAAGAAGTTTAAGTGTTTATTCATCAATACACAATGAAACTAAAATCGTTAAAATGCAGCCACTCAATCGAAAGACTTAAGTAGTCTAAAACATAATCAACTGCACAAGCTACTTCCCCTCATCCACGCAGTACAAATGGACAAGTAAGAAGAAGAGTAACTATATGAACCTCATTTATGATTCCATCACCTCCTACGCATATAATACCTGCAAGCACAGCAAATGAGTCAACAATCAAAGGGATGAACATACATATACCAAGAAATCGTTATAAAACACAAGAATCAAATGTACCATCAGGACATGTGCTGAAATCGACACTGGCCGCGAGTTTTCGAGCATGACCAGCACATTGTGTTTTGACAACCTCTAACTCAAATCCAGCAAGCTGTAATGCACAACATGAAGAAAGAGTAATTAAATGATCCGGTCACAATAATGAGAATATGGGACCTAGCCACTTAGCTAACATCAAAACATACTAATGAAGTACAAAAACAAGTGAATTCGGGTTAGCCAATGGATATGGCAATAGCAACCTAAAAAGCTAGAATATCGTTAAAGAAGTTATAAGAAAAAGTTTTCATATAATTGGCGTACAGGTCATCCCAAAATTCCAAAGGTCATGGAGCTCACAAGCATATCCAAGTGCATGTTCTTAGCCCCATGCGTTGAACAAATAACCCACAAGTTTGAAAATAAGTTAAGCTTAGTTTAGTTTTTCTAATTTTGGAACTTTCTCATCCGACAGACCAAATTCATATTGCCTGCCACCATGTAGCCTGTTTTTGAGCCAGAAGTTTCTTAAACTAAATTTATGGCCCAAAACTATGTCAATCAAATAGCACTTTACAAGCAAATGTCATCACCAAAAAAAAAAAAAAAAGTAAAATCCTTCCTAAAGTTCTACTACTTCCAATTCTATATACGCTTTGTTTTTCTTCTGCTGTGCCATAAGCTGATCCAAGCATTTTACCAGTAATTTAGCAGAAGATAAACTTCCTACTTCCTGTCAAGTGATACTTCAAAGTAGATCAAGGCATGCTACAATTTTATGCCACTTAAATTTCAAAAAATCCAGGTACCATCTTTTGAATGAAAAAACAACTCTGAGGTCGTTTATTACTATCAGATGTCATGGGAGCAAAGAAATTAACCCATTGATACTGGAGTGGAGAACCAACTAACCAATTAAGTTAAACTCAGGCGCATCTAACTTCACCAAATGCAAATCCTGATTAATAGAACAAATATATGAAAGCATTACGTGATGTTTTTCATTTATGTGCAGACTTTCACACGACTCTGGTGCAGCGCATTTTTAATATGAATATGGCTAACACAGCATAGGGTTGTGGTGCTTGACTTTCGAGGTAAGAGGCACTTAAGAAAGAGAAGACCACAAGTTGACCCTCGAATTAAGTGGTGGAAGCTCCAAGGGGAGAGTCGACATACTTTTGTGGATAAGATTGTTGATAGTGGTATTTGGTCTGATTTCACGGAGATGGATATAGATTCGATGTGGAACTTGTTGGAGCATAACATAAAGGAAGTTGCAAAAGAAGTCCTAGGAGAATCTAAAGGAAACAGACCATCAAGTAAGGACACATCTTGGTGGAAGGATGAAGTTAAGCAAGCGATAATGACCAAACGTGAATGTTATAAGGTACTGGGTAAATACTCGAGCGATGAGAATTATGAGAAGTACAAGAAAGCTCGAACAGAAGCTAAAAAGGCAGTGCGAAATGCCCGATCAAAGGTCAATCAAGAATTATATGCAAGATTAGATACTAAAGAAGGGGAAAAAGATATCTATAAACTTGCTCGAATGAGAGAGAAGAAGACGCGAGAAATTGGAAAAGTTAAATGTGTAAAAGATACTGACCAAAAAGTTTTGGTTCAAGATAAAGAGATAAAAGAGAGATGGAGGTCATACTTTGATACCCTATTCAATGGCCATCAAGAACAAGGTATTGAGAATTTAAACATCCCCTCAAGTATGGTTAACCGAGAGTTTAAGAGAAGAATCCAAAAGGGTGAAGTGACAATTGCATTGAAGAAGATGGGGTCAAAGAAAGCAAAAGGACCAGATTGTATACCTATTGAAGTTTGGAGGTGTTTGGGGGAGAGAGGGATCGAATGGGTAACTATGCTTTTCAATAAGATTTGGAGAAGCAATAAGATGCCATCAGCATGGAGAAAAAGTATTCTCGTCCCTTTGTATAAGAACAAAGGTGATGTTCAAGATTGTTCTAAATATCGCGGAATTAAACTAATGAGTCATACCATGAAGTTGTGGGAACGAGTGATTGAACAAAGGATCAGGAAATGTGTGAAGATAACAGAAAATCAGTTTGGATTTATGCCTGGAAGATCGACCATGGAAGCAATTTATCTTATCCGGCAGTTGATGGAACATTATCGAGATAAAAAGAAAGATTTGCATATGGTTTTTATTGATTTAGAGAAGGCATATGATAAAGTACCAAGAGAAGTACTTTGGTGGGCCTTAGCAAAGAAGGGTGTATCGCGGAAATATATTGACATTATAAAGGACATGTATGAGGGAGCTAGTACAAGTGTATGTACTAACAGAAGAATTCCCTATTACGATTGGGGTGCATCAAGGATCTGCTCTTAGTCCTTTTTTCTTTGCCATAGTCATGGACGAATTGACAAGAGAAATTCAAAATGACGTTCCGTGGTGTATGATGTTCGCAGATGATATTGTGTTGATTGATGAAACGAAGGTTGGAGTGCAACAGAAATTGGAACTTTGGAGGGATACTTTGGAAGCTCGAGGCTTTAGGTTGAGCGAGTAAGGCCGAATATATGGAGTGTAGGTTGAGCGAACACTGTGCTAGAGAGGCGGGGACGATCACATTTGATGGGAAAGTTGTTCATGGATCCACTTTCTTTCGGTATCTTGGATCTATTATCCAAAAGGATGGAGAGCTAGATGGCGATGTGGCTCACAGAATAAAGGCAGGGTGGTTGAAGTGGAAGAGTGCCACAGGGGTTTTATGTGATCCTGGCATGCCTCATAGATTAAAGGGTAAATTTTACCGCACGGCAATTAGGCCTGCGCTGTTATATGGCACCGAGTGTTGGGCTGTAAAACAGTGTCACGTTCAAAAGATGAATGTGGCAGAGATACGTATGCTACGATGGATGTGAGGTCATACAAAAAAGGATCGTCTCAGAAATGAGGTGATCAGAGAGAAGGTAAGAGTTGCGTCTATAGAAGACAAGATGATGGAGAATCGATTACGATGGTTTGGTCATGTGAGAAGAAGACCTATTGATGCCCCAGTGAGGAGGCTAGAAAGTTGGGGAACAAGTAATGTTGTGAAAGGTAGAGGAAGACCCAAGAAAACTTGGATAAAGATGATTGAAAATGATATGCGGTTTCTTGGAATTGGAGAAAGTATGGCGATGGAGAGGCAAATGTGGCGGGAAAGAATACGGATGGTGGATGGAGTCTGATTCTTTTTTTTTAATTCCTATTTTCTTTTATTTCATGTTATCTTTTTTTTTTCTTTTTTTTTTCTTTTTTTTTTCTTTTTTTTTTTACATTCATTCTCTTTTTTTATTTGCTTTTTTCTCTACTTTTTTCCTCTTTTTTCCTTTTATGTTATTTATGTAACGATTATTGACGGTTTCAAAGTTTGATTCATGTTAGCCGACCCCAAATCATTTTGGGACTAAGGCTTAGATGTTGTTGTTGTTGATGGCTAAACATATAGTTCGGAAATATACTAGATATAAGATACAGTTAAAACTTAAAACATTCCTCTTAGTATAAGACCTAAACACAATTAAACAATGCCAGTATCTCTGTTTCCAATCAGACTGCAGCTTATCATTGTTCCAATTTCGCGTAAATAATGTTGCAACCTTTTTTTTATCACATTGAATCAGACCCATTATCATTGCCTTAAGGTTTTGAAATACATCACATTTTGATATGTTTTTTCTATTCGCTACAAGGTTTTGAAGTTTATTTCAATAAAAAAATCCACACAGTGGTCACTTCCTAAGCTTTAGCAATTAAATGGCGAGTGAGTTGTATTTGTTTCTTTTCTTTATTAGTCCCACACTAGAAGTAGAAACCACTACTCCAAAAGGAGTACTTGACATAAAGTTTGCTGTCGATTTTTTGTCATCAGTATAATTCTCTTCATAAACCAAACGGTTCCAATTGATCAATGACAAGCAATTTACTCCAATTATGGCGCTGCCAGGCACTTATTGACATAATATATATAAACTGCACTCCTCTTTTCTTTATCCAAATCTTTATCATCAAAAACTGGAAAGGAGAACCTTATAAATGTATGCACTCTGCCCTTTCATTCTTGCAGGCTAGCTCCACTAAACTAATACGCAACTGTAATCAACCCACCTATTATCAGCTAGAAAGAGACCCGTGAGGAAACACTTTTTCTTTCTAGATGATACCGCACAAGCTTATTCAAGGATTGATTGTTCAGGAGATGAATATTCAAAAGCAGACTAAATAAAGTTGCACTCCTAGTCAATTTCACATATCTGCAGCTGGAGAAAAAGGAAAGAGAAAGAGGAAAACAACAAAGAAAAAAAGAAGAAACGGACAAGGAAGAAAAGAAAAGGTAGGCAGATATGGAGACTTGAATGGAGGATGGATAAGGGAGGGGGGGGGGGGGTGTTACCAGGAGCTGTCTTTGTTAGGTGGGTGTGCTAATCTGCTTTGAACTTAAAAATGTGTTATCTCTCTGCCCCTAATGTCGAGGTGTATCCTTCTAAACTATGTTATAACCAAAAGCAACGACAAAAATATCAGATGAAAGAAAAAATCAAGATAGAAGAAAACTTACTTCGAATATAGGCTGAACTGAACCATGAAAAACATTGCTTGAACGACCACGTCCAGACCGAGGGTTTAAAATTACAAGCATTTTGGGAGGACTTTTACATCTTATATATGACTCAGGAGGAAATTCATTGAAAATCAGGTCTGAACTCTGCTTCTTAGAAGCCATTGGGTGAGGCAAGCAATTAACATAACACTGCTGATCTGCAAAAGCGTTGACCCACTGAATGGCATCACCTGGGGTGGCAGCGAAAAATCGAAAGTCTTTCCTACTTCTCCCACTTTTTTTAAAAAGGCAACATGAACCCTTTTTAATTGGATATGAATGCACAGTAAAATGTCTAAGGCCAACACAACAAGATAGCTGCAAAAATGAAGTGGGGTCACCAAAAGATGGAAATAGCATATACAATATTCAGACAGAGTTATCGGCGAATATAAAGGGATTTACCGAAATCACATCATCTAGGCGCAATATGTTAGAGCCCCAAATTAATGCTCCGCTGGTCAGTTTAGCATCAACTGCATCGAAGTTTGGATTCTCCGATGCTTGTATCTCAAGATTTTTACCAGATTTGCTTCGGTCCAGTGAAAGCTTTCCCAAAAGTACTTCATATCCAAGTAAGTCAGACTTCTCATCTCCAACATCAATCCTGTGTTCCTCCCTCTTAGGCTCATTAGGATTATCATTGTTAACACTTGTAGCCTTCCCTCTACTACTACGTTTTTCTGGGAAGACAACAGGTGATGTTTGTTGTCCGGTCGATACTTGAGAACAAAGACCCAGACGACGGAGAGATTGCTGGGTTGCCAGTCTTAAAGAATTATGCTTGGATAGACTCGCACTCTTCTCCATACTGAATTCTAAACACAAAATGGGCGAAAGATGGAGGAAAGGAGATAAACGATCGAAAAGTTGCAGGATTTAAGAAGCAGATAATCCAGGTTCCAGATAAATATTCTCCATAATACCTAAGCCTGCATTATTTGACATAATCCATCACCATCATCACAATACAAAATAAAGGCAAGAAATTCTCATGTAATGCAAATAGATCCAAATTCGCAATAAGTATTGAAAAGTTAGGTAGACAGTTCTTGCAATGGAATTCATTAAGTACTTCTCTACAAGCGTGTTGTATATACAGCTTTATGAACCTTGAAACAACGTAAGATAATTTAGGGCTATTCGAATGACAAGTTCCTAATAACCACAATTCATTTCATTGTCCACATATTAAAATATCAATCTATAGTATAACAAGATATTACATAATAGCCCAATCAAAGAGATGTTCAAAACATGTACAAATGAGTAACTTCATCCATACTCGTTAAAGCAGATGCAAGAATTTAATGATCGGTGAAATCCAAAGTTCAATATATGAGGACCAATTGTGTATCCTTCTGGCGCATCTACCAGCCAACTCCACACGCTCTGTTGACTAACACAAAATTGTTGTGCACAGAGATGAAGCAAATGATCATATCAATTGGCTGAATTACAATTTATAGGACCATAAAAAAAGTAGGAAGAAAATGGGAGCAATAGTAGAGAACTTCCATATATGGAAGAAGAAGGGGACTCATTTAAAACCACAAAATATATCTTACGGCAAAAAATTGTTTCGTCCATTTGAAGATTTTTTCAGAATATGTTTTTTCAGTTTAGTGTTGTTTTCATTTCTTCTAATTTTTATTAGGGTTTTTCATTTTTTTAATTTTTTCGTGTTTTTAAGTTTTTCATTTTTCAGTTTTTTAGGGTTTTTTTGTTCAATTTTATTAATTTAGTGATTCTTAGTGTTTTCATTCCTTTTATAGTTTTTTAATTTTAGATTTTGTTTTATGGGACCATCGAGACTCGTTAGACCATCATAATTTACAGTTACATATGACCACTTAGTCGCCTGATTGTTCATTTGGAAATATAAATACAACACTAGAAAATACGCTAGTTAAACCAGGAACCTATATACTAATAGTAGTAGTAGTAATAATAACAATAATAATAATAATAAAATTAATAAGAGTAATATAATAATAATAAAATAGCAAACAATTAAACCATTTTTTCAACCAGCATGCATTGAAGTCACCAGCAGTGTTCTAAATAGCGCTTTTTACATGTGTAGCATTTTTGTTCCATCGTAGTGTAGGGTAAATAGTGTAACGCACAGCGTAAGCAATTCGAGCATGTCAATTATTAATTTAAAAAATAAGATATACTTATATTGGAACATCGACGAAATAATAAACCATAAAACCATAAAAAAAAACCAAAATATACTTATACTAGTAAAGTATTGTGCGATACCAAGAGAAGCGCAGCTCTTTGAGTTTTGAGACGCACCACAATCGCGCCTCTCAGTCTCGACCTTCTACGTGTGCGCCAACCTTCTAATAGGGCTTCATTCCCATTTTTTTTGGCAAGTGAATGTTTTCTTTGTTTCAGCAGATTAGTGTGAAAATTAACTATATTTGTTTGAAGGGATTATTAAGAAACTATTTAGCCTTAAAAATTATGTTCTTAGGCCCTCCCAATTTTGTGCACAAGTAGCGCATGTTTTTAGTCAAATAGTGTAATAGCATATGCTATAGCATAAATAGCACGCTACATGAGCAAATAACGCACGCTATTTGTGGCAAAACGCTATCTGGGCCGCGCCGTAGCGCGTTGAAGGTCTGTAGAGCGCTATTTAGAACACTGGTCACTATATAAAGCTAAGTACCGCCCGAATCCTCTATCCTATTATTTATAAATATAAATGTGCAATAGCTAAATATTTATATTATATCAATATCAATAAACCATCCAAATCTTCAATGAAGCTCAGTTGACAGCTACATAAGAATACAACATCTGGTTGTGTTAAGACTTATACGCCGTGCTAACACGTAGTAGAGTCCTATAAACAGACATTACCTCCTGGTATGTGCCGAACCACAACATATAGAAGGTAAAAAGTTTAAGCCTTTTTTACAGGCCTTGATATATAATACCAATATCTAAGAAAATGGAGGCATGTGGATCATTCCACAATCTTCGCAGAAACTACCCTCACAAAAGAAAATGCTTGCTAAAATTCTTCTTGTTGTTATATATATCATGTCAAATTACTATATACACATTACACGTTAACAAAAAAAGTATACATGCGTTGATCCTCATTTATTCAAAGTACTCAAATTAAGCATCTAGTCGACACAATTTGATCAACAAAAGGCAGAAAGTAAATTCTGAAGTCCTAAGCTATGATATGACAAGCAAAAATGAAGAAAAAAAATATTCAGTGCTGTCACAGTATCAAAAAAAAAAAAATCCAAACAAAAACAAAAAGTCCAATATATGAGCTGATACAGTAGAAAGGTACACTGCCTCATAGCTGAATCACGATACATAATTTTCAGGCAAAACTTAACAATCGCAGCCACAGGTCCAACTTTTTCTCCACCAAAGCAATAAAAATCTCGATTGGATCACAGGAAAAAAGAAACCCATGTGACCCAGGCATTTAAAGAAACCCAAAACGTAGATATTAAAAAAACTTTATCAACATGATAAAGAATAAAAAAACCCGAATTTAACCCAACCAACTACCAAGGATAAACCGATCAACCCCTACAAACCCAGAGCAAACCAAAACGAGATCAGAAAAAAATAATAAAAGAGTATAAGCGCCGAAATAGGCAGTGTATGTTGTTTTGCAATTAGAAAAGACTTGCCTTGTTGTGTTCTGCGGAGAATATAAATTGTTCCGCCAGAGATGGAGCCGGAAGGCGGCGATCGGATGGTGGTGGACGTCGTTTGGAGGAGAAGGAAAAATGAGCAGCGAACCGAAGACTGGTTTCGTCCCGTCCTCTCTTTTTACAATTTAGTTTTCGCTTTCTAGTTTCTTCTTTGTTTTTTCTTTTCCTTTTCCGTTTACTCTGTTACCCTTTTTGCCTTTTTCCTTTTTTCTCCAGATGTTTGATTGACATGATAAATCTTGATTAGATTTCAGATATTTCATTTGCGTCTGGATTCTAGATTTGCATAACAGGAGGAAATTGTAACAGGGATTCATAATTAAGAATTTACTTATCATTTAAAATACTATTTACTACATATTCAGTGAAATATGCCTAAATTAAATTCATTATTGTTTCCGTAGATTTTAAGAAAACAGTAAACATGAATTAATAAAGCAATCGATTGTATTAATAACTGATAGAGTGCTTTTATATAGGTTTTACAATGGGAGTTTTTCCATACACAACAACAACAACATTACCCCAATGCCTCAACGCCTCTCGCAAAAAGCCGGGTAAAGGGGATCGGATGTACGCAGCCTTACCCCTGTCTTAACACAGAGAGGCTGTTTCCGGATGATCCAAAATGAAAATTGCATCGAGAATTGCATGGAATGACTAGTACTTCATGAGAAATAGAAGTGCAGCCAGTTTAGTGAGTCATTTTGTATGGGAGTTTTTCCATACATAGGATATATAATAAGCGAAGACGCATATAGAATCATACTACCTTTAGAATGATCAAAAATCCTAACATCTATGTATCCTACTATAAACAGTATTAGGCAAGACACATACAAGGGAAGGACATAATCGTAATTCCCTGAACACTCCCGTGTGTCAAGCACTAATACAACCATGGTGCATAAGATGTTGTCTCGGTAAAAATATTTCCAAGTGAAATAAAACACCGTTGGAAAAACAAAGTCTTGGTGAGGAAAAAGAGCACAATGTACCAACTACAAATGTCGAAATCATGTGGAGTTTACTCCCCCTAAAGTATACACAACCACTTTAACAGACTTCTGCTACGCACTCTTATTTGAAAAACGTACAACTTGTTGTACTAACACCTTTCCAAGCTGTATTTTGTATACTTAGTGGCCAACAGTATATTTATGGGGATATCTGTATGAAAGTCCCCAAATGGATTTCATTGCCCAAATCAAGTAGCTCTAAACAACGGAGCGCTTACGTAGTAAAGTTGTGTCGTTCACTGTATGGGTTGAAGCAATCCGGAATGATGTGGTACAACCGCTTTTGTGAAATACTTGATTGGAAAGGGATACAAGAACAATGATATCTGTCCATGCATTTTCACGAAAAGAACAGATGTTGGATTCGTGATTCTAGTTGTCTATGTAGATGACATGAATGTCATCGATACCATAGATAAGGTCGATGGAGCGGCCGGCAACCTTAAATCTGAATTCGAGATGAAAGACTTGGGGAGGACTCGATTCTGCTTGGGCTTAGAGCTGGAACATCAAGATGATGGTATCCTCATTCATCAATCTGCCCATGCTAAAGAAAGCGATATTCCGAAAGGAATTGTTGAGGTTAAGACGATACATACCGACAGTCGATCTTCCTTTGATATTGCAGGTATACATGGTCGCTCGACTACCAGAAGTGATAATGTTAGCAAGCTTGTATCCCTTGAAGAGAATCTGAATAATGTGTTAGTTGGATTTGCTGATGTCGGTTATGTTTCTGACCCGCATAAATGACATTCCCAAACGGGTTATGTGTTCACCATTGGAGTACGACGATATCTTGGATATCTACCAAGTAGACCCTAGTTGCTACTTCCTCACACCATGCAGAAAAAATTGCACTACACGAATCCGTAAGGGGGTGCATTTGACTTCGGTCAGTTTTAGACCATATACGAGGAACATGTGGACTAAAGTGCACCAGAACAACACCTACTTGCATCTTTGAGGACAATACGACATGCATTGAGCAGATGAAGTTAGGTTACATTAAGGGTGACAACACAAAGCTTATATCGACGAAGTATTCTACAATCAGCATCATCTGAAATTGCTGAATATCGAAGTGAAACAACTGAGTTTCGATGAGAATATCGCATATTTATTCACCAAGTCTCTGCCAAAATCTACATTTGAGAAACATATGAGAAGCGTCGGCATGCGGTCAACTGTTTGAGCTCAACAAGTGATAGCCCATCAGAATGAATAAGTTGCTGTAAATACAGCAACTAGGCTTGTCTCCTGTTAGCTTGGTGCGTACAAGGTTTTTGAGTATACTTATAAATAATCACTGTATGAAAACAAGATGCAGAAGCTAAACAACACGATATTTAAAGTGGTTCGAGGTAAACCCCTCTACGTCCACTGGTCCTCCACATAGGAGTAAAAATGTTTATTATAATCACTACGTACACAACTACGTGACTATAGTAAAACCTATCCTTGTATCGTTCACACAGATTGATACAAAGACTGTCGCTTTCAACAGTTCACACAGATTTGGTTAAAGCTTTCTTTTGACTTGCTTCTTCACACACAGTTCCAAGGCTTCATCTACAATGCAAATCCGTCACACACAGTTCAGGAAAGACAAAGATTTCTTCAGTCCACACGGGGCTGATGGTTTTCTTCAAATGTAAGAACACGGGTTTGAACAACAGCTTGACTTCTTGAGGTTTGAGCTGATGATGTGTTGTTCAAGGTTGAGCACTTGTATATTTCTTCTCTCAAGAATGGTAGTAAGCTTGAAGAAATATGTTTGCTTTTGATATACTGTTCTTGTGATGTTCACGTATGTATCTCAGTATATCTCAGTTTGATCAGCTTTCAATCATTCTCCATTTTCAGTCGTCTATCTGATCTTCAAACTTCGGGGTATATATAGCCTTTGGAATAGATCCTTTGTGAATAGATCCGTTGAGCAAAGAGTTCGTTCCAACATGTTGATTGACTTGCAAAAGACAAGATCCAGATTTTGCTCCTTGTCTGAAGATCCTTATTGGCTGGTATTTAAATACTTTATCCAGTCAGTATTTAAATACTTCTTTTCGAATGGTGGCTTGACTTTAGTGAGTAAAGTAGATTCCGTTCCAATGGTCTTCAGTCCTGTTGGATGAGTGTTGCTCTACAGCTTGTTTGCTGTATCCAACATGTTGCATATTTAATGCTCTAGCTGTAGGTTCCAACGCTGTAGGCTCTCTTAGTGATGTTGTATGGAAGGTGCTGTATGAATGTTTCCGGATAGCTTCCATATTTCGTGTCATAACGACTTATGAACTTCTTGCTGTATGTTGGGCTATTATCTTTTTGCTTGCTGTATGTTGAGGCAACGCAAGATACAGGATACTTTATCTAGTTGTACGATTATCTTCAGGACAGCTACTTGCTGTATGTTTGACAGTTATCCTTTTGCTGTATGTTGGCACTTATCAAAATAAGGTACAGGGTTGTTTATTCCAACAATTTTCCCCTTTTTGATAATGCCAAAACCTTTTGATGATGCCAAAACCTCTTAAGCATCTTTGATTTGAGAGGCTTTCTTCTTGATCTTCTGTCGAATGTTCTGGTCTTCAGCACTAAAAAAAATGTGAACTGCACGCAGGCAAGTCCTAAAATGATAGCATCTAACAGGGAAGTGTATTACAACTTAAACTTATGATTGGCGTGCAGGCACAATCTTACAGTGTAGTCTAGTGTTGAATATAACTTAACCTATGAACTGTTCGCAGACAAGTTCTTACAACTTTTATACTTAACAAGTTTTTACTTGTTTGTTCAATAGATAAATTAATTTCATAATCAAACAGTAACACAGTAGTAGATTACGAGTTGTAATATTTCAAGATCAAATATGAGTTTTATTGATAACATTGAAGATTACATGATTTGAATTGAAAGTTACAAAAATAAAATACAAATAGGCATACAGGCTATTTCCTGTATTGTTCATGCCTCCCAGGCCTTCGGTCAGGATCATTATCCATTCCTCTCCACCAGTTCGATAAGGAGTCCTTGCCTCGATTCTGATAAATCGCTCTTTCTTCAGATGATTAGTCGAAGGCAAGAATCCAGTCTTCTAGGTGAGTGACCCTTTCGCCTTTTCTGTACTTAGACTTCATTTGGAGTTGCAAAAGGAGCAGGCCTTGCTCGAGCATTCTTGTAAACTCTTCTGCGGCTTTCATCAGTGTCTTGGATTTGTTGAACATGGCAGACTCCCTGATGAGAAATACAAAGTATCTAAGCCGCTCGTTTTTCCTCCAGTTCTTCACTTCTTCGGGAGTTGGCTGACGGTTAGTAGGCAATTTGATTTCAGCCGGCCTTTGCACATTATTTTTCCACGGAAACTTTGGATCGTGGAACTCAGGATGAGAACCAATTACCCTGTATCCATGTGCTGGTGAGGCCAGGTGGCCTATTGCGGCCGTGACGCTTTCTTCCAGTATAGCGTCAAATTCTCTCTCTTTCTCCAATCTCTAGTGCCTTGCAGCTTCTCTCGACTCTTCCCCCTTTTTGGCTTCATCAAGTGAGGAGACCTTAGCATCAATTCTCTCCAGGAGCTTCATTGCGTTGTCCTGTTTGGTCTCTAGACTTGAGATCTTGAAAACCAAGGAACTGAGCACCACTGACATGTCGTTAATCTTAGCATCGTGGCCTGTCAGTTTAGAGTCGGTCACTAGAAGGGCGGCTATAGTCTTTGCTTCTGAGATACGGAGCTTTGCTTGCTCATCTCTGAGAATTTCTTCCTGGCGTTTTTGTAGTTGAGAGAGAGCTTACGTTAATGCACTTGGCAGAATGCATAAAGCCTCTTCAACCTTAGTAATTTCACGCTTCAGGCCGGTCATCTCGTCGATGGCAGTCCCATGTAGCCAATCAAGTTGCTTTCCAAAGTTGTACAGGGCATCTACAGCATCCTGTAGAAACATTGTTTGGTGTCCAAGGGCATGCAATTGCTCTATCTTCTCTTCAGTGCACAGAGAGTTGGGACGCACAATATTTTCTTCAGCTCCATTGAGCTGTCGCATAGCCACATGACTGCGCGGATGGTGTGGTCTATCCTCAGGTAGGAAACCGTCATCGGATTCCACTGTTGGAGGTGATGCAGGGGCATCAGTTGTAGGCGTGGCTGATGGTTGATCAACCTGTTCGAATTGTTCTTCTGTAGATAAAGGTACAGGAGGGACTGAATCCTCCTATTGTCTCTCAGCATCCGCCTGTTCCGACAGAGGGACTGATTCCTCGTGCGGGATGGCGCGGACTTGATCTTTTTCAGCAGCGACAGGATCGGGCGCCTGTGCCAAAACTGTCGATTCTACAACGACAAGAGAGGCTGATTCCTCCTTGTCTTGGGCAGTTTCTTGCTATCAGTGAGGGGACTGATGTTGGCTTGAGGTCCCTTATCCCTATTGGTTTTGCATCCGTGAGAATTCCTATTCTCTAACTTCTTCACGGCTCATTCTCAAACCTGTCTGAAAGGCATCGTCGTCGTCGTCTGAGTCATAGTCTGATTTAGGGCTGATAGGAACAGTGTCTTCGGATTTCGATTTGCCTTTCAGTCGGGCTTGCTCTTTTACCAAAAAGTGGCTCTTGATCATCTCATAGCAAAAGTTGTTATCCAATTGAATAAGGACTTCGACGTTCTGGGAATCGGTCACCTCCAGAACAAATGATTCTTCTTCCGTACACTCGCTCCAGTTGTACAGGGTTTCATACGGAGCGACCCTATAGGCCTTTCACTTAACAAAGCGTTCAAAAGCCTATTCAATCTGTACTGACAGAAAAGTGTTATTGATTAGAGTATCGGGGGAGGGTCTACGTATAGTATGTGGGTCTACTGTAGGCACAGGTTCCTCGACATGTAGGGGAGCCTGTTTCGGAGATGGATCCCGAATAGGGGTTGGTACCCTGATGGAAGATGGATACCTTAAGAGTGTGGGTTCCCGTGCAGGAGATGCGGCTTTTGGCTCCAAAGGGGCAGCCGACTCGCTAGAGCCTTCTAAATTGGCAAATAGCTTACTATCCGTCGTTGCTGCCAAAGGCTCAGGATCTACACTATGAACAGTAGCAGCTATTTCTTCCACAGGGGTTGTGCCCTGTGGGTGTTGTACAGCGGGTTGCGCTGATGATGGGGCTGTTAGGAATATGCCCTCGAATGCCACTCAGGGGATGAGAGAGTAAGGGCATTATACTTGTAATTATGGAATAATTAATAAAAAGGCAATACGATTCATTCACTGTTTATTGTATTTCAATTGCATTCTTGACTTGGTAAACATTGAAGTGAAGTCCATGTAAATAAATCGAACATTCCATTCTCGTTATGGGATAAGAGAAAATGTACTGGAAGTGTTTAAAGTTTATTTACGTAAATTGTTCACAAGTCAATAAACTTAAAATGGGCATTAAGTTTTAATATGACTTGTATAACTGATGCTAGGACGTGTGCACGTCTTGATAGCATAGTTATAAGTATATTGGTGGGGCCAGTATACTCGAACACGACTCATACTCGATTCAGTCATACGGTATTCACTCTCGGAGAGTCGATGACGAATCGAAAGGTTGTGATAGTATACGTGGACCTTTGACTTGAGGGTTCAGTAGAAGATGTGCCTGTGACGTTTAGTTTGTCATTAGAGTAGTTAGACTCATTTGCTTAATTCGAGTCGACCTCGAAGTGCGGACTATACGGGCAGTAGCGATCTTCTTGTACGCCAAGAAAGGATTCTATCTCTGTTAGTGAGCGGGCGAATGTCTATACGGTTAATGGCAAATAAGATCATAAGTCTTTGGCAAAGCATTACGATATAGTCGTATTAGATACACTATTAATCAGTCGGTCTTGATTTGCATTAACACATGTATAGAGTTTAGTCAACATGAGGTTTGACTTTACCGTGACGAAGACTTGGGGACATCGATGAAGGGTCTATACGTATATAGTATTCACGACATAATGGTTCGGAATGATCCCTTCATTCGTTCTCGATCGGGGGTTTACAATGCGGCCCGCTAGGTGGCTAAGTGTTGCCCGCACTCATTGGTTCCTCCCAATGCCTACGAGACGGACCTACGAGTCGCGCATCGTGAGCGTTGACGGATAAATATGAATTTATTATCTCTCTATAAATATTAGATATTGGATATCTAATTATGATTTATTAGATAAATCAAAATAGCGGTCTTATGAATTAAAATTAAGTTCTTAGGTGATTAATTTAATTCATAAATTATATTTCTTAGAGAAATATATTTGTATTTGATATTATTAATTAATTAGATTAATTAATTAATATAAATATATTGGTGATTAAACGGAGTCGTTTGACGAACGCCCGGTACACGAGCCGAGTGACTCGGCTCGTTTTCTAGGAAACTTCCACCATGGGCCACCCTCCCTCTCCCCACGTCACATGGAATCATTTCCATGCATGTGTATGTGTTAGTTGTATTTTTGTTATTATGTGTTGACATTTTATCTCATTATTAGACATATTAATTATATGTTTGAGAGATATATATTAAACACACATGATAACAACTAAAAACACACACATACACATACTTTTATTGCTGCTTGGCCGAGAGTGATATTGAGAGGAGGGAGAATTTTTTTTTTCATCTTATTTTCTTTCACTTTGAGTTGAGGAAAAATAAGAGATAAATAGAGAGAAAATTCCTACGGTAACTTCCTAGCCGTGTTCTTGGAGAACGAAGTTACGTCGAATTTTCCGGGAAACTTCCGACGCGTGTGAAGTAGAGGCTTCGAATTTTCGGTGCTTGGAACGAAGGGATTTCGTGTTCGGGACGGGATCGTGATCATCGTCTACACTTTACGAAGATTTATTTCAAAGGCTTCAAGGGTATGAATCTTTATCTTCGTATTTTTTTTTTTCGTATATACGTTACTTGATCGATCCTGTTTGGGATTCGTATTTATTTCTGCTGCGTATTTCGTTTTATTTTCGGAATCCCAACAGTGGTATCGGAGCGAGGTCAATGTTTCCGTATATACAATTATTTGTGCATTTTGAATGCTTTTGGATGATGATTATGATTTAGAGTCATGGTTGGAATAATTGTAGATTTTAAATTATTCGTTGTAGCATCACGTTTTTTGAAACGGTAGAAAAAGCGAAGAAACGGTCAGGTGTCGGCGAGTCGCCTTGCCTGGTACTGCCAGATCGCCGAGCATGATCGGCCATGATCGGCCATGTCTCGCCACGGCCGAGAATGATCGGCCACCGCTGAGCGATGGCTCGGCCAGCAGTTTTGGCGATTTTGAATCGGGCCGCGGGCTGGGCCTATAATCGGATTGTCCGGGACTCCGTTTTAAGTTTATATTTCGTTTTAATTATTTCCAAAATTTAAATTGGATTTTAATTTGACTAAATTAATATTTGGAATATTTTTTTAGTTAAAGGAAATAAATTAAACGAAAATATTATTTTGGCGGGATTACTTCGAATGAATTTAAATGACGATTATTAGTGTTAATTGGATTAATACCATTAAAATTGAATAGATTAATTTTATATTGATTGGATTAATATCTTAATTGATTATTTAATTTTAATACCACTTTATATTAATTGGATTAATATAGTAGAAATTGAATAGATTAATTTATAGATTAATTAGATTAATTTATATTAAAAATTAATTGTTTAATTTCATTGCCATTACATGTTGTATGGAATCCTTATGTGATGGTGATATAGCTCGTGGACTTAGTTTTTGATTTGTTCGACTCGATTGGGTTGTAAAGGCCGTTTTGAGCCTATTTATATTTACTAGAAAAACTTGTATAGGATGCAATTTTTCAATGATGTAATTATTATTTTGGGTATGACGAAGACCGAAGACAACCGACCGAGAAGACGAAGAATCGAAGACTGTTTTTTTTATTGGGTCATTCGCTTGGCCCAGTACTTAGTAATTAGGTCCATGAGCTATATGTTGGTAGTAACTAGGTTACCGTTTTCTGTTTTTCATTTTGAATGATTGACAAACCAACAAACGCGCGTATAATTGAATTAATGTGCAAAGTGTAACATTAATCGAGAAATTCTCCCGACTAAAAACAGACTAAGTTTGAAAAAGGTTACGACTCCATCAAACTCGTAGAAAATTGATACCCGAGCTGGTGTGCTATGCTTCCGAGTTATCGGGGTAGTACATTTGGTAGAGGTTGAAAAATTCTTGAGTGCATTAGATGCCTTCGGTTGGTGATAAATTTCGCCCTTAGAAACCTGATAGGTTGCCGGGTGAGATTCAATAGTCAAACTGATAGACGTTGATGGTCAACAACTTAGATAGTCTGGATTGCCAAGAAACCTGATAGGTTGAGGGCATGAAGACTAGGGGTAAAAGAAGATCAAATCATCCGTTAGACGGGTTGGTGTTAGACACCACTTTACAGAAATTAATTGGCAAGAAACCTGATAGGTTGCGTCTGTTAAAATTTATAAAGAACTTGATCACCACTAAGAAGTCGATCTAACCATGATTTCCGGATTATAACATGAAAGTGTATAATTCCGATAAAATTAGTGGGAGCCGAGACAAGAATTATACAAGCCCTTAAGTTCTATACTCGGTCATAATTAAACAAGTCACTAATTTAATCTTGTCTAAATCTTTGCAGAAAACGAAATTGAATCTCTCTAAAATGGCTAAAAACCCACTTGCAATACTACTTGAAAAGAATCTCCTAATCGGCCCTAACTTTGTTGGTGGTTGCGGAATCGATGATTGTACTCGGTATGGAGTCTGGGATACGTCTTGAAGGCGGACATTCCACTGACTCCAATCCGGACTAGGGTAATCAGAAGACATTGACGCCCATGAAAAATGGGTCAAGGATGATGTGCTAGTCCGTGGTTTTATGATGGGCTCAATGACTAATGAGTCTGCAGAGAGCGCACGAGAAAATGACTTCGCTGGCGATTCTCGCACACTTGACCGAACTTTATGGAGAGCACAGTAGATCGCTAGATATGAAATATCAAAGCAGTTGTTCAGTGTTAGGATGAAAGAAGGGGACAAAGTGGGAGACCACGTCCTCAAGATGATCTCTATGATTGAGAGGCTCGAGGTGCTCAACTTTAATATGGATTTATCCCTTCAAATTGATCTCATCCTTCAATCTCTACCTGACTCTTTCACGCAGATTGTAATGAATAACAACAGTAATGAAAATACATGCACATTAGGGGCTAATGAATAAAGCTAACTAGCAAGCCTAACATGAAGACTAAACCGAGAGAAATTTGCTCTTGTGATTTCTTCTGGGCCTAAGAGGTCCAAGAACAAGAAGAAAAAGACCTACGAGCAATACAAACCCAAGAAAGGGGTGCAAAAGGAAAGGGCAAGGCCCGAAAGGTTCAAAAGGTAGGCGGTCCAATACCTATGGACAAATGCCTTGAATGCGGTGAGCGGGGCCACAGTCGTAGGACTTGTCCCAAGATTAATGTCGCATCAGGTACGGAACATTTTGTTTTTGTATCTAATTGTTCCGCCACAGTATATTCTGCTTCATGGATTCTCGATTCAGTGCCACTTCTCACATTTGTACTATGAATCGGGATTTGGAACGAAGTAGAAAACTTGAAGTCGGGAAATAATGATCACTGTTGGAAGCGGACAAAGTGTCGAGGCAACCGATATTGGATCAATCCTTCCGGGTTTAGAATCGTTTTATTTTGACATTAGATGAAGTACTTGTTTTGCCCAAGGGCATAAAAACATCAGATCCATTCCAGTCTTGGACCGGAAAGGATTTTGTTTCTTCATTGGCAATGGCGGTTGTAAAATTTATTTTCAAATAAATTGGTTGGAAACAATACATTGTTGAATGGTTTATATCATCCGAACATGCAAAATAAACAAGCAGTGATCACTATAACTAGGAAACGTGGTAGGCAAGATACTAATCAAGCTCTTAAATGGCACCTTAGACTTGGTCATGTTGGTCGACCAAGGTTCGAAAATGGAGAAAGATGGACTTTTAAGTCCATTGGGTGTAGAACCCTATCCAACTTGTGAATCTTGCCTTAGAGGCAAAATGACTAAGTTCCCCTTCACAGGGACTTTTGAAAGGGTGCCGATAAACTTGGATTGGTGCATACCGATGTTTGTGGTGCTTTAGAAGTAGCCCGAGACGGATATAAATATTTCATAACGTTCACGGATGATCATACTAGGTATGGGATTGTGTACTTAATGAAACATAAATCAAGCCTTTGCTAAATTCAAAGAATTTAAGGCCCTAGTTGAAAAACAAACCGGATGTCATATCAAAGCACTTGGTCGAACCAAGGTGGCGAATATATGAGCACGAGTTTGATGAGTTCCTTAAGGAACATGGAATAGTTTCACAATTCACGCCTCCAGAACCCCACGGTTAAATGGTGTTTGAAAGGAGAAATCGGACTTTGTTGGACATGGTTCGCTCCATGTTAAATTACACTGATTTACCTATTTACCTGTGGGGGTATGCCTTACTAACCGCTGCCTATATCCTAAATAGATGTCCTTCCAAATCTGTTCCTATCACTCCGCATGAGATGTGGAAGGGTAAGAAACCAAGCCTTAATCACATAAGGATTTGGGGATGTCCAGCCTATGTCAAAAAGGCTAAGGTGGACAAACTGGAAGCGAGGTCCATAAAAGGACGTTTCATAGGATACCCAGAGGACTCGATGGGTTATCTATTCTACATGCCATAAGACCATAGGGTCTTTGTGTCATTACAAGCGCACTTCCTTGAGGATGAATTCATTAAGGAGGGTGGCTCGGGTAGAAATATCTCTTTGGAAGAGCATAATGAAACTCCTAAGGAGACATCTGATAGGGATCAAGAACCGAATCTATTGTAACACAACCTCCACTTCGAAGGTCTGATAGGGTATCTCACTTACCTGAGAGGTATGGCTATACACATGTCGAGGAACTGGGTCTCCACGACACACCTGATAGCAGTGAAAACGACCCTGTCACCTATGACCAAGCGATAGTGGATGTAGACTCTGATAAATGGCAAGAAGCAATGGAAGCTGAGATAGACTCGATGCATACCAATCAGGTCTGGACTCTAGTAGATCTTCCAACTGGCATGAGGACTATTGAAAATAAATGGATCTATAAGAGAAAGACTGATGGGGATGGCAAGGTTGATGCCTATAAGGCCAGGCTTGTGGCAAAGGGTTATACCCAAAGAGAAGGAATCGATTATCATGATACCTTCTCGCCCGTAGCTATGATAAAGTCGATTCGCATGATGCTTGCCATTGCTGCCTATTATGATTATGAAATATGGCAAATGGATGTCAAAACGGCTTTTCTAAATGGATACCTCGAGGAGAAAATCTATATGGAACAGCCTAAAGGTTTTGTGTCCAAAGCTAATATTCATAAAGTGTGTAAGCTGCAACGAGCCATTTATGGTCTGAAGCAAGCTTCTCGGAGTTGTAACCTTCGATTTGACGAAGCAGTTAAGGACTTTGACTTCGAACAAAATGAAGAGGAACTGTGTGTTTACAAAAAGATCAGTGGGAGCAACATTGCGTTCTTAGTACTATATGTAGATGATATTCTACTTATAGGAAATAACATAGCAATGCTCAGCACTGTGAAAGCTTGGCTTTCTAAAACGTTCTCCATGAAAAACTTGGGAGAAGCTTCCTATATTCTAGGGATCCGTCTTTACAGAGATAGACCACGAAGAATGATAGGACTTTCCCAAGCCCTTTATATCGATAAAATCCTGAGAAGATTCAAGATGGATGAATATAAAAGAGGGTTCCTCCCCATGCGACATGGAATTCATCTCACCACGAAAATGTGTCCTCAAAGTGAGGAAGACAAGAGAGAGATGAGTAAGGTACCCTATGCCTCGGCAGTGGGTAGCCTCATGTACGCTATGTTGTGTACGAGACCAGACTTAGCCTACGCTGTGAGTATGGTAAGTCGATTTCAAGCAAACCCGGGAAGGGAACATTGGGTACCGTAAAGAACATTCTTAAGTAGTTAAGAAGAACTAGAGATTTAGTTCTTACTTATGGTGGTGGAGAACGAAGGTGATTGGATTCACCGATTCGATTTTCAAGGAGACAATGACGACTCTAAGTCGACATCAGGTATTTATTTACTCTCAATGGAGGAGCAGATCTTGGAGAAGCTCCAAGCAAACCGCTACCGCAGATTCCACCTGCTGCAGAGTATCAAGCCGCCTCGAGGCTAGCAAAGAAGCATTTTGGATGCAGAAGTTTATACAAGAACTTCAAGTGGTGCCTAACGCGGAGTTGCCTATATCACTATTCTGTGATAATGATGGAGCTGTCGCCCAAGCCAAGGAGCCGAGGGCTCACCACAACACCAAGCATATAGAGAGAAAGTACCACATCGTTCAAGAGATGGTGGAAAAAGGATATGTTTCATTGGAAAGAGTAGACTCAGAAGACAATGTCTCTGACCCGCTGACTAAGACATTATCTCAGGCCGTCTTAGAAAGACATCTGAAGAACATGGGTATTGGATACCATGATGTGTGGCATTGAGTGCAAGTGGGAGATTGTTAGGAATATGCCCTCGAATGCCACTCAGGGGATGAGAGAGTATTATACTTGTAATTATGGAATAATTAATAAAAAGGCAATACGATTCATTCACTGTTTATTGTATTTCAATTGCATTCTTGACTTGGTAAACATTGAAGTGAAGTCCATGTAAATAAATCGAACATTCCATTCTCGTTATGGGATAAGAGAAAATGTACTGGAAGTGTTTAAAGTTTATTTACGTAAATTGTTCGCAAGTCAATAAACTTAAAATGGGCATTAAGTTTTAATATGACTTGTATAACTGATGCTAGGACGTGTGCACGTCTTGATAGCATAGTTATAAATATATTGGTGGGGCCAGTATACTCGAACACTACTCATACTCGATTCAGTCACACGGTATTCACTCTCGGAGAGTCGATGACGAATCGAAAGGTTGTGATAGTATACGTGGACCTTTGACTTGAGGGTTCAGTAGAAGATGTGCCTGTGACGTTTAGTTTGTCATTAGAGTAGTTAGACTCATTTGCTTAATTGCTGAGTCGACCTTGAAGTGCGGACTATACGGGCAGGTAGCAATCTTTACTGTACGCCAAGAAAGGATTCTATCTCCTGTTAGTGAGCAGGCGAATGTCCTATACGGTTAATGGCAAATAAGATCATAAGTCTTTGGCCAAAGCATTCTGATATAGTCGTATTAGATACACTATTAATCAGTCGGTCTTGATTTGCATTAACACATGTATAGAGTTTAGTCAACAGTAGGGTTTGACTTTACCGTGACCCGAAGACTTGACCGGGACATCTGATGAAGGGTCTATACGTATATAGTATTCACGACATAATGGTTCTGGAATGATCCCTTTATTCGTTCTCAGTCGGGGTTTACAGTGCGGCCCGCTAGGCTGGCTAAGTGCTGCCCGCACTCATTGGTTCCTCCCAATGCCGGCTGAGACGGACCTACGAAGTCGCGCATCAGGAGCGTTGACGGATAAATGTGAATTTATTATCTCTCTATAAATATTAGATATTGGATATCTAATTATGATTTATTAGATAAATCAAAATAGCGGTCTTATGAATTAAAATTAAGTTACCGGGTGATTAATTTAATTCATAAATTATATTTCTTAGAGAAATATATTTGTATTTGATATTATTAATTAATTAGATTAATTAATTAATATAAATACATTGGTGATTAAACGAGTCGTTTGTGAACGTCAGTACACGAGCCGAGTGACTCGGCTCGTTTTCTAGAAACTTCCACCATGGGCCACCCTCCCTCTCCCCACATCACATGGAATCATTTCCATGCATGTGTATGTGTTAGTTGTATTTTTGTTATTATGTGTTGACATTTTATCTCATTATTAGACATATTAATTATATGTTTGAGAGATATATATTAAACACACATGATAACAACTAAAAACACACACATACACATACTTTTCTTGCTGCTTGGCCGAGAGTGATATTGAGAGGAGGGAGAATTTTTTTTTCATCTTATTTTCTTTCACTTTGAGTTGAGGAAAAATAAGAGATAAATAGAGAGAAAATTCCTACGGTAACTTCCTAGCCGTGTTCTTGGAGAACGAAGTTACGTCGAATTTTCCGGGAAACTTCCGACGCGTGTGAAGTAGAGGCTTCGAATTTTCGGTGCTTGGAACGAAGGGATTTCGTGTTCGGGACGGGATCGTGATCATCGTCTACACTTTACGAAGATTTATTTCAAAGGCTTCAAGGGTATGAATCTTTATCTTCGTATTTTTTTTTCGTATATACGTTACTTGATCGATCCTGTTTGGGATTCGTATTTATTTCCGCTGCGTATTTCGTTTTATTTTCGGAATCCCAACAGGGGCATCCACAGAGATTGTTGTAATCTCTGCAGCCTTAACTTTGGAAAGATTCCTTAGCTTCCTTTTCGGCTTCTCGACATCAAGAGGAGTTTTGCTGTGAGATGATCTCTTTCTCTTCCTGGATGTCTCCTCACTCCCGGACTTCAGAGTGGTGTCCCTGGGATCATCAGAAAGGGGCAGATTCCGGACATAGAGTCTCGACCCAATTAGTCCGTCTTTGTTGAATACGGTGGGCTTGCTTCCTCTGATGTATTTGCGCCGGCCAATATTCTTGCTTCTTTCGATTGCGGCACACCGCTTTTGGTGAGGATGTTGTTGAGGATGAGGCCAAAAGACTTTTTCTGTGTAGAAGGCTTAGAAGCCTCTTCCTGTAGCCTCTTCAGGATGATTTGACACCAACTGACTTTTTCCCTAGACGTGATGGTGACCATCATTCTGAATCGTAGGTTGGTGCACATCTCAAATGCTCCGGTCCTGTTTTCAACAACACGACATCAAAAATCGTGTAAGTACACAAATGGCAAGCAATAACTCTTTTTGTGGTAGGATGCATGAACATTAATGTTCGAAGCCGCGCCAGTAAATAATCCCCAGTAAGAGGTGAGGATTTCTTGGGACCCAAAGGTCTCCAGATCTTCCATGGTCAGGCCGTCAGATGGCATCCTGTACAGATTCTGCAGGAGATCCTAGTCAACGCGGATCTGCACTCCGCGGATGGTGGCAGAAATGTCAGAAACTTCTCCTCCTATTTTCAGAGAGAAGAAACGAACAGAGGCGTCGAGATAAAATTCTTCGACGATTTGGTCATCATAGAGCTCAGCAGTATGGCTTCCAAGGCGTGCTGGCGGATTCTGGAATTGATGATATCCATGTAATACCCGGTTGTAATTCAGTAATTATCATTCAGTATTTATCATTCAGTAATTTCACTCATTAATGATCATTTGTCACTCATATTCAATCATGGTATTCACCGTTCAGAGTAATTGTATCGTGTATCAATCGTCGTTCATCACTAATATAATTGGAGTTCCGTGTCGTGTTTATCATCTTTGTCTTTTTTCATTGTGGGCTCTGCGTGAGGAGTAGCGCACGCTACGTACTCTTTCTAGCGCACGCTAATTGAGTACAGGTTGCGCACGCTACCACCTAGCATTAGCGCACGCTAATGTTACCCTGGCTGCAGTCCAGAAGGTACTGGACTGCAAGTGAGTTATAAGTAGCGCACGCTACGAGTGGTAAGTAGCGCGCGCTGGTGGGTTGTAGTAGCGCACGCTAATAATTGCTGTAGCGCGCGCTAAGGACGGATCAGGTTGAGTCCAGTGGCTACTGGACTGCACTAGATTAATTCATAGCGCACGCTATGAGTGATTTTTAGCGTACGCAAACGGTGTAGTAGCGCACGCTAAATATTGGTTGTGGCGCACGCTACCGAGGCCAGATCAGAGGACAGACGGTTTCTGGATTCCAGTACTGGCATCTAATAATTCGTTAGCGCACGCTAACCATGGGTATTAACGCACGCTAATGGTATGGTTGTAGCGCACGCTACAAAAGGTACGTAGCGCACGCTACCGTGTTCGGACAGTGGGTACTGGACTACCCAAAACACCCGTTAGCGCACGCTAAGAGCCGAAGGCTAGCGCGCTAACTGGGATTGCTATAAATAGGGCAGTTCAGCCCTTAATCCGTCATTTATCATTCCTCTTCGTTTCTTCGGCGGTTTCGGGCGATTAAGGCGATTTGGAGAGTGTTCTTCGGGAGTAATCATCAAACATCATCTTCAAGCTTATCTTTTGGATTAATCATCATTTCAACATCCTCATCACATCGAATCTAAGGTATTAATCTCTTGGATCTAGAATTTGGATTTTGGGTTTTTCCTTCCGATTTCTTCGTGTAAGCTTGGATTATCATTGGAATATGTTAGATATGGATTATCTACCTTGGATAAATATATTCCTACGGATTTAATGGCTATTTTCGGAATTATTTCAAGAACCCTTGGGGTTGACTTCGGTTAATTGGGGATTTTCCGATTGATGTGGTTGTAATCTTGAATTGTGGATTCCTATTGGATTATTGATATCATTGAAGTGTTTTGTTAGTTCGAAATACTCATTTTAGTGTTGGTTTCGATAAATTCGGGATTGGATATTTCCGAAGTTGTGTGGTTGGTTACGTATTCGTTAGAATGCCCCTATGAGTTTGATTATCGTTGTATCGACATTTGGGTTGGTCGTGTTTTGTTGCTTGGCACGTGTATTGATCGGTTGTTGGTAATTATTGCTATTCAAGGTTGTTCGAGCGACCAGTATCTCGATTAGGACGTTGTTCGTGGAAGGACATTGTCATCGGTATTGAGTAAGTTAACTCTTACTCGGTTAAAAGGATACTCATTCCTTTTGTTGTTGATTGCTCATAATCATAACTCATTCATCATCTTATTAATCATATTGAGACTTGTAATTATCGAATAATCATTCCATTCACGAGGAACGACGGTTCCAAATCATTTCATTGGGTTATCAATCAAGTCACTATTATTTTCATCTCGGTGAGTCATCTTGGCCTTGTCGAATTATTATTCATTGGTATTCATTGTGGTCATTCCCGTTCATATGACCTTCTGGGTTCATATTGCATGGCCGGGTGTGGCTGTGTGGAATTTTTAGTCGGGCACACGATGGTCATGTTTTGGGTTCACCGATACATTGGACCGTGCACACGGTAACGCTTACCTCCGTGAGACTAATTAGGTACAAGGACGGGTGTGTCCGGTCATTCGTCTTGTACACTTGCACAGAACATTACGGGCATACTATGATACTCCTCTTCAGCGTAATTCATAACTAAGGATATTTCATAACTTCAGTTATTTCATGATTGTGTAATTTCAACCCTTGAGGATTGTTGTTCTGTGTAACTGACCCCGTTGGGGGATTTTTGTTTTCAGGTCACGGTAAGGCAAAGGCACGGGAAGAGCATGTTGACGGCGAGGAGTCCTAGTGATACTAGTAGGGGGCCCTAGTCATTCCGTTTGTTTCAGTCATTTCAGTCATTTCCGTCATTTGTATTTTCCGCTGCAAATTCCGTTTGAGACGTTTAATTGTTCAGGGTGGTGTATTTTATCTCCATATAAAATATACTAGTATTCGGTTTTGTCCTGGTGTGTTGTACTTAAACTCCTCATCGGAGTACTTGGTAATATAATGTGGTTCGGTACTACAATTATATTATTTAGCTCATCATTTTCATTTGCCTAGTGGGTCCCAGTCGGGGATTCACGGCACTGTAATATCCGCCTAGTTTGGGGTGTTACAGAGTTGGTATCAGAGATTGGTTTTGAGTACTACCCTCCAAGTCATGTCTCATTTGAAATCATCGTCATCGGACTAGTATCATTGGACTTTTGCGTCATGTGTGACCTGTGCAAATGCCGAGCCAATCAGACCAAGAACTGTAAGATTTCTAACGCCATGGTATAATTTCTGGCAAGAATCATTCATTCATAATTCATCAGTTAACAATCCTCAACCACCATTTTCATTTGACCAGGACGGTCATGTTAACTCGTTAATCACTCAATTCATTTCATTATATAGTTGTTGATCAGGAAGATCAAATCATTAATCATGTTAACTTGTTCAAGATAATCATTTCAGTAATTTCATCAGATAATCATGTCACGTCAGTTAATCATTCATGTAATCACTGTGTTAGAGCGCGTATGCTCATTTTCATCATCTCATGTCATAATCATAACGTGATATTATGCGGGAAATATAATCATCATGTGACTTTCCTACTTCAGTATGGAGAGAGCAAGAAGAGGACGTGGAGGACGAGGCCGTGGAGCGGGCCGAATCCCGAGAGCTCGTGTGAATACACGTGCAAATGCGAGAAATAATGCTAATTCATCGAGCAGCGACGCTGCAACTCATTCACCTGGACGCGATCATTCACTAACGGGGAGTCGTGCAGGACACGGCTCGGTCGGAAGGTGTCCGGTTGACCCACTCACTTTTATGCAGGCATGATAGCGAAATGACCCGGATGGCACGGTGATGGAGACGATGCATAACTCCGTCAATCAAAATCAACGGGCTCCTCGCCGCCACCTCGGAGGCAAGAGAGGAATGTGAGCAATATCATCGGCGACATCTCTCGCAGAGGCCACCTACTTTTGAGGGCTCGTTGCAGCCGCGGATATCATTCATTGGCTCGAGCATTTCGAGAAGTTGTTTGCTATGGTAGAGTGTCCCGAAGGACACAAAGTTTCTGTTGCGGCTTACTACCTGGGTAAGAGCGCACACTCTTGGTGGTTGTCGTTGAAGCCCACCGAAGGATCATGTACTTGGGATCGGTTCAAAACTCTCATGATGGAGAGGTATTATCCGGCCCCGCTCGGAGAGGCCAAACTGTCAGAATTACTCACCCCGACCCCTCGGCAGACGAGGATGTTCTCGCCATTGCCGAGAAATTTCAGAACTTCTTCCGTTCGCCTCATCTATCATTCATTCCGAGGCATATAAGATTAAGTATTTCAGAAGAGGTCAAACCCCGTATGAGACTACGGTTGCTTAATCATAATTGAACCACGTTGGATGAATTCATTGAGAAAGCTCTTACCTATGAGCTATCGCTAAGGAGATTTCTAAGCAAAGAACCTTCATCTCGCTAGCAAGAAGTCCAAGAACCGTAATCGTCCGACGGGCAATGTGCCACTTTCAAGAAACCTCGTACGGGCTCTGCTTTTCCGAGCGACCTCCGTGACGCCTAAACCCACTAATCTCAGCCACGAGCGGCCGATTCGCCATCACCGTTATAACGTGGGGATCTTGGTCATGTCGCACTAAGTGTCCGAGACCTGTCAAGTGTCATAATCAGGAATTGTTGGGCATAAGGCCCGCTTTTGCCGAAGGGACTCCAAACTCGCTCGGACGTCATCTCGTGCCCCTAAGGCCACTGCTCGTAATCAAAGCCACTTCAATCGGCTGCTAAAACGACAGGAGCGACTAAAGGTGGAGCCTATAGCCGCCAGACGGAGCGTCCCGGTCGGGACTAGCAAGCCCCGGATTTATGAGATGAAGAAGACCGATGATCCAGAGGCCCAAATGATCTCAGGTACACTCGATATTCTATCTCAACCTGTGTGTACCCTTTTTGATACTGGTGCATCACATTCATTTATTTCCGAGTCATGTTTGAGTAGACTACGTCTGGGTAGTGCTACTAGTTGTGAGCCTTATGTCATTGGCCTACCTGATGGTAGACGAATTATCGGTAATCGTGAGATTCAGAATTGTCCGATTCAGTTTCATGGTCTTGTATGGCCAGCAGACCTAATTGTAGTAGATTTGCCGAGGGACGACGTCATCTTGGGTATTGATTGGATGGATCGTCATGATGCCATCATTAGTGTCCGTAAGCGTATGATCACTATCATTTCGCATTTATGGGGTTGAATGTGTGTTTCAGGAGGTAATCCCTACTGCTCGTAAGGTCATTAATTTGATGAAAGCAGTAAGATTACTCAATCAGGGATGTGTCGGTTATTGGTGATATATGACCAAAACCGAGAAGTCATCAGTAATGTTGATGGATATTCCGGTAGTGAGGGAATATGCCGATGTTTTTCCAGAGGAGTTACCTGGTTTGCCTCCACAGAGGGATGTGGAATTCACGATTGAGTTGGAGCCCGGTACGTCCCCGATATCGAAGGCACCGTACCGGATGGCCCCGACCGAAATGCAGGAAGTAAAGAACCAACTTGAGGAGTTGTTCGAGAAGGGTTATATTCGACCGAGTGCGTCGCCGTGGGGAGCACCAGTGTTATTTGTCAAGAAGAAGGATGGTTCTTTTCGCTTGTGTATCGATTATCGGGAGTTGAACAGGGTGATAATCAAGAATAAGTATCCCTTACCCCGTATTGATGATCTCTTAGATCAACTTCAGGGAGCTTCAGTATTTTCCAAGATCGACTTAAGATCTGGATATCATCAGTTGCGGATTCGAGAGTCGAATATCGCGAGGACGGCGTTTCGAACACGCTATGGTCATTATGAGTTTGTGGTTATGCCGTTCGGATTGACTAATGCACCTGCGGTATTCATGGAGTTAATGAATCGGGTTTTCATCGACTTTATGGATCAGTTTGTTGTTGTCTTCATCGATGACATTTTGATTTATTCTCGTGACTGAGAGGAACACGAGTTTCACCTTCATCAAGTGCTCGACGTGTTGAGACGAGAACAACTTTATGGGAAGTTTTCCAAATGTGAGTTATGGATGTCCGAAGTGACGTTTCTCGCACACGTAATTTCATCCGACGGAGTTCGTGTCGATCCTCAGAAGACGGAGGCTATTCGAGATTGGCTACCTCCGAAGAATGTTAAGGAAATCCGAAGTTTCCTCGGATTAGCGGGTTATTATAGGCGATTTGTGGAGGGATTCTCTAGAATCGCTCAACCCTTGACGAACCTTTTACGGAAGGATAAGAAATACGCGTGGTCCGATGCGTGTCAACGGAGTTTTGAGGAACTCAAGAGCCGATTAATGTCAGCACCTGTACTTTCCTTGCCGCAGGGGACGGAAGGATTTGTGGTTTATAGTGATGCGTCCGGACAGGGTCTCGGATGTGTGCTCATGCAGAATGGAAAGGTTATTGCCTATGCTTCACGGCAATTGAGACCTTATGAGGTTAATTATCCGACACACGACCTAGAGCTAGCAGCCGTGGTGTTCGCTTTGAAGATTTGGCGTCATTATCTTTATGGCGTTACCTGTCAGATATTCACCGATCATAAGAGTTTAAAGTATATATTTACTCAGAAGGAGTTAAATATACGACAGAGATGGTGGTTGGAATTAATCAAAGATTATGATATTGAGATCCTTTACCACCCGGGCAAGGCGAACGTTGTCGCCGACGCCTTGAGTCGTAAGTCCGTTCAGGAGCAGATGCTTGCTCGTTTAATACCCGTAAGATGCTTCAAATAGAATTCCTTAGACCCGAGATCGAGGTCTGGCTTCAGCGAGTTCAGGGACAGCTTTGTATGTTGGAGATCTCATCGTCGCTTGAGGAGGCAATCAGAGAGAATTAGGGTTCGGACCCATCATTGTTACGCATCCGTGAGGATGTGGTTCAGGGGAAAGCCCCTGGGTTCGTGGTCCACGAGGATGGACTTTTGAGATTTAAGAATCGGTTGTGCGTACCGGCGAATGACGAGTTGAAAAACTCGATTTTGAAAGAAGCTCATGCTACCCCTTATTCTCGTTTCATCCGGTCCAAAGAAGATGTACAAGGACTTGAAACAAAATTATGGTGGAGTAATATAAAGCGAGAAGTCACAAAATTTTTTTGAGATGCTTAACTCACAACAAGTTAAGATTGAACATCGGCCGATCGACGGTATGTCAAAACCTCTCCCTATTCCAGAATGGAAGTGGGAAGACATTTCTATGGATTTCATCACGAGTTTGCCGACGAGTCGTCGTGGCATGAATACAATCTGGGTAATTGTGGACCGCTTAACTAAATCAGCTCATTTTCTTGAGATTAAGGATACTTGGGGTCCCGAGAGACTTGCCCAGTTATTCATCAAAGAGATAATGAGACTGCACGGTACTCCTAAAAGTATCGTTTCCGATCGTGACGGACGGTTTGTGTCGCATTTTTGGAAATCAGTTCATCGCGCTATGGGAACTCAGCTTAATCTCAGTACCGCTTTTCATCCTCAGTCCGACGGACAATCAGAGAGAACCATTCAGACATTAGAGGACATGTTGAGGGCATGCGTCCTCGATTGGAAAGACGATTGGGAAGGCCAACTATCATTGATCGAATTCACGTATAATAATAGTTGGCATGCTTCGATTAAGATGGCACCTTACGAGGCCTTGTACGGTCGTCGTTGTCGATCTCCTTTGTGTTGGGATGACCTATCAGAATCAATCGGCACCGAACCCGATATGCTTATAGCCGCCCGTGAGAAGCTAGCTTTGATCAGGAGTCGTTTGTTGACCGCTCAGAGTCGACAGAAATCATATGCAGATAACCGTCATCGACCATTAGAGTTCGAGGTAGGTGACCACGTGTTGGTCAAGGTATCCCCGAGTCGTGGGATCTTCCGTTTTGGGAAAAGGGGTAAGTTGAGTCCGAGATTCATTGGACCGTTTGAGATTCTGGATCGAGTAGGCGAGTTAGCTTACCGATTGGCTTTACCTCCGGCATTGAGCCGAATTCATAATGTGTTTCACGTCTCTCAGTTGCGGAGGTATGTTGCCGACCCAAGTCACATACTTCAGTTCGACGAAATCGAGATCGCCGACGACCATTCATATGAGGAGCGTCCTATACGAGTTTTAGAGCGGCGAATCAAACAGTTGAGGAATAAGAAGATTCCTTTGGTTAAGATTCAGTGGTCTAGGCACGGAGTCGAAGAGGCTACTTGGGAAACCGAGGATAGTATGCGGGAGAGTTATCCCGAGTTTTTTGACCCTTAGTTTCGGGGACGAAACTCTTTTAAGGGGGGTGTATGTAATACCCTGTTGTAATTCAGTAATTATCATTCAGTATTTATCATTCAGTAATTTCACTCATTAATGATCATTTGTCACTCATATTCAATCATGGTATTCACCGTTCAGAGTAATTGTATTGTGTATCAATCGTCGTTCATCACTAATATAATTGGAGTTCCGTGCCGTGTTTATCATCTTTGTCTTTTTTCATTGTGGGTTGTGCGTGAGGAGTAGCGCACGCTACATACTCTTTCTAGCGCACGCTAATTGAGTACAGGTAGCGCATGCTACCACTCAGCATTAGCGCACGCTAATGTTACCCTGGAGTCCAGAAGGTACTGGACTGCAGGTGAGTTATAAGTAGCGCACGCTACGAGTGGTAAGTAGCGCGCGCTGGTGGGTTGTAGTAGCGCACGCTAATAATTGCTGTAGCGCGCGCTAAGGACGGACAAGGTTGAGTCCAGTGGCTACTGGACTGCACTAGATTAATTCATAGCACACGCTATGAGTGATTTTTAACGTACGCAAACGGTGTAGTAGCGCACGCTAAATATTGGTTGTGGCGCATGCTACCGAGGCCAGATCAGAGGACAGACGGTTTCTGGATTCCAGTACTGGGCATCTAATAATTCGTTAGCGCACGCTAACCATGGGTATTAACGCACGCTAATGGTATGGTTGTAGCGCACGCTACAAAAGGTACGTAGCGCACGCTAACGTGTTCGGACAGTGGGTACTGGACTACCCAAAACACCCGTTAGCGCACGCTAAGAGCTAGGGCTAGCGCGCGCTAAACTGGGATTGCTATAAATAGGACAGTTCAGCCCTTAATCCGTCATTTATCATTCCTCTTCGTTTCTTCGGCGGTTTCGGGCGATTCCGGGCGATTTGGAGAGTGTTCTTCGGGGAGTAATCATCAAACATCATCTTCAAGCTTATCTTTTGGATTAATCATCATTTCAACATCCTCATCACATCGAATCTAAGGTATTAATCTCTTGGATCTAGAATTTCGGATTTTTGGGTTTTTCCTTCCGATTTCTTCGTGTAAGCTTGGATTATCATTGGAATATGTTAGATGTGGATTATCTACCCTGGATAAATATATTCCTACAGATTTAATGGCTATTTTCGGAATTATTTCAAGAACCCTTGGGGTTGACTTCGGTTAATTGGGGATTTTCCGATTGATGTGGTTGTAATCTTGAATTGTGGATTCCTATTGGATTATTGATATCATTGAAGTGTTTTGTTAGTTCGAAATACTCATTTTGGTGTTGGTTTCGATAAATTCGGGATTGGATATTTCCGAAGTTGTGTGGTTGGTTACGTATTCGTTAGAATGCCCCTATGAGTTTGATTATCGTTGTATCGACTTTTGGGTTGGTATGTTTTGTTGCTTGGCACGTGTATTGATCAGTTGTTGGTAATTATTGCTATTCAAGGTTGTTCGAGCGACCGGTATCTCGATTAGGACGTTGTTCGTAGAAGGACATTGTCATCGGTATTGAGTAAGTTAACTCTTACTCGGTTAAAAGGATACTCATTCCTTTTGTTGTTGATTGCTCATAATCATAACTCATTCATCATGGTATTAATTATATTGAGACTTGTAATTATCGAATAATCATTCCATTCACGAGGAACGACGGTTCCAAATCATTTCATTGGGTTATCAATCAAGTCACTATTATTTTCATCTTGGTGAGTCATCTTGGCCTTGTCGAATTATTATTCATTGGTATTCATTATGGTCATTCCCATTCATATGACCTTCTGGGTTCATATTGCGTGGCCGGGTGTGGCTGTGTGGAATTTTTAGTCGGGCACACGATGGTCATGTTTTGGGTTCACCGATACATTGGACCGTGCACACGGTAACGCTTACCTCCGTGAGACTAATTAGGTACAAGGACGGGTGTGTCCGGTCATTTGTCTTGTACACTTGCACAGAACATTACGGGCGTACTATGATACTCCTCTTCAGCGTCATAACTAAGCATATTTCATAACTTCAGTTAATTCATGATTGTGTAATTTCAACCCTTGAGGATTGTTGTTCTGTGTAACTGACCCCGTTGGGGGATTTTTGTTTTCAGGTCACGGCAAGGCAAAGGCACGGGAAGAGCATGTTGACGGCGAGGAGTCCCAGTGATACTAGTAGGGGCCCTACCATTCCGTTTGTTTCAATATTTACCATTTCCGTCATTTGTATTTTCCGCTGCAAATTCCGTTTGAGATGTTTAATTGTTCAGGGTGGTGTATTTTATCTCCATATAAAATATACTAGTATTCGGTTTTGTCCTGGTGTGTTGTACTTAAACTCCTCATCGGAGTACTTGGTAATATAATGTGGTTCGGTACTACAATTATATTATTTAGTTCATCATTTTCATTTGCCTGGTGGGTCCCAGTCGGGGATTCACTGCACTGTAATATCCGCCTAGTTTGGGGTGTTACAATCCATGGCATCAACGTCCTCGTTTTCGACACGAACACGTTCTAGCATGATAGATCTGGCGAAGATTCGCCCGTCGATGATGTTGTCTCTCTTGTTAAGGGATTGGGATGATGTCTGTGAAGATGCCATTATGATTGTTGAAGAAAAAGTGAGTGAGATTTCAAAGAAAAGACAGTAAAATGAAGTAAATAATATAGGCTGTTTGCTCAAGAATTCGTTTAATATTTGCAGAAAGCGCAAAGAGTGGAAGGGAGCATGTAACAGTCCTTTTATAGTGGCAGGGAAGATTAGGGTTTACAAACAGTGAACGACCAGATTTAAGGGATGGGAACCGTCGTTTTAAATTATGAATAGGATGAATTGAGTGTAACTGGTACATCTTATCCATCCAATTTTGAAATGATAATCGGTCCCACTTCTGACGTTCCGACTTCCCTTATTGCCCGAAATGGCGGTTTGAAATAATTAATTAATTTAAAATCGCGGCGGTTGAGATAAAATAGTCCAGATGCCGTGTAAAGCATTAAATGCAAAGACGTTTGAATTATGAAACAGGGCACGTGGACTTAAAACTCTTTTAAAATTAATAAAATATTAATATAATATTAATTGATGTCCCATAGTATGTACTGTATCCGCAAAAAATACAGCGGTCCCCCTTAAAAGGTACATACAAGATTCAATTCTTACAATAATATTTAGATTAATACTGTATTCATGGGTCGTACTGTATTCCCCCTTAATTAATGCACACGTCAGCTGTAGGATGATTTCATGTCTTCTTATTCCTACAGTGCTGTCGGATTGTCTGAGTGGACAGTTAATTAACGGTGGATACTATATTCATGGGTCTTACAGCATTTCCTCTCAATTTTTGAGTAAAAGCATTAAAACTTACATGGAGTCGGGCCGTAGCATTCCTAATTCTTGTCGAAGCATACAGAAACTGGTTGTGCTGAGAGGTTTGGTAAAGATGTCGGCTAACTGAATATCTCTATGAACTTTCTCGAGCCAAACATCCTTGTTCTCAACATGATTCCGAATGAAGTGATGCTTCATATGAATATGCTTGGTACGCGAGTGTAATACAGGATTGTGCGTTATTGCAATTGCACTCGTGCTATCGCACATAATTGGTGTTTCCTTGGCAATGATTCCATAGTCTGACAGCTGTTGTTGCATCCAAAGGATCTGCATACAGCAACTACCAGCAGCATAGTATTCTGATTCAGCTGTGGAAAGCGAGTTTGCCAATTGTTTCTTGCTAAACCACGATACAAGTCTAGGTCCAAGAAAGTGACAAGTACCGCTTGTACTCTTCCTATCTAGCATGCAACCTCTGAGATCTGAGTCGCTGTAGCCAACTAAATCAAATCCGCCTTCTTTAGAATACCATAGTCCTACATCGACTGTTCCTTTGACGTACTTCAGGATTCGTTTGGCTGTTGTGAAGTGTGATTCTTTATGTGCTACCTGATACCGAGTACACACTCCTACATCAATCTGGATATCGGGACTGCTATCTGTTAGGTACAGGAGTGAGCCAATTAGCTTCCTGTAGAGTGATTGATCAGCCAGCTTTCCAGCTTCGTCAGCACTAATTTGTACGAAAGTGCTCATGGGGGTTGACGAAGATTTGGAGTTGTTCATCCCAAACATGTTGAGAAGCTCCTTGCTGTACTTTTCCTGGTTGATGAGGATTCCTGTAGGCAACTGCTTTACCTGTAATCCTAGGAAATAACTAAGTTTCCCCATCATACTCATTTCAAATTTACTTTGCATGAGATGAGAGAACCTTTGACATAAAGCAAGGTTAGTGGAACCAAATATAATATCATCTACGTATATTTATGTTGGGATTCGGTGCCTAAAACGAAGGCCCAGCGGAAGCGGTAAAACGAAAATTAATTCGATCTGAATCCCTACGAGGATCGATCGAGCTACGTATATAAGAATATAAAACGAAAAATAAGAGTTATAAGAAACTCACCCTTGAAGTCCGTTGATTAAATGGTAACCTTCTCTTGAGATATTCCCCAAGCTTTGATTGATCTCTACGAATCCAATCCGCTCCAAGCTCTTGAACGATCCAACGCCGAAAGCACCGCGTCTCTACTTACCATGCGCCGGAAAAACGACCGGAACAATACTCACCTTGTTATCCTCCAAGGATGCGGCTAGATCAAGGTGAGTAAGCTTGTTATAGATATTAATATCACTCTAAGTGTATGAATATCTATCTTTCTTAATATTTCCTCACAAAATTTCCCTAAGAAATTATGAAGAAGATGAATAAAGAAGAAGATGATGAATAAGACTTCTCTATCTCTCCTCTTGCAACTATATGTATGGAATGAATATAGTGTGGAGAAGTGAGAGTTGTCTTCATATTTATTCTTCCATAAAATCCTCCTAAATCAAGACCAAATAATTAAAAGGAATTAATTAAAAGATCTTGTTCCCTTGATGATTCAAGTCATCCACCAATTAAGGTGGAGACTATGACCAAAGGAAAGTGGAGGGAAAGTGGGCAGCCATCTAGAAGGAGACGGGACGAGTTCGGTCCGTTTAGGACTCTAGTGAGTCCAAACATATAAACTCCTATTCCGTTCCGATGTATTTGTATCGATTAATTAATCTAATTAATTAATCACATTAAATACATAATAACATAATTAATTTCCCCAAGAAATAATTATATTTATGAATTAAATTAATCACCCAGCAATTTATTTAATTCATTAGGCCGTAAATCAATTTATCCAATAAATTGATTTAAACATCTAATGTCCCAAATTTAGATATCCAATTTCTAATATTCATAATGAGATAACAAACTTGATACATTCCGTAGTCAATCTTATTGCGCGACTCGGTAGGTCCGTCTCAGTCAGCAATGGGAGGAACCAAAAAGTAGTAGCACCACCTAGCCATCCTGACGGCCTACACTGTACCCCAACTGAGAACGAATGATTGAGATCATTCAAGAACCATTCTGTCGTGAATACCAGTATACGTATAAACCCTTCTTTCAAATGTCCCGATCAAGTTATAGGGTCACGGTCAGTCAAACCCTATCTGTACTTGACGTTATGCATGCATTAATGTAAATCGAGATCATCGAGCTCTCGTGTATCCAATACAACTACCTCCAATGCTTTGTCCAAAGACTTATGATCTCATCTGCCAATAACCGCATAGGACATATAACCCGCTCACTAACGGGAGAAAGAATTCTCTCTTGGTATTCAGTAGGACCTGCTACGTGCCCGTCAAGATGCACGTCGAGGTTGACCCCCACCTCCCGGTTTATAGGGTCGAACTACTCTAATGAAAATCTTGACGTCACAAGCACATCCTACTAAATCCTCAAGTCGAAGGTTAACGAATACCTATCACAACCTTTCGATTCCATCATTGACTGTCCCGGAGTGAAATCCGTGTGACGAATTGAGGGTGAGTCGGTTCGAGTATACTAATCCAATTAGCATACCTATAACGTGTGCTCCCACTAACCATTAGAGTTCAAAAGGCACTCTCCATGTTAAAGAACACGTCATACAAGTCTTCACATAAACATAACGCCCAGTCAAGTTTCATCGACTTGCGAACGATTAAGTATTTGAGCTATAAACCTTTCCAGTGCCGACCCCCTTATCCAATAAGGAGTGGGACGTTTTGCTATCAAATACACGGACTAGTTTCTATATGTATATTTACGAGTTAGGAAGGCCAGTAACTACCAGTAAATAAAGAAACATCCATTGCCTTATATAAATGATTTACATAATTACAAGTACAATGCCCTCACTCAACATCCTATGAGTGGCATTCCAGGGCACACTCCTAACAATCTCCCACTTGCACTCAATGCCACACACTCTGGTATCTAATACCCATGTTCTACAGATGACGCTCCAAGCTAGTCTGAGAAAGTGGCTTGGTCAGTGGATCGGCAACGTTGTCGGCCGAGTCTACTCTGTGCAGCACAATGTATCCCTTGCAAACAAATTCTCTTACGAGATGATACTTCCTCTCAATATGTTTGGTGCTGTTATGAAATCTCGGCTCCTTGGCCTACGCTACAGCTCCGTCGTTGTCGCAAAGATGCTGGAACAGCAAACAAAGACATGGTATCACTTGAAGTTCTCCCAAAAACTTCTTAATCCAGAACCCTTCCTTGGAAGCCTCCGAGGCTGCTTGATACTCAGCCTGACAGGTGGAATCAGCAGTCGTGCTTTGCTTGGCGCTACGCCAAGATACTGCTCCTTCATTAAGAGTAAATATGTAGCCAGACGTAGACATCGAGTCGTCCTTCAGTCCTTGGAAGTCTGGATCAGTGTATCCCACCACATTCAATTCTCCACCGCCATACATCAGAACCATATCTCTAGTCCTTCTCAAGTACCTGAGAACATTCTTTACGGCAATCCAATGTTCCCTACCTGGGTTTTCCTGAAACCTACTCACCACGCTTACAGCATGCGCGATGTCAGGCCTTGTACACAACATATCATACATAAGGCTACCCACGGCCGAAGCATATAGTATATTACTCATTTCCTTTCGTTGTTCCTCACTTTGAGGACACATCTTCAAGGAGAGTTTTATTCCATGTCGCATCGGTAGGAACCCTCTTTTAGAATCATCCATCTTAAATCGCTTTAAGATATTATCTATATAGAGGGCTTGGGAAAGACCTATTGTTCTCTTCGTTCTATCCCGGTAGAGTCGAATTCCAAGAATATAGGTTGCTTCTCCCAAGTCTTTCATGGAGAAATTACTCGAAAGCCAAGCTTTCACAGAACCGAGCATTCCCATATCATTTCCTATTAGTAGAATATCATCCACATATAGTACTAAGAATGTGATCTTGCTCCCACTAACCCTCTTGTATACACAAGGTTCCTCTTCATTTTGCACGAAGTCAAACTCTTTGACCGCCTCGTCAAAACGAAGGTTCCAACTACGCGACGCTTGCTTCAGTCCATAAATAGAACGCTGAGGCTTTCGCACTTTCTGAATATCGACTTCGGACACAAAACCTTTAGGCTGCTCCATATAGATTTTCTCCTCGAGGAATCCATTAAGGAAAGCCGTCTTTACGTCCATTTGCCATATCTCATAATCGTGGTAGGCAGCTATAGCAAGCATCATGCGAATAGACTTGATCATGGCTACGGGCGAGAAGGTATTGTGGTAATCGATCCCTTCCTTTTGGGTTTAACCCTTTGCCACAAGCCTGGCCTTATAGGCGTCAACCTTACCATCACCATCAGTCTTTCTCTTGTAGATCCACTTGTTCCCTATAGGCACTATGCCCTTGGGGCGGTCTACTAGAGTCCAGACCTGATTGACATGCATCGAGTCTATCTCAGCTTCCATAGCTTCGCGCCATTTCGCGGATTATACATCCACCATCGCTTGGTCATAGGTTCTTGGGTCGGTCTCTTGGCTATCGCTTAGAACCTCATGGAGACCCAGCTCCTCCAAGTGCACAAGCTCATACCTCTCAGGTAAATGAGACACACTACTAGACCTACGAGGTGGTTGTACTTGTGTTTCAGAAGGTTCGGTTCCAGTTTCTTGCACAGGTGTCTCCTTAGGAGTTTCATTGTATTCTTACAAAGAAATACTTCTACCTGCTCCGCCTTCCTGGATGAACTCATCTTCCAGGAAGTGTGCTTGTAAAGCAACAACGATCTTTCGATCTTCGGGCATGTAGAATAGATAACCCATCGTCCCAGACGGGAATCCAATGAAACGTCCCTTCGCGGACCTAGCTTCCAACTTTTCCACCTTAGTCTTCTTGAAATAGGCGGGACATCCCCAAATCCTAATATGATTAAGACTTGGTTTCCTGCCCTCCCACATCTCATGTGGAGTTTTAGGAACGGATTTGGAAGGACATCTGTTCAAGATATAAGCGGAAGTCAGGAGTGCATACCCCCACAGGTAAATCGGTAAGTCAGTATAGCCCAGCATGGAACGAACCATGTTCAACAATGTCCGGTTCCTTCTTTCCACTACACCAGAATCATGTTTTTGTGACTGTCAAAAACTGTCACAAATGACAAAAATAATACAAATGATCATTATAAAATCACTAACACAATTTTTTTTGTGATCACAAAAACAAATACAAACAAGGACAAAACCTCATTTATATGACTTTACAATACCACTTTTTATGGCATACAAATATCATTTATGATCACATTAGCAAATACGAAATTCATCTTTTGTGACAGTCATTAGCAGTCACGAATTTTAACTTTCATGACTTCCATGGACAGTCACAAATGTCATTTTTCTTGACTGTCTTGTGACTGTTTTTAGAAGTCACAAATGTTGAAAAAAAATACAAAAAAAAAATAATAAAATCCCATTTTTCTCGGAATGCAATCTAATTATTTTTCACAATGAATTCATAATACAATCCAAATATATTTCTCAAAGTATTCACACAACACTCCAATTAATTTTTACAAGACATAAAAATCACAATGTAATGCTCAAAATTAACACGTAAAAAAATACGAACTCCTAAGAATCACAATATAATGCTCAAAATAATACATAAAAATTACATTGTAATGCTCAAAATTAATTTCTTGACGAAGGGTCTCAACTCTCTCTGAGCTCATCTCATCAACACTATCTATAAGATCTTTGATATAGCTATAAGAGTATCCTTCATTGCTTGCAGGTGATTTAAAGCTTCAGTACAAACTCCTAGCTGCACCAATCAGAAGCCGGAATAAGAATTAGGCAAAAACTTGAATAACTAGAAGGATTATTTTTTAAAAATTACCTTACAATTGTGGCCGCACATCAAGCTCAATTCTGGAGCCTTGTAAGAAGCCCTATTACATTTGGTCCTAAAATAGTATATATGGCAATGACCGACTCACAAAATACATATATAGTCAACTAAAAGTAGCAAAGACACAAAGACACATCATTCCACAAATATCCATCATATTGTGTAAAATTAAATCGCATTTAATCAAATCCATGACCGGAAAAACCATGACCGAATTAATGAACGCAAGTATGGAATGCCCCCAAGTATGCCGACCATCAAATCCACAATAGGGACTGATTGAAGAGAAAAAATAATGGAAGCATAGGAAAAGCAAGAAGAACAAAGCATACCTGTGCATCAAAACTAACGAACTAGTGGTTATCGTACCCGTGACTGGTCATCGGGTTGTGCGTAAAAGCTCAATGGAACGGCATCCTATAAATCAAAACGACGCTTGTCAAAAACAAATGCTTCCAAATATATAAAAAATACGAAAAGAAAGTGAAATTCGAAATCACGGCTACGAAAAAAAGACGATTTGACATGTAGATGCTGTCAAAATAAATGAACTTCTCCAAGTTTTCTCAATGAAAATCACCAACTGCTTCATCTTTTCCAAATCGCACATTGTCATGCCTGAAATAAGGGAGGCCTAGATAATAGTCACAGTATACGCTTGGTTAATATTTCCGTTTCTCCTTCCCTTCTGATCTCATGGGTTTTCATTTTAAATTACCGCTCATGACAAATATAGAGAGTGGAGACATTTGAGGACCAGGGTTACTAGTTACAGTTACCTTAAGTAAAGCTGCAAAGTATATTTGCCCTTGGGAAGTTTAGCGAGATCCTGATAAACATCACCCACCGCATATACACGCTACATTTACAATAGAAATGATTAGATGAGAGAAAACCAAAGATGGGAACCAAATTAGAATAAAGAGTAGGATTGTTTGGTGATAATGCAAGTATGATTAGAATTTTTTATGTACAAAAATTATCTGAAACATAAAACCACAGTGCACAAATGATTATTCTTATTTTTCTATTTGGATATGCAAAATTAGACCAACAGTAGTAGTAATTTTCAAAATGCAGTTTGTGTACCTAGTCGATGTGGATGTCTCTATTAATCAAGAATGATGGTATATCCAGTTAACCTTCATCAAGATTCCAAGTGCAAGAGCAATTGATAAAAAAATATTCACGAGGAATGCATTATGATCTCACTCTATTTACAATGTGTACAATGAGTATAAGTTTAAGACTTTATTATGATAAATGGAGAAAGAACATCCTCTTTGTGGTGAGCATATTTAAAAAAAATTAAACAAGAAAAGAGAGCCACCCATTTGCAATAAAGAAAGCGAGGGCCAAGTGTTGAGCAAAATAAACTGATTACGCTAACTAAAAAACAAGGCCACTCACCTTGTTTGTAACTGATACCATATAAAACTGAGACTCAAATTTATTGTCATATACTCGGTTGTTCAGTAAGGGGATATGTGGCTTTATTTCAGCACCATCTTCAAGCTTGAACTTGTAACTACAAAGATCACGTAAAAATTTCACCAACTATTTTCATAAGCACAACTGGATAACACAGGATAGACAATCCGTACCAACGTAAACCCACGTTAATAAGAATGCCAATATCTGTTTGCTCGAGGCGCCTTGTCCCACAAGGCCGTAAGCGGGCTAAGTTTAGCATCACCAGGACGATAAGGGATTATAACCTGCAGGAGTTTTATGCATGAAAACATGAGCAGCAGTACAGAATAAGAACAAAGAATAAAGTTTAAATAATAATAATAATAATGATATATATATATATATATATATATATGTGTGTGTGTGTGTGTGTGTGTGTGATAACTGAAGCTGGCCAATAATTCTCACTTTATTTAACACTGCAGTTTGGGTAAGATTCTCCAATGAAAGAAGAGCTCGCATCAATGCGCAGTGCTTCACTTCCATCAAGTACAATTTCGTCTTTGTTAATGTTGATGCCATGAAACGCAATCAAAATTTGCATTGAAGTCCATGCGTAAGATAAACTTTTCCACATTTCTAATTAAATAATGAGCTCCAACTTATCATTAGATATCCGATGGATAACCATTTACCTATGAACTCATGACACGAAGTAAGGAGGTACTAAAGAAAAATAAATAAAATTATCTTGACGACAATATCATATAAAGTAAGACATCAAATACAACATACAACTTATCAAGAGGCAAAGGCATCATTCTCGTTATATATTTATGATAAAAACACTACCATTGTGTTATTCACCGATTGAAAAAAATGTAACCTAAACGTAAGTACACTTACTGATCGATATTTCATTTTCGAAGCTTAAATTAATTTCATTGACTCAAGAATTATATAGAGTCGAACACCATCATTGATCAATCAAGTAAGAAAAAAATATGAATCTAAACCTTAACTTAAACAATAAATGAGTTATATGAGTAACTTGAACAATAATAAGGAAGAGAATCATAAAACCCTCTAAGTTAACAAGGATATATCACAATTTCCTTCTCATAAGTGTACTTAAATGGCTTGCATCTTGGAATAGGTCCATCTTCACCAAAGTGGTTATTGAGGTGCATCTACTCACCTGGAATGTTAACAATGAGTTTCGACCGATCAAGAAAACTTATACACAAAACACAAAAGGAAGAACTTTCAATGATTTTATCCAAGCTCTATTATGTCTTTCTTTCGTAATCAAGTAACAACATATTACCCGGCAATGTCACCTCTTAATATGTTTACGAACTGCTTTCAAATATGTCGTCGCATTATGCCCTGTTACTAGCTTGTCTACTTTCAAAAGTGTAGCACCACGGTCGAGGGCCTTAAAACACCGATTTACCAATGTTAGATTTGCCATACTAATTTCCCTAAATGACGATTTGAAATCCACAAGATCTTACCAAAAAGAAATGCTAACTAAAAGTTTGAAAAGCGTAAACGGCCACGATTAGAACCAGAAACCAAATTCATCTTCAAACATTCAATAGCAGAAACCAATTCATCTTCAAACATTCATACACACACACATAAATGTCGTAACTGTGAAACCAAATACCCAAATTATTCAATAGCACAATCCCATATTTTTGTTTAGAACCGAAATAAAAAACTAAAGGAATTCAAACCTGAGATTTTATTCGGCTACTACAAACTCAATCCTCATCCACTCCTCCACTAACCCTCATTTCTAGATTCAAACGCCGTCCGCGCCTCCAAGCTCTACCGAATCGAAGACTGCGACTTCTTTTTTCTTTTGCCGGAAAATTCAAAGGGCGATTCTTGGAGATCCGACCCGAGTCCCGTAATCATGGAGAGTCCAATCGCTCTTATCGTAATTCGACCACCGGTTCTGCGGGTCGCTGGAAGAAGTATTCCGCGTGACTGAGAGAGAGAGAGAGACCAGCTATCGGGGGAGATTCAGAGAAGTCACATAGAGAGAGGAGAAGTAAGAATGGGAACTGGGGACTTTAGACCGGTTTTGCCGTATTACCCTTGTTTCAGATGTGACCGTCCCATGTACTAAGGGTTTGCCAAGATGTATTTATACATAAAATTGAAAGGTTATGACTCGCCAAGACAAAGTCATAAATATTTAGATTTGTGATCGCTAAAGACAAATAACACTTGTGACATATTAAATACAAATATTCGATTTATCATCGTTGGTCTTTATGATCAAGTATTGGCAGTCATAAAATTATGACTGTCATTGACAGTCACAAATCCAACAAGGTTCAATGTCACAAAATCCTGTTTTTGGTGTAGTGTTCTGACACACCATTTAACTGAGGAGTACCTGGAGGTGTTAGTTGTGAAACTATTCCATGTTCCTTAAGGAACCCATCAAATTCCGTACTCATATACTCGCCACCTCGGTCCGACCTAAGTGCTTTGATATGATTACCAGTTTGTTTCTCGACTAGGGCCTTGAATTCCTGGAATTTCTCAAAGGCCTCGGATTTATGTTTCATTAAGTATACATAACTATACCTAGTATGATCATCCGTAAACGTAATGAAATATTGATATCCGTCACGTGCTGCTTCCAAAGCACCACAGACGTCGATATGGATTAATCCCAGTTTATCAGCGGCTCTTTCAAAAGTCCCTGTGAAGGGGGACTTAGTCATTTTGCCTTTAAGGCAAGATTCACAAGTAGGAAAGGGATCCGATCCCAATGGACCCATAAGTCCATATTTTTTCATCTTGTAAACCTTGGTCTGACCAACATGACCAAGTCTAAGATGCCATTTCAAAACTTGATTGGTTTCATTCCTACCACGTTTTCTAGTCATAGTATTCACAACTACTTTGTTGCTGAGATTTAGATGATACAATCCATTTAACAATGTAGCAGTACCCACTAGTTTATTTCTGAAATAAATTTTGCAGAAACCATCACCAATGAAAAATGAAAATCCTTTTCGGTCCATGACCGGAATGGATACAATGTTTTTGTGACCCTTGGAAAAAACAAGTACATCTTCTAAAGTCAAAACAAAGCCGGATTCTAGACCTAAAAGAAGTGATCCTATGTCGGTCGTGTTGGAACAATATTTTTTAGATCATTTTATACATTTTGATGATGTGTTATTAACCAAAATTTACTTAAAACATATTTTTCCTTCAGTTAACGTACGTAAAACAAACCATTATAATGTACGTAACATTCATTGTTTTTGTAAGATTTTCTGTACAGGTAATGTACGTAACCAGCTCTAGCTAACGTACATAATGTTTGAAATATTCTGACCATTGGAAAAGTCATTAGCCGTTACAACAAGTCGTCACACTCAACGGATCTCTAACTGGAAGTTAACGTACGTAAGCCTATCTTGCGTAACGTACGTAATGCATATTATCAGATCTCTCTGGACCATTTCTTCTCTGTTCGTTACGGCCGCTACTCAACTCATATAACGTACGTAGCTTCGATAACGTACGTAACTCAAAGCGCCTAATGTACGTAAGAGAGTGAAACTGCTCCAACGGGAAAATGAGCTCAAGAAGGCTATAAATAGCTCACTTCAAGGAGATGCAAACACACACAAGTATTCTGAGCTTACAAGAATAATCAAGCAATTCCAAGAAAATAATTCTAGAGTTATACTTATTCTATATTGTGATACGAGAAGATTTGCTCTATTATTTCCAATCTTTATTCTTGTATCAAAGAGCGATATATCGTGTAAAGTCGAGTTCCTACTCGCATTTGTTTTTGTAAAGTTTATCTTTTACCCGGAAAAACAAGAGAGTTTTAGTGAGGTTGTTCTTGAGCCCGGAAATCAACAAATTATAAGAGTTGGCACTAAACTAGAAAGTGCATTCTAAGTTCTAAGAAAAGTCCTAGTCGATAAAACTAGGTAGGGGATGTAGGCTTCGTTAATAGCCGAATCTCTCGAACAATTTCTTGTGTTCTTTCTTTTCCGCATTTTATCTACTCCGATATTTTTGCTTCCGCACAAAAAGAGTTCAATACTCCTATCCGCACTATTCAACCCCCCTTCTAGTGGCGGTACCAATCTAACAATTGGTATCAGAGCGGTCTCTTTATCACCGGATTAACACCCGCTAGAGAAAAGATCCAGAAATGGCCTTTATCCACTCCTCCGTTGAAGGCAACACTCTCAATCGCCCTCCCTTCTTTGATGGTTCAAACTTTATGACATGGAAGAAGAAGATGTCCATCTTCATCCGAGCTCATGACATTGAAATATGGAAGGTCATTGCCCTTGGACCTACCATTCCTAAGAAGACGGATGGCTCTCTCAAATGTTTTGAAGAGTACAACGATGTCGACTGGAAGAACGATCACTTTAATAGTAAAGCCACTCAACTGCTTTACTGTGCTCTCAATCGATAAGATCACAATAGAATCTCTTCTTGCGAGACGGCTAAAGAAATCTGGAAAATGTTAGAGATCACCCATGAAGGTACGAGTCAAGTTAAGGAAACCAAAATCAATATGCTTCTTCACGATTATGAACTCTTCACTATGAAAGAAGAAGAAAGCATTACCACTATGCTTGACTGTTTCTAGGCAATCACTAATAGGCTAGCTTCATTCGGGAAACCGGTATCAAGTAGTGATAAAGCCAAGAAAATCCTTCGGTCTCTACCAAGAGAATGGGACGCTACTGTTACGGCTATCATGGAGTTGAAAGACCTCAAGACCATAGAATTCAGCGCTCTCATCGGATCTCTCATTAATTATGAGATTGTCATTAAATCTCGAAGTTCGAAACCAAAACCCAAGGAGAGAGAAAGGACAATCGCCTTCAAAGCCAAATAAGAAAGCGATCTAGAGGATGAACCTGTCGAAGAAGAGGACGAAGAAACCGCCTTTTATGCCAAAAACATAAAGAAATTCAAAAATCTTCTACAAAGGCGCCGGAGAGACATCAGACAAGAATCAAGGTATGAATCCAAAAAGACTCACTTCCCTCAAAACAAAAAGTTCGACAACACTTGTTGAAGGTGCGGCGTTCCAGGCCATTTTGCGAAAGATTGTCGTGCTGCAGCTCCAATAAGTTCATCAAAACCACCTCAAGAAAACTTCAAAAAGAAGGAAGTTTATGTCGCCACATGTAGCGATGATGATGAGGATGATGAACCACAAGCCCAAACCAATCTTGATCTAATGGCCCGCGCATCCGAAGATAGTGACGATGAAGTCGAGGTTAGTGATTCTCATGAAGATCTACTTGATGCTTTTGAATCCCTAAATAATGAATACGAAAAAGCTTGCAATAGTAATAAAGATTTTAAAAAGAAAATAAAATTCCTTGAAAATGAAAATGCAAAATTATTGAAAAACAAGGAAGTTTCGATTGATCATACGAATTGTTTGGAAACCGAGAAAATTCTGAGAGATGATTTGCACAAAACTCCGAAAGAATTGAAACTTTATGTTAGAAAATTCTCATGTGGTAATGACAAATTCGAGCAACTATTATTTGGTCAAAAATTTTCTGTTTCAAAACAAGGACTTGGTATAATTCATTTCCAATGAAAAAGTCCTTAGTGGAGACTATGACCAAAGGAAAGTAGAGGTAAAGTGGGCGGCCATCTAGAAGGAGCCGGGACGAGTTCGGTCCGTTTAGGACTCCAGTGAGTCCAAACAGATAAACTCCTATTCCGTTCCGATGTATTTGTATCGATTAATTAATCCAATTAATTAATCACATTAAATACATAATAACATAATTAATTTCTCCAAGAAATAATTATATCTATGAATTAAATTAATCACCCAGTAATTTATTTAATTTATTAGGCCGTAAATCAATTTATCCAATAAATCGATTTAAACATCTAATGTCCCAAATTTAGATATCCAATATCTAATATTCATAATGAGATAACAAGCTTGATACATTTCGTCGTCAATCCTATTGCGCGACTCGGTAGGTCCGTCTTAGTCAGCAATGGGAGGAACCAAAGAGTAGTACCACCACCTAGCCAGTCTGGCGGCCTACACTGTACCCCAGCTGAGAACGAATGATTGGGATCATTCAAGAACCATTCTGTCGTGAATACCAGTATACATATAAACCCTTCATTCAAATGTCCCAATCAAGTTATAGGGTCACGGTCAGTCAAACCCTATTTGTACTTGACGCTATGCATGCGTTAATGCAAATCGAGATCATCGAGCTCACGTGTATCCAATACAACTAGCTCCAATGCTTTAGCCAAAGACTTATGATCTCATCTGCCAATAACCGCATAGGACATATAACCCTCTCACTAACAGGAGAAAGAATTCTATCTTGGTATTCAGTAGAACCTGCTACCTGCCCGTCAAGATGCACGTCGAGGTTGACCCCCACCTCCCGGTTTATAGGGTCGAACTACTCTAATGAAAATCTTGACGTCAAGAACATCCCTACTAAATCCTCAAGTCGAAGATTCTCGAATACCTATCACAACCTTTCGATTCCATCATTGACTATCTCGAAGTGAAATCCGTGTGACGAATCGAGGGTGAGTCGGTTCGAGTATACTAATCCAATTAGCATACCTATAACGTGTGCTCCCACTAAACCATTAGCGTTCGACAGGTACTCTCCATGTCAAAGAACACGTCATACAAGTCTTCACATAAACTTAACGCCCAGTCAAGTTTCATCGACTTGCGAACGATTAAGTATTTGAGCTATAAACCTTTCCAGTGCCGACCCCCTTATCCAATAAGGAGTGGAACGTTTTGCTCTCAAATACACGAACTACTTTCTATATGTATATTTACAAGTTAGGAATGCCAGTAACTGCCAGTAAATAAAGAAACATCCATTGCCTTATATAAATGATTTACATAATTACAAGTACAATGCCCTCACTCAACATCCTCTGAGTGGCATTCGAGGGCATACTCCTAACAATTTGAACCATAAGGACGTTATCAACTTCCTATATCTTAAATAGGGTCTTGTCCAGAGCACCTTTATCGAATCCATTATTGGTAAGATATAGGGACAGAGTCTCATACCACGCTTTGGGTGCTTGCTTGAGTCCATACAGTGCTTTCCGTTACCTGTATACAGGGTCTCCGCCTTCTATATTGACAAACCCTGGTGGTTGTTCAACATAGACTTCTTCGGCGAGGTCTCCATTCAGGAATGCGCTCTTGACGTCCATTTGATATACAATAAAGCTCTTATGGGCGGCAAAGGCAAGAAATATCCCAAGTTACGGAGTGAAGTGAGGCAATGGACTCTGGATTAGTGTTACGTATGCTATCAAGGTCGGATAACGTACGTGAGGATTGTTACGTATGTTAGGTAGTTCATGTAGCATACGTAATGTGAGAAGTTTAGAAATATGTAAGATGTCTGTCACTTCGGCATTTTGAGAAGTTCAACTTCGTTTCTTTGCCCTTCAACCCTCCGAGGCCGATTTTGGCTCTTCTAAAATTTATTGTGAACTTGAGGGCATGTATTTGGAGCTTGAGATATGAAGATATTGTTGATACTTGAGGTGCTTGATGGTGTTGTTCATATTCTTGAGGTATGTTGATCAACTCTACACCTTACTTTCGGATTTTTGTTGCGGTTGTTGTTGATGATTACTCCGTGTGATGATAGATTATAAAGTGTTGTTATGATTCTTGGTGTTTCATGGATTTAATTTTTAGGAAAATGATGATATGTTGATATTTGTTGGATTATGAGTTAAGATGGTGGTTTAGAGGTTAGAACACATATTGAATTATGCTGTTTTGATGATTATGAATAAAGTTATATTAATTGAATGTGATTATGGATTAATTCATGTTCTTGAATAATATCTTGGTATATATGACATGAGCAAGATGATAATATGTTCAAGTGTTGGAAGAAATAAGATTTGGACATTTTTTTGGAAAGTCTCGTGTATAAGGTCCAACTTTGAAAAATTACCACCGATTCTTGAAAACTCCAAAAATTATGAAACAAAACAGTATGATAAATCATCGAGTTAGCTTTCTAATGGTTCAAACCGTGAGTCAATCGGAGATGAGTGAGTTATGACCAAAATGGCAAAAACTATAATGTCTGTATTCGAGAACATGTTGCGCATGTTAAGGTTGAAGTTAGCGTATGTTAACATGCCTGGACGTATAAATATATCCAACAATCGTGAATTTCACTTCCCAACCCTTCCTACCCGATCCCCTTTCACCCCAAGGCACACAAACTCGATTTTTAACCCCTAAATCTCATATTGTGAGTTGGTTGATCAAGTGTTAACATCTATAAAAGCTTGGAACAAGGATTCTAATGTCATTCTTGATTCTTTTGCCAGATTGAGGTAATTGATTTGAATTTCCACATTTTTAAATGTTTGAAGAATCCTGGTATGTTGGGGTTGTTTAGTTCGTATCGATGGCTAGAATCTCATTACATTGAAGGATATATATGGTTGTGATGGTGTTATTCGTGTTTTGATATGTTTGGTATTTATTAATTGATGATTCAAATATACCTTTGAATTAAGCCTTCAAAGTGTTTGATTAAAGATTTGAAAGAGATATTGATTGGAATATTTTGGTTAAGTTTGTATATTCGGCTTATTGAATTGATATATGGATTTTGCGGAATTATAGGAAAATTGGAAAGAAGTGTATGTTGAATAAATTGTGGGATTATTCTTGTTAATTGGTCGTAGTAATTTGGATGTTGTTGTTTGAATTCGGTATTGATATCTTCGAGGACACTTATTTCATTTTTATTGATATTTGGATGGATTGATGTTGTTTAGGTCGTGATTGAAGAACTATCAAGTTGGAGTACTTGTATACCCGAATTGACTTGTTGTGCGTATCGATATTTGAGGCAAGTTTATACTTGTTCAGTTTATAATATTTAACAAATGATTTTGATTTCATTTCAATTATAATTCATATAGAAATGATATTATAAATATAAATTGTCGGGATGATTGTTTGTATATTTTGCTCTGGTTTGAATTAAATCATAATATATATGATTTAAATGTACTTGGTGAAGACGGAGATGTGAGTTATCTTTGGTCTGTGATATGGAATGTCGGATATCGAGGATAGTTTATCGTATCGAAATTGATGTCGGGATGGTGGTTTATTGATATTAACAGACTGTACCTGTAATATCCGGTTGTGAATTCATTTATTATCATTCAGTAAGTGTCACTCAGTAATTTTCCTTCATTAATGATCATTCATCATTCTTTTCCCTTCGACTGCATTTCATTGCGTTTGGTAGTTTTGTATTGGAAGTACCGTTTATTGCATGTTACTGGACTTAATCATACTGATGCAAGTGTTGTATGTTGGATCATTCATCATTCGTAACGAGAAGACGGAGTTGTCGAATTGTTGTCGTTCCAGCAGTTAGTTACGACCGTAACTTATCTTGCATTACGGCCGTAACATGCGTTCGTTGGTTTCATGATTTTTTAGACGAGGATGTCTTACGGCCGTAAGTCTCGCCAGATACAGCCGTAAGAGGAAGATAGTATGACCGTATGATTGAAGGCTATGGCCGTATAATCGAACAATGGTTTGGGAGGTGTTTCCAATGAAGACAATTACGGTCGTAAGTTTTGCAGGTTACGGCCGTAAGTAATGATTTGGTGTTCCGGGTGTTTTCGACGAAGTGAAGTTACGCTCGTAAGTGTAGTAGTGTTACGGTCGTAAGGCCGGGAGATAGACATTTTGTTTTTTCGATGAGGTGTAGTTACGGCCGTAAGGCCGTTGACTTTGGAAAGTTACGGCCATAGGGTGGCATGCTTACGGCCGTAACTCTGCGCAGTATTTAAGGATATGGACGGGACTTTTGTGCTCATTTCTGTAACACCCCCAAAACCGTATGGGAATATTACACGCCGTAAACCCTTTCCGCAAGGATCTACCAGGCTAAACGTCCATAAACAACCAAATGCTTGCCCGACCAGGGTCAAACAATATAATAATACAGACCGTTAAGGTCACTTACACATAAACACACAGACCGATGAGGTCACACAACTCTATCAACAGGACTGACTAACAACATTACCCACACAGGGGTCGAAATACAATACAAATTAAGACAGAATAAACTCTAAAAATACAACTAAACACTAACAACACACAACTCTTGATTAGAATCGCACTGTCATCCCTTGTGCTAATCCTCGTGATCGCCCCGAACTCGCATGTACCTGGACGCAGAACAGACATCCACCCCCCGAATACTCGGGGGTTAGTAAAACTCCACTATTTTACTAGTGCAAGTATCAAACCATACGAAATGTAACAAGCAAATAGCAACTACGAATTTATTACGTAAATCAATTATCAAAATGTTCCCGAGAAGTTTTAGAATTTCGAACTCAAGTAAGAGATATTTGAAAAGGAACACATCATTTCGGGGATTTTTAAAGTAGAAATTCTTTTGGACCTCGAGTCCCAATTTACAAAACCTTTTCGTAAACATTAGGGCCTTAGCCCGATTCTCGTTTCAAAGCATACTAAATAATATATCATTATGAGTCCGAGATCCATATTTAAAATGTTACCCGAACAATCACTGCTACACGATCATTGTTCGTACACATCATGTACCGAACTCCGGAGGCCTCGACGGACCTTACCCGGACCACACACACTGTTCGTACACATCATGTACTGAACTCCGGAGGCCTCAACGGACCCTACCCGGCCACACACATCGTTCGTACACATCATGTACCGAACTCCAGAGGTCTCGTCAGACCCTACCTGGATCACACACCTTGTTCGTACACATCATGTACCGAACTCCAGAGGCCTCGCTGCACCCTACCCGGATCACACACCTTGTTCGTATACATCATGTACCGAACTCCGCAGGCCTCGCTGACCCTACCTGGATCACACACCTTGTTCGTACACATCATGTACCGAACTCCAGAGGCCTCGTCAGACCCTACCTGGATCACACACCTTGTTCGTACACATCATGTACCGAACTCCAGAGGCCTCGTCAGACCCTACCTGGATGACACGCTCACTCGTCGACACGACTCAACTCATAATCATTAAATGTCAAGCCATTCCACATTACACCGAAATGTACAATCAAGTATGTAAACCAAAACAACACAAATATCATGATCATCACAACGACTCTTAACCAACATAACACACATTCGGTACACAGTACATTGCACAACCACGTGTACAACCATCTCATATGTACATCGCAATCCTGCACAAATGGCACAACGCCGAACACGTATACCAATATATGACTATTATCACAAAGCCTTCAAATTTCGGAAAACACAACCAACTCAAACGGAACATATTTACGGAGGCAAGAAAAATCGTCATACATATCATACGTAATTACTAGTCGCAAGATACAAGTCGTATAATAAGATACTTGCCTTAATAACCGCTACCAAACGCTCCGAAGAACACGGTTCGACCGGGAAGCTCGGACCCCGAAGAAGACAATGAACGGAAGGGTTCCGACTCGAGTTCTTCACAAGAATTCGACCCTAACAACATAAATTCAATAAATCATCGATCATACGAGGAAGAATAATCGTAGAACGCCCGAAAACCCCTCTATGACATTTTACCGGACACCTTCAAGGCGTCGATCAAGAACTCAACCAAAACAATGAATCGATACGATCCAACCATGGGTTAACAAGGGAAATGATACAATACATCCAAATAATCATCAATCCATCACAATCCTAAGTTAAATCGGATTAAACGGACGAAATCGAACAAAATACCCAAAATCCCCAAAATTAGATTTCTAGAAAATCTGACCTGATTCGCTCGATCAAAGGATGTTATAGGATGTATGATTGATGATATGAACTCCAAGACTTCATGTATTTATTGACCAACAACATCTCTCCATGATAGGAACAACCCCAGCCGCGGAAGAGAAGTAGAAGAAGGAGAAAAAATGGCGAAAAAACGATCACTGGGCCTTAAATAAGCCGCACAAAGGTGCATGTGCCCAAAATGGCTCCCGGTGGTCGGCAGCAGGTGCCGGCCAAGTGCCGCGGCACCCGGTACAGTCGGTTTGGCCGAAAAATGCCACAGAGTGTGCCGCGGCCCCACGGTACGGCCTGCTCGGCCGGAAGCTGCCGAGCACTACCGGCCGTGACTCGGCCAGTACCGGCCTGGGCCCAGATTGCCCGGCCATGTCGGCCGGGGCCAACTCCGACGGCCCGAACGACCCCGAAACCCGAACCTAAATACGAATCGATGATACGGTTACGATGTACTCGCAAAGACGAATCTAAGAGCTAAGAGAACACACAATTCCGACCACCCGAAGGCTCAGAATCCGACAATGGAAGTAATTACCCAAAACTTTGGGAAATTACGAAAATGGCCCAAAACGTCCGAAAATCACGATACGCGATCGAAACACCAAACCAAAGCTTGCAACAAGAATAATAACATTAAATGAACTTACGAGAAACTCGAAACAACAGTTTCGGATGAGATTCGCAAGAATCGAACTCAAGTGCGGAAAAGCGTCTAAAAAGCTCGGAACTCAGCAAAACGATACCGAAACGAACTCGGATGACAAAAAGTGCAGAATTAATCATTCTTGAAATGACGAAACGGTCATGAGCGAGTCGTCAAAACGGACTTTCTCCATAAAAAAAGAAATTACCGGAAATCGAAATTACGGGTATTACATTCTACCCTCCTTAAAAGAAGTTTCGTCCCGAAACTTAAAACAAGTAGGGAGAAGCAATATCCACTGTCAGGAAGACTCGACGAGATACACAAAAACCGAAAACTCGCGCCCAACGGCGAAACGCTGCAAGAAACGCCAAAAGACATACGACGTGAAAACACGCTCCACGACGACCAACACAATGCCACCGACTAAGATTCAAAACAATAACGAGCAATTAACGTCACATAACATGCACACATTTAATCAAAGAAACGCACGCGACAATAAGCCGCACCGACTAAAACGGCTATGCGAAAGAAACAAATAGAATAACACGATAGAAATCACTCCGATACTCATCAACAAGAAAATGTCCGACGTCAAAACACAAATAGTTTCAAGATAACAGAAAATGAGAATACCGGATATTACATTCTATCACACAAAAAATAAGTTTCGCCCCGAAACTTAAACTAAGGTTATCACAGTGATACGAAACAAAATATAACGACATATAATAAAATACCATGCTCATGACCTCGTGGTCCACTGACACGCCACCGTAGGTTCAACAACTAAACGGGAACTTACACAAAACAAAATATCATTCAACAAGTTCCAAATGTAAAAGCGTCACAGAAACATCTCTACACGCGAAACAATCCGTGTAGCGGGTACCAAAAACACCATCACTAGACATCACTGGGCCCTCCGGAAGTAGGAATAGAATTCCGGTCCCTTATCATCTCGGCAACAATCTCGCAGTACTGAACTCGATACCCCTCATGTCCACACTTATAACAAATCACTGGCGGTTTCTTACAATGCGCACGTTCATGGCCTAGAACGTTACAATTGAAACACCTAGGAGCATTACCAGAACTCAACGACACCGACTTGGGTCTTTTGGGTTCTCTAACTGACCGAGAAGGTCCCATATGTAACACCCCCGATATATTCAGGAATATTACAGCGCCGTAAATCCTTTACACAAGGATTTACAAGGCTGAAGAATTGAACAGACATTAAAAGGTACTAACGAATGGAAATAACGGAATTACGGTACAACAGTTCTGACCCAATACAGAAATAGCACAATTGTTCAACAGAACTCAATAATACATCACCAAATTCAAATCATCACAAATGACTTCGTACTCGAGTACTTATTGAAATAACAAGTAAACAACAGATAAATAAACCCGGTCGGGACATCACTCTGCACCTTCGTCGTCATACAGTTCCAGTGGTTGTTTCCGCGCTCTCCTGGATCCTGAACACAAACAAAATGTTCACCCCCGAAGTTGTTAGCACAACGATGCTAGTACAAGTACCACAACATATTATTCATATCTCACGAAGAATAATAACGTAAACGACAAAGTACCAACGAGTCTTCCTACGAAACTCAAACATAACATACACAATCGATAATCACAACATGATATCATAACATACACATGGTAATTCCATCGATCCAAATGCTCACTACCTAGAACCCACGATGATCCCGCTGCACCAACCCGTGGTGGAAAACCCGTCCGATGATCCAGCCGACGCTAGCATAGATCCCCGATGATCCCGTCGGACCAACACGAGGTGGACATACAACAACGACATACATGCACGACAATATGTATAACAACAATACATAAAACAAATAAAGTACTTGCCTCGATTTGAAGACAATAACAACACTTCCACGAAAATGAACACTCGAAGATCGTCCTCCTCAATCAATCACGAACGAGACCAAACCTTAACAAAAGAAATGATATAGGATTTATCTCACGTCGTATGAATGTTTAACAATTCGATTCACGGCCAAAAGTTCATAAAATGCACCGCCTGAATCGCTTAGCGCACGCTAAGTACTGTAGCGTGCGTTAAGTCTCGCCCGATAGCGCACGCAAACAACAAAGACTAGCGTACGCTAACTATGCATGGTCATTTCACCGACCACCAATCGACTTGCTCGATGGTCTAGCGTGCTACGTACCAAACGAAGACGCTAACTCGTGCTCGATAGCGCACGTTAAACTTCATAGCATAGCGTGCGCTATCTATGCATGGCGCTTATCGCCGAGCAGTAAACTGTTCTTGCCATGATTGAAACAAGTAAGTCTTGCGTGATAATTCATGTTACTTCCATGAATACCATGTTCATACCCTTATGAATGATTTTACGGATAAAGACAACTTCGGATTCAAGGATATGCATACCAATATAAAACCATATTCCATTCCGACTTCAAATCTTCATACGACAATTCGAAAAGCTTAACGGTTGATAACAACACCTTATATCAATCAATATTATCATGCTGAAGTTGTTTAAACGTTCCATCTATACTAGATAAATCTTTCCATGATCAATCCTTTAGATTTATCCAACAATAATGATTGTTAAAGTCAAGTCCATGATTATTATGAAGTCATCTACTAGATTCGAATTACCAATGATAGAAGCTTCTCTTCACATATTCAGTGTAATAAGATTCGAATCATGATGATTATAATCAAGGTATTTAAGGCTTATTCATCTCACTATTCCAAACATGATATACTTGGAATATTCATCTATGAAAATCCATATCTTGTTAACATGATCCTCCAAATCGTTAGAATCCAACTCTAAGTCTTGAGATAGATTAAACATACCTTAATATGATGAAAATCACTGAACCGTAAGGTAGAATCCAACTCCGGTTGGTTGTATGCCACTCCAAGGTGCTATTCCACTTCAATGAATAATCCCAAGTGATAACCAATATACAAACACCAACATGATGTGTTCTAAGTGTATATGAGTATTATTACAGCTCTCTGAACTCTCAAGGATGAAGAATGGGCGAAAGAAATGAAAGCCAAAATGGTTGTCGTCCCATTTATAATATTCTACATTATTAACAAGTTAGCGCACGCTACTAAGCATTCCTTAGCGTGCGCTAATAATGGTTGACTTTAATTGTCCTGCAAGGCCCGCGGAATCTTATCCGACCCATGTCCTACCGGTGCATGTGCTAGCCGTCCCGCTCAATAATTGAGTTCTTAGCGCACGCAACTCCTATCTTCATAGCGTGCGCTAATAATGGCCCGATAGCGCGCGTTAAGATACATTCTTAGCGTGCGCTATCACGAGGTTGCATGAGCAATTTTGCATGTTTCTATACTTATGTACAATGATATCAATGCACGAAATATCATACTCCAATAATCAAAACCACCAATCCGAATAATACAGGTTTGAATACGTATGAAATACACCGTAATAAATCCGGATATTACATACTCTCCTACTAAAAGGAGTTTCGTCCCAAACTCAAGACGAAAATAACTCGGGATATCTAGACTTCATATCGCCTTCTGCTTCCCGTGGCTTCTTCCATTCTCGTGACGTGACCACCGAACTTTGACCAAAACGATTGGTTTGTTCTCACCGCTTAACTCGACTCTCGAGTATCTTGACCGGTCTTTCTTCAAACGTCCCATTCTCGCGACTTCGATCTCGCCAAATCAATGATATGACTGGGATCTGGTATATACCTCCGTAACTGGGATACGTGGAATACGTTATGAACATGGCACAATGACGGTGGTAATGCTAATCTGTATGCCAACTCCCCAACTCTCTCGAGGATCTCAAATGGTCCGATATATCTCGGACTCAGCTTTCCTTTCCTTCCGAAACGAAAGATTCCCCGAGTAGGAGAAACCTTCAAAAGTACATGGTCTCCAGTCTTGAACTCCAATGGGCGACGGCGTACGTCCGCATAGATTTCGCGACTGGCGGCCAATGCCTTTCACGAATCAAGGCTATCTTCTCTCGAGTCTGCACGATCAACTCTGGTTCTGTTCCGATCAAGTCTGAAGAATCATCCCAGCATAGGGGCGACCTGCACCTCCTCCCGTATAATGCCTCAAACGGTGCCATCTTAATGGAAGCATGCCAACTATTGTTGTAGGTAAATTCAATCAACGGTATGTGAACTTCCCAATCGTTTGACCAATCTAAGGCACAGGCCCTTATCATGTCTTTCACCGTTTGAATAGTCCTCTCAGATTGTCCGTCAGTCTGCGGGTGATAAGTCAGATCAAGTTCACCCGCCCCCAAGGCCTTATGAACTGCTTTCCAAAAGTGAGACACAAAACGGCCGTCTCGATCAGAAACAATGGTCTTCGGTGTACCATGTAATCGAACTATCTCCGAAATAAATACTCGTGCCAACCTCTCTGGTCCCCACGTATCCTTAATGCCTAGAAAATGAGCTGATTTGGTCAAACGATCAACTATTACCCAAATCATGTTCATTCCTGTCCTGGTTTTCGGCATATTAGTGATAAAGTCCATCGATATGTCCTCCCACTTCCATTCAGGAATCGGGAGTGGCTTCAACATTCCGGCAGACCGTTGATGCTCGATCTTAACCTGTTGACAAGTCAAGCATTTCGAAACATAGTCCGCTACATCTTTCTTCATGTTGCCCCACCAGAAATTCTGCTTTAAGTCCTTATACATCTTACTGGTGCCCGGGTGGATAGAATAGGGCGAACTGTGAGCTTCCTTCATAATTGTCTGTTTCAGAACATCATCATCGGGAACGCAGAGTCGGTTTTGAAATCTCAAAACCCCATCATCATGAATTATGAATCCCGGGGCCTTTCCTTTGATCACTTCATCATGTAACCGAATCATCAGAGGATCATCTGTATGTTTAGATTTGATTCCTTCGGTTAATGATGAAGTTATATCCATCACGCACAGTTGTCCTTGGACTCTTTGTAACCACACTTCAATCCCTTCACGAATCATCTCTCGTTGAAGGCTAAGTTGGGATGTCAGCATCTCCAGTATCTGAATAGAGACAGGCTTGCGGCTAAGTGCATCGGCCACTACATTCGCTTTGCCTCGGTGATATAAAATCTCCAAGTCATAGTCCTTAATCAGTTCTAACCATCTTCTTTGCCGCATGTTCAACTCTTTCTGACTAAATATGTACTTGAGACTCTTATGATCCGTAAAGATCTGACAGTGAGTCCCGCATGATAATGCCTCCGATCTTCAAGGCAAAACCACCGCCGCTAGCTCCAAATCATGTGTCGGGTAATTCACTTCATAAGGTTTCGCTTGTCGCGACGCATAAGCGATCACCTTATCATTCTCGCATCAACACGCACCCAAGTCCTTGGTTCAAGCATCATCAGAACTATGAATCCTCCAGTTCCTCGCGAAGTGATAGAATCGGTGCCGTCGTCAATCTCTTCTTTAATTCATCAAAGCTAATCTGACACAATTCATTCCACTCAAACTTTTGAGTTTTCTGCAGGAGTCGAGTAAGTGGGCGGAAGATTTTAGAAAACCCTTCCACGAATCGACGATAGTATCCATCAAGTCACAAGAAGCTTCGGACTTCTTTCACGTTCTTTGGAGACTCCCAATCCATAATTGCTTCGATCTTCTGAGGATCTACTCGGACTCATTCAGCTGACACCACATGGCCGAGGAACATTACTTCCTTTAGCCAGAATTCACACTTAGAAAGTTTGGCGTACAATTGTTCGTTTCTCAAAAGTTCCAATACAATCCGCAAATGCTGCGCATGTTCTTCCGGACTCTTAGAATACACCAGAATGTCATCAATAAACACGACCACAAATTTATCCAAAAATTCAATGAACACACGGTTCATCAATTGCATAAATACAAAGAAAGTTAGTGAGACCAAACGGCATCACTACAAACTCATAATGCCCGTAGCGAGTTCTGAATGCTGATTTTGGAACATCAGATTCCTTAATCCTCAGCTGATGGTATCCTGCTCTCAGATCGATCTTAGAAAATACCGTTGCCCCTTGCAACTGGTCAAACAAATCATCAATCCGTGGCAACGGATACTTGTTCTTAATCGTCATCTTGTTCAGCTCCCGATAGTCAATACACAAATAAGCGATCCATCCTTCTTTCTGACGAAAAGAACCGGCGCTCCTGTGGTGAAACGCTGTCAATATAGCCCTTGTCCAAGAATCCTCCACCGCTTCTTCGTACATCTCGGTAGGTGCCATACGATACGGCGCCTTGGAAATCGGTGTAGCTCCGGTTCCACCAATGGTAAATTCCACATACCTTCGTGGAGGTAGTCCAGTAACTCGTCAGAAATACATCCGGAAATTCGCTCACAACAGAATGGATGAAAGTTCCACAATTTCGTCTTCTTTCTTCATTGCGTAACACCGCATCTTGACAACCCTGTTTCAACAATTTGATGACTTTCATCGCCTTGATCAATTTTCCCGAGCTTCCTGGCTTCCATCCTTCAAACGTAATCTCGGAACCATCGTCGCTGATCGCCGAGATATTCCTCCTTCGGTAGTTCATAATTGCTCCATATCGATTAAGCCAATCGCCTTCGAGTATCGTGTCGTCTCCTCGCATTTCTATCACGATCGATTTGAGAGCCACTCTCGCCTCCAAATGATACAGGAAATTTCTAATTTCTAAATTTCCGACAATCCTCTCTCCACTCGGTAAACCAACAACATAAGGTTCACAAGCATGAAAATCGGAAATATTCAAACGATTTACACAAGACAAAGATATGAAAGAATGTGTAGCTCCCGTATCGAATAAAACGCTAATCGGCCGGAAAAGGATCTCGACAGACTGATGCGACAAGAAGATCTTGATCGCCTCTGTCCTCCTCATCTCGCATGCACGTGGGGAGCATATCCGCACTCGATGTCCCCTTTTGGTCCCATTGTCCTCTCGCCTTGCCCGCGACCAAAATTCCGAGGCATCCGAACACTTTGCTGCCTCGTGGAATACCGCCTCCTTCTGATCGGCCGTGGTGTACGGCTCTAAAAGACTTTGCACCTCTTCGCAAAACACCGCCCGATGTCCCTCTCGCCCACAATCAAAACAAGTCACGGCAGAAGGGGGCAATTCGTCGATAGTGCCCGTCTGGGCGCAGCTAAAGCATTTCTGGTAACATCGTAATAGTTGATGTCGCTCCAAGTTCTTTACGCTCCTAGTCGGGTGCGGAGGTTTCTTGAAAGAGTGAAAGGATAACTGGGCCTTACGAGCCCCGCTGTTCTTGTGCTCGTAAAAGCACCGAGACTTTCTGCTTTCTTGGTTTCCGCAAATTTCTCCATGGCCGCTTCCTTGATCTCATATGCCAACGCCTTATCCCGTATCATGGAGTGTGGTACATTCAATCCGTACATGTACCTCTCAACTTCGTTTCATTCTCATATCGAAATGGATGATCATTTCTCGCATCCTGCTCACCGATGTCGAACAAATGCTAGCCGTTGGTTAAACGCCTTGATCGCTCGATACCGACACATCGTAAGGCCGAGCGGAGAAAAACTCCCGAACTTTGGCTTCCTCACAGACGAGGGCAATCTTGAGCTTCCATCATCAATCTAAACTCGTCAATCGGCATCATGGTCTACAGCCGGATGGCTTCCCACCATTCGGATGCTTTCCCTATCGTAAAATATTGAGCGATAGAGGCTCTCCATTGCCCGGCGCTTAATTCCGCAAAGATTTTCTCCAGCTTCTTTCAACCAATGATCCTGTGTGGGAGTCTCGTAAATACCGTCGAATTTGGGTGGTTGCATCTTCGCCACCTCTTGCGACCTGGTCACCTCGGTTTCCCATGTCCGGAATTCCTTTGTCTCTCTCCTCGTTGTAATCCCACCGCCACTTGCATTCGGTCCACGACTGGGCGAACCGAGTCATCTGGTTCACCACTTGACGAAGGATCTCTGCACAGCAGATCTGTTCGTTATTAATAGATTGTTGCGGCTCGCCCGAGCTATGATCGGCTCGATCATAAGGCGACGCCTCCCTTTCGGCATTTCTTCGTCCGCGTCCACGACCGCGACCACGTCCACGTCCGCCTCTCAACATACTGTAAGCATAAATACTCAATATACAGGAAACAACATCGTTCTAATATTCGAGTATAAAGAGATACAATATGTAAAGAACGAGTTAGAGTTTAGGAACTTACAACCACTGTTCGCATGAAGACGTAGGCAGTGCAGTGATGTCATTCACGGCCGGTTACCTCAAAAGACATAAATGACCCCTATTTTAACCCAACGGCCAAGATATCCATAATCTTAGCTCTGATACCATATTCTGTAACACCCCCGATATATTCAGGAATATTACAGCGCCGTAAATCCTTTACACAAGGATTTACAAGGCTGAAGAATTGAACAGACATTAAAAGGTACTAACGAATGGAAATAACGGAATTACGGTACAATAGTTCTGACCCAATACAGAAATAGTACAATTGTTCAACAGAACTCAATAATACATCACCAAATTCAAATCATCACAAATGACTTCGTACTCGAGTACTTATTGAAATAACAAGTAAACAACAGATAAATAAACCTTGGCCGACATCACTCGCACCTTCGTGCCATACGCCCAAAGTGGTTGTTTCCGCGCTCTCCTGGATCCTGAACACAAACAAAATGTTCACCCCCGAAGTTGTTAGCACAACGATGCTAGTACAAGTACCACAACATATTATTCATATCTCACGAAGAATAATAACGTAAACGACAAAGTACCAACGAGTCTTCTCCTACGAGAAACTCAAACATAACATACACAACTGATAATCACAACATGATATCATAACATACACATGGTAATTCCATCGATCCAGCGTTCATCGCTAGAACCCACGATGATCCCGCCGACCAACCCGTGGTGGAAAAACCCGTCCGATGATCCAGTAGACGCTAGCATAGATCCCCGATGATCCCGTCGGACCAACACGAGGTGGACATACAACAACGACATACATGCACGACAATATGTATAACAACAATACATAAAACAAATAAAGTACTTGCCTCGATTTGAAGACAATAACAACACTTCCACGAAAATGAACACTCGAAGATCGTCCTCCTCAATCAATCACGTAACGAGACCAAACCTTAACAAAAGAAATGATATAGGATTTATCTCACGTCGTATGAATGTTTAACAATTCGATTCACGGCCAAAAGTTCATAAAATGCACCGCCTGAATCGCTTAGCGCACGCTAAGTACTCTGTGTAGCGTGCGTTAAGTCCGCCCGATAGCGCACGCAACAACAAAGACTAGCGTCGCTAACTATGCATGGTCGATTTCACCGACCACCAATCGACTCGTCTGATGGTCTAGCGTACGTTACGTACCAAACGTAGCGCACGCTAACTCGTGCTCGATAGCGCACGTTAAACTTCATAGCATAGCGTGCGCTATCTATGCATGGCAGTTTACTGCTGAGCAGTAAACTGTTCTTGCCATGATTGAAACAAGTAAGTCTTGCGTGATAATTCATGTTACTTCCATGAATACCATGTTCATACCCTTATGAATGATTTTACGGATAAAGACAACTTCGGATTCAAGGATATGCATACCAATATAAAACCATATTCCATTCCGACTTCAAATCTTCATACGACAATTCTAAAAGCTTAACGGTTGATAACAACACCTTATATCAATCAATATTATCATGCTGAAGTTGTTTAAAAGTTCCATCTATACTAGATAAATCTTTCCATGATCAATCCTTTAGATTTATCCAACAATAATGATTGTTAAAGTCAAGTCCATGATTATTATGAAGTCATCTAGTAGATTCGAATTACCAATGATAGAAGCTTCTCTTCACATATTCAGTGTAATAAGATTCGAATCATGATGATTATAATCAAGGTATTTAAGGCTTATTCATCTCACTATTCCAAACATGATATACTTGGAATATTCATCTATGAAAATCCATATCTTGTTAACATGATCCTCCAAATCGTTAGAATCCAACTCTAAGTCTTGAGATAGATTGAACATACCTTAATATGATGAAAATCACTGAACCGTAAGGTAGAATCCAACTCCGGTTGGTTGTATGCCACTCCAAGGTGCTATTCCACTTCAATGAATAATCCCAAGTGATAACCAATATACAAACACCAACATGATGTGTTCTAAGTGTATAGGAGTATTATTACAGCTCTCTGAACTCTCAAGGATGAAGAATGGGCGAAAGAAATGAAAGCCAAAATGGTTGTCGTCCCATTTATAATATTCTGCATTATTAACAAGTTAGCGCACGCTACTAAGCATTCCTTAGCGTGCGCTAATAATGGTTGACTTCAGAATTGTCCGGTAAGGCCCGGGAATCTTATCCGGACCCATGTCCCGGCTGGCGCATGTGCTAGCCGTCCCGCTCAATAATTGAGTTCTTAGCGCACACAACTCCTATCTTCATAGCGTGCGCTAATAATGGCCCGATAGCGCGCGTTAAGATACATTCTTAGCGTGCGCTATCACGAGGTTGCATGAGCAATTTTGCATGTTTCTATACTTATGTACAATGATATCAATGCACGAAATATCATACTCCAATAATCAAAACCACCAATCCGAATAATACAGGGTTTGAATACAGATGAAATACACCGTAATAAATCCGGATATTACACCATACTCGGCTGATACGAGGGTTGAGGTGTGGGAATCCCAATTCCCTTACTTCCCGATGCGTCATCGGAAATCTTCTGCTTTTTCGCTACCGACACGGACTCGGTAGACATTATAGCCATCTCAAACGCCAAGGCTCGATCCTGATAGTCCTTCAAGGTTGTACACATAAAAGGAGCTATACACTGCCGAATCTGAGGTTTCATACGCATATCGAAATAACGAACCTTATCTGCCTCACTTTTCACCTGATCCCGAACATAACACAGCTGTCGATTATAATCGACTATCGCCTGGGATATCGACACGTCTCGGGGCGTAGCCGAGAAAAACTCGACAATCCTACGCTCTTTAACACGCGGCGGACAATACTCGCCTCCATGGCGCTTTGAATTCATCCAAGTAGCGGTACGATCACTAGGCGCTACGGCCTCCCACCACCTGCAGATTCCTGTCGAGTAGGTATTGAGCAATAGGCACTCTTCTCTCATCGGGCAAGCTACAACATCAAATGTTCTCGTCCAACTGGAAGAGCCAATTCTCCCACTTAACGAGTCCGAAGAACCTACAAAACGGGCGGGTGCATTCTCATCACATCTCGTAACCACTTACCACCCGTTATCTTCATCCGAATCCCGTCTCTGTACGGCCCGATTCATAAGCGCCAACCGGCCACCACCGACGAAGGATGGTGGCGGCGCCAATATCAACATTACCTCTGGATGATTGCTGCTGATCACGACCACGACTACGACCACGTCCTCGGCCACGGCCTCTCGGCATACTGGAAGAACGACCAATAAGAATAACACATCCAAACAAATATCACAACGTCAAGATAAGACAATAAATAGCAGCACATTAAAACATCAACTCCAAGTCATCACACAAGTGCATGAACTAACACTGTAATTTTAGAACTTCATTAAAAAAATAATCCACACCGTCACATCAACAGAGATGTTTGGATTTGACCAAATCAAACACGGTCAAAACCACACACGTATCGCAGGGATCAAACACTAACAACAAAAATAAAATGTTTCCGGGGTATTATTCAAATGATAAAATTTTAAAATTCTCAAGTTTGAAAAAAAAATTGGTGAAATGAAATTTTTGAAAACACTTATAATACCTCGGTCGTTTAATTAAAACCATGTATCTCATTATCAAAACTGTTTTGATTGAAGCTATTTGCAAAACAACACATTGAGGCTTCAATCTTTTCGCTAGACGATATGGTCAAAATGACCTTATCAATATATCATTATCTTTACTAGCGTTATACGGGGTAACAACATGTTACCACGCCATCCATCACTAATATATCAATAGAGATTAAATAACCATGGGGCACGGGTACAACTGTAATAACAAATTTTTACCGGGTCAGTCAAAAGTTTACGGCCGTAACAACATGCAGTTTACGGTCGTAACAACTCTGAGCTTACGGCCGTAATGGAAAACATCTTACGGTCGTAACATCTAGCTGCAGGACTGCAGAATTGTCACAGTAGCCCCCAACACACAAACACATAACATTTAAATTCCGAAAATTAGGGTCGTTTTGCAAAACAAGATTTTTCCAAAAATTTTGATTTCCACAAAAATGCTCAAATCAGTAGTCTTTAAGGAAAAACGTTTTCAAAGCTACCCGTAGCGGGTATAATTACAACAATCTAAAATAGTCGATATTAAAACCACATGCCCAAATGGCAAACAGGGTCGCCAATTCCATCACATACATCTCATGGCATCAAGTTTAAACACACAGCAAAATCATTCATTGGAGTTTCTCACAAACTCTACCGTAAAACCCATCAAGGTTCACAACTTTCACACCATACCAACCACGTGGTGGTTCAAGGGCCAAACATCAATACATCCAGCCTCGTACACGCATGCCGTATCCAAGTATCGAATACAACTTCATTACACAACACCGTGTAAATAAAATTATGCACCAAAAAGATCACACATAAATGAAATCATGAACACAGTTATTATGCATAAAAGAGGAGACTTACGTCCACAGGCCGAACGGAGACGACGGTCGCCCACGATACTAATCTCATCCACCAACATATCCAACGCGTTGTGACTACGCACAACTCAACTTGTCACCTGACGACTCGAACGACAAGACAACACATTACTCGACAAATCACGACTCAACTCGACCCAACAGCCTAGGTTTCCACAACCTTGCGCTCTGATACCATAAATGTAACACCCCCAAAACCGTATGGGAATATTACACGCCGTAAACCCTTTCCGCAATGATCTACCAGGCTAAACGTCCATAAACAACCAAATGCTTGCCCGGCCAGGGTCAAACAATATAATAATACAGACCGTTAAGGTCACTTACACATAAACACACAGACCGATGAGGTCACACAACTCTATCAACAGGACTGACTAACAACATTACCCACACAGGGGTCGAAATACAATACAAATAAGACCGAATCAACTCTAACAATACAACTAAACTCTACCAACTCTCAACTCTTGATTAGTATCGCACTCGTCATCCCCTTGTGCTAATCCCGTGATCGCTCCCCGAACTCGCATGTACCTGGACGCAGAACAGACATCCACCCCCCGAATACTCGGGGGTTAGTAAAACTCCACTGTTTTACTAGTGCAAGTATCAAACCATACGAAATGTAACAAGCAAATAGCAACTACGAATTTATTACGTAAATCAATTATCAAAATGTTCCCGAGAAGTTTTAGAATTTCGAACTCAAGTAATAGATATTTGAAAAGGAACACATCATCTTGGGGATTTTTAAAGCAGAAATTCTTTTGGACCTCGAGTCCCAATTTACAAAACCTTTTCGTAAACATTAGGGCCTTAGCCCGATTCTCGTTTCAAAGCATACTAAATAATATATCATTATGAGTCCGAGATCCATATTTAAAATGTTACCCGAACAATCATCTACACGATCATTGTTCGTACACATCATGTACCGAACTCCGAGGCCTCGACGGACCTTACCCGACCACACACACACTGTTCGTACACATCATGTACGTAACTTCGGAGGCCTCAACGGATCCTACCCGCCACACACATCGTTCGTACACATCATGTACCGAACTCCGCAGGTCTCGCTGCACCCTACCGGATCACACACCTTGTTCGTACACATCATGTACCGAACTCCAGAGGCCTCGTCAGACCCTACCTGGATCACACACCTTGTTCGTACACATCATGTACCGAACTCCAGAGGCCTCGTCAGACCCTACCTGGATCACACGCTCACTCATCGACACGACTCCACTCATAATCATTAAATGTCAAGCCATTCCACATTACACCGAAATGTACAATCAAGTATGTAAACCAAAACAACACAAATATCATGATCATCACAACGACTCTTAACCAACATAACACACATTCTACACAAAGACATTGCACAACCACGTGTACAACCATCTCATATGTACATCGCAATCCTGCACAAATGGCACAACGCCGAACACGTATACCAATATATGACTATTATCACAAAGCCTTCAAATTTCGGAAAACACAACCAACTCAAACGGAACATATTTACGGAGGCAAGCAAAATCGTCATACATATCATACGTAATTACTAGTCGCAAGATACAAGTCGTATAATAAGATACTTGCCTTAATAACCGCTACCAAACGCTCCGAAGAATACGGTTCGACCGGGAAGCTCAGACCCCGAAGAAGACAACGAACGGAAGGGTTCCGACTCGAGTTCTTCACAAGAATTCGACCCTAACAACATAAATTCAACAAATCATCGATCATACGAGTAAGAATAATCATAGAACGCCCGAAAACCCCTCTATGACATTTTACCGGACACCTTCAAGGCGTCGGTCAAGAACTCGACAAAAACAACGAGTCGATACGATCCAACCATGGGTTAACAAGGGAAATGATACAATACATCCAAATAATCATCAATCTATCACAATCCTAAGTTAAATCGGATTAAACGGACGAAATCGAACAAAATACCCAAAATCCCCAAAATTAGATTTCTAGAAAATCTGACCTGATTCGCTCGATCATGTAACACCCCAAACTAGACGGATATTACAGTGCCGTAGATCCCCAACTGGGACCCACCAGGCAAATGAAAATGAATGAATTACACAAGATAAATGTAGTACCGAACTACATTACAACAATAATTACTCCGATGAGGAGTTTAGTTACAACACACCAGGACAATACCGAATACTAGTGTATTTTATATGAAGATAAAATACACAACACTGAATGAAACGGAGTATTCAAATGAAAGTCTGCAGCGGAAAATAAAGGACAATAACATGAATAATCGAAAGATCGGGGCCCCTACTAGTATCACTAGGACTCCTCGACATCAACATGCTATTCCTGCGTTTGCCTTGCCATGACACAAAAACAAAATCCCCAAACGGGTCACATAAAGAACAACAATCCTCAAGAGTTGAAAATACACAATCATGATTATATCCGAAGTTATGAAACATCCTGTCGAAACATACGCAATCAAACATGCTATATGAATCAACTAACAAGACGGCTCAAAGGAAATGGCGCCACACTACGCCCGGATGGAATGTGTCCGAGCACAAGCCACCAACGAGTATCGATCAAATACACGTGTGGTCTTGTACCTAATCAGTCTCACGAAACAATCAATCTCGTGTGCACAGTCCAATGTGAGGCCACCAACCAACACACGACTATAATGTGCCTGACATGAAAATCCTACACATACCAACCGCACGCCAAGGCGACTAATGCCACGATATAACAAAAGTGACATCGAAAATGAATAATGACTCACCGAGATGGAAAGATAGTGAAATAAATGACAGCTCAATGAAATGATTGGAACCGTCGTTCCTCGTGAATGAAATGATTATTCGACAATTACAGGTCTCAAAATGATTAATATAATGATGAATGAGTTATGATTATGAATGATCAACAACAAAAGTAATGAATGTCCTTTTAACCGAGTAAGAATTAACTTACACAACACCGGCGACAATTATTCTTCCACGAACAATGTCCTAATTGAGATATCGGTCGCTCGAACAACCTTAAATAATACAATTACCAACAATCCGTTCAATATACGAATCAAACACGAATATAACGAACTCAAAACGTCGATACGACTAAACCAAGTCCATAGAGGCATTAAATCAAACACGTTGTATCCAAACTCCGATTGTTTACAATCAAACCTCAATATACCAATATCAAAATCCCCAAGAAGTGTTTTAAACCAACAAAACATCTCCAATACGATCAATAATCCGTTATGAATATCCAAAAATGTGATTATAACAACAATTAGTCGAAAATCCCCAATTCCAACTCGATATTCAAGGTGTTCTTGAATAATCCCTCAATAATCCAATGAATCCTTATACAAACTCATAATCATATACATATCCCTTCATATAACATAATTATAACGTCCAAAACATCATATCTCAACACAAAATCGAAGTCCAAAGTGTTGAAGGAATTACCTCTTGAAGATCCAAGTACTTTAATTCGAAGAACACGCGTTAGATTGATTATCCGGGCTTCACGATCGAAAGGAGATGAAGAAAATCAAACACTCAAATGATAATTGATGAAGAAAACTCTCCCTCAAGCTTTCTCTCTCGGTTGCAGGTGAAGAAGTGGGAAAGAAATGGAAGAAATGAGATGAAATGCTCAAAAAACGAATTTATAGGGGTTGACTTTGGCCGAGACTCGACCGTGTCCGCCCGACACGGCCGCGGCGCGCACTGGCCGGGCAGGACTCGACCGTGTCCCGCTTGACACGGCCGCGGCGCCGAAGGGGCCTACCGATAGTGACCGTCTGGCAGCTCGGCATTGACTCGACCGTGTCCTCGAACACGGCCGGCCTCCGCGCCGGTTCGCTTATCCGAAGGGTTCGACTCGCCGCGCTGCACGACACGGTCGTGTCCTGAGGCAGAGTCTTCCCGCTTTTCCGGTCGAGTACGGCACGGGCCGTGTCGGATGACACGGCCGAGTTCGGCCGGCAGTGATCGCCAATAATCGAAAAATGAGCGGGTGAGCTAAAACGACCATAACTCTCTCGTTCGGACTCCGATTGACTCACCGTTTGAACCATTGGAAAGCTAACTCGATGCTCTATAATATTGCAAAGATTTAGAATTTTTGGAGTTACCAAAAATTAATGGTGATCTAACAAAGTCGAACTCATATGAGGAAAGTTGAAACAATGAACAATAATGATACACAACTCGAAGTTTTTACGAACGGTGAACACGGGTGAATGAACATGATTGATGAATGATTATAAATGAGTGAAAATCCACTGAGTGACAATCACCGAATGAAATTACTGAATGATAATGATCAATTACAACCGGTATTACATACACTTCTTAAAAGAGTTTCGTCCCCGAAACTAAGGGTCAAACAACTCGGGATAACTCTCTCGCATACTATCCTCGGTTTCCCAAGTAGCCTCTTTGACTCCGTGTATGGACCACTGAATCTTGACCAAAGGGATCGTCTTGTTCCTCAACTGTTTGATTCGCCGCTCCAACACTCGTACAGGACGCTCCTCGTACGAATGATCATCCGCGATCTCGATTTCGTCGAACTGAAGTATGTGACTCGGGTCGGCAACATACTTCCGCAACTGAGAGACGTGAAACACATTATGAATCCTGCTCAAAGCCGGAGGTAAAGCCAATCGATAAGCTAACTCGCCTACTCGATCCAAAATTTCAAACGGTCCAATGAATCTTGGGCTCAACTTCCCCCGTTTTCCGAAACGGAAAAATACCTCGACTCGGGGATACCTTGACCAAAACATGGTCACCCGTCTCGAACTCTAGTGGTCGACGACGATTATCCGCATACGATTTCTGTCGACTCTGAGCTGTCAACATACGACTCTTGATCAAAGCTACCTTCTCCCGGGCGGCTATAAGCATGTCGGGTTCGGTGCCGATTGATTCTGACAAGTCATCCCAACACAAAGGAGATCTACAATGACGACCGTACAAGGCCTCGTAAGGTGCCATCTTAATGGAGGCATGCCAACTATTATTATACGTGAACTCGATCAGTGGTAGTTGGGCTTCCCAATCGTCTTTCCAATCGAGGACGCAAGCTCTCAACATGACCTCTAAGGTCTGAATAGTCCTCTCTGATTGTCCGTCGGACTGAGGATGAAAGGAAGTACTGAGATTAAGCTGAGTTCCCATAGCACGATGAACTGATTTCCAAAAAATGTGACACAAACCGTCCGTCACGATCGGAAATGATACTTTTAGGAGTACCGTGCAATCTCACTATCTCTTTGATGAACAACTGATCCAGTCTCTCGGGACCCCACGTATCCTTGATCTCAAGGAAATGAGCTGATTTAGTTGAGCGGTCCACAATCACCCAGATCGCATTCATGCCACGACGACTCGTCGGCAAGCTCGTGATGAAATCCATAGAAATGTCTTCCCACTTCCACTCCGGAATAGGGAGAGGTTTCAGCATACCCGCCGGTCGCTGATGTTCAATCTTAACTTGTTGACAGGTTAAGCATCTCGAAACAAATTCTGCGACTTCTCGCTTCATATTACTCCACCAGTAATTTTGTTTCAAGTTCTTGTACATCTTGCTGGACCCCGGATGAACAGAATAAGGGGTAGCATGAGCTTCTCTCAAAATAGAGTTTTTCAACTCGTCATTCACTGACGCACAACCGGTTCTTAAACCTCAAAAGTCCATCCTCGTGGACCACGAATCCAGGGCTTTCCCCGAGCCACATCTTCACGGATGCGCAACAATGAAGGGTCTCGAACTCGATTCTCTCCGATTACCTCCTCAAGTGACGATGAAATCTCTAACATACAAAGTCGTCTCGAACTCGCCAAGCTGCACTCGATCTCGGTCTAAGGAATTCCTGTTGAAGCTCCTTCGAATCGTAAACGAGCAAGCATCTGCTCCCGAACGGACTTACGACTCAAGGCGCGGCGACAATGTTCGCATTGCCGGGTGGTAAAGGATCTCGATATCATAATCTTTGAGTAGTTCCAACCACCGTCTCTGCCGCATATTTAACTCCTTGTGAGTAAATATATACTTCAACTCTTGTGATTGGTGAAGATCGACAGTGATGCCATGAAGGTAACGACGCCAAATTTCCAACGCGAAAACCACGGTTGCTAGCTCCGTCCGTGGGTTGGATAATTAACTACCTAATCCGAGGAAACATCGGATTTAATTAATATCTTTCGAGGTTGCCAATCTCGGATAGTCTCGACTTCCGAGGGTCGACACGAACTCGCTGATGAAATTACATGTCCGAGAAAGTCACTGACCTCCGTAACTCATATTTGGAAAACTTTCCATAAAGTTGCTCTCGTCTCAACACGTCGAGAACCTGATGAAGATGAACCTCGTATTCCTCTCAGCTACGAGAATAAATCAAAATGTCGTCGATGAAGAAAACAACAAACTGATCCAAAAAGTCAATGAAAACCCGATTCATTAATCCCATGAATACCACAGGTGCAATAGTTAGCCCGAACGGCATAACTACGAACTCATAATGACCATAGCGTGTATGAAACGCTGTCCTCGCGATATCCGACTCTCGAATCCGCAACTGGTGATATCCAGATCTTAAGTCGATCCTGGAAAATACTGAGGCTCCCTGAAGTTGATCTAAAAGATCATCAATACGGGGTAAAGGATACTACTCTTGATCATCACCCTGTTCAACTCCTGGTAATCGATACACAAGCGAAAAGAACTATCATTCTTCTTGACAAACAAAGATCGGTGCTCCCCACTGGGACGTACTCGGTTGGATTTAACCTTTATCGTTCAATTGCTCAATTTGATTCTTCAACTCTCGAATTTCGGTCTGGGCAATCAGTTACTGTGCCTTCGATAAATGGGACGACTGCCCCACTCACTCCCGAATTCCCTACTCTATGTGAAGGCAACAAGATAACTCGTCTGGAAATACATCGTCAATCGATGACAATGATACCACGAATGATTGAACATTTCGATTGCCCTAGAATGGTCAATCGATAAAAAGAGATACCAATAATGATTGAACAACTCGATTGCCTTAGAAAGGCCAATCGATGAAGATGATACAATGAATGTTTGAATAACTCGATTGCCTTTGAAAGGCCAATCGATGAAAATAATACAATGAATGATTGAATAACTCGATTGCCTTAGAAAGGCCAATCGATGAAAATGATACAATGAATGATTGAATGACTCGATTGTCTTAGAAAAGCCAATCGATGGAAATGATACAAGGAATGATTGAATAACTCGATTGCCTTAGAAAGGCCAATCGATGAAAATGATACAATGAATGATTGGATAGTTCGATTGCGGAATTTCTTCGCCGCCATAATAGAAATTCTACTGGAACAACGGGGATTACTTCCCTGAAGCACACATTCGACAACCAACGACGGAAAGATAGCGACCAAACGCTAACAAATACTGAGGATAGTATCAAGACGGTTAAACCAACTAATACCGAAAATTACATCGTCCTAAGATAAATTCACCACGATTAGGTCCACCAACCAATCGCGGTTACTAAGCTTACTTAGGTATGATTCGAAAATTCTTCCATCGTCAGTAGACCGATGGTATGAGGTCCACAAGCAATAGGACTATCCCGAAATAAGTCTATTCAAGCATGATTCGAAAATGAATGAATGCGGTGTACCAAAGATCAAAAGGTACACACAAGTTGAAATAAAATTACGAGTATACCCAAATCATTCGCCACCGGATCATCGATCCTCCTCATCATATGAATGGGACTTGCCGGCCCCGAACCGACGCCCTGTCTCGATAAATACGAGCTCCAACTCTATTTGCTTCCATTGTCTTAAACGACGATGACAAAACAGCCGATTCTCAAACGCCGGTTGCTTCGGGGCCTGAGATGCCGCCGAGCCGACTTGGAGTCCTTTCGGCAAAAACGGGCCTTATGCCCAAAATTCCCACAATTATAGCACGTGATAGACGGTTTTACACTCGCTGAAATGACCGGCGTTCCACAATTGAAACAGTGATGGCCGAACCGCCGCCGGGAATGAGATCCCGCACGATTATGCGCCGTAGAGGTCGCCGAAACGATAGGACTCACACAAGGCTTCTTGAAGGTTGACTGACCGCCTTCGGATTGATTACGCCGTTGATTTCTTGCTAGCATTTAAGGTTGCCGCTAGCAATTTCCTTAGCAATGGCTCATACGGAGAGTTCTCTCGATTAATCCGGCCGAGTGGCGCAATGATGATTGAGCAACCGCACATGGGTCATCATGGCTCGCATAAAAGTGAGTGGATCAACCCGAACATCTTCTCGATCGAGCCGAGTCCTCGGCACGATTTCCGGCACAGTGATTATTTCTCGCCTGTCCGCACCGCGGCCTCTCCCCGTGCATCCCCTGACACATCTCTCCATACTGAAGTAGGAAGGACGCATAATGAATAAATTTCCCGCATGAATAGCACGATATCATTATGTCATGAGATGATGAAAAAGAGTATACATGCTCTAACTTAGTGATTATATGAATGATTTATCAAGTTACATGATTATCTGATGAAATTCTTGAAATGATTATCTTGAATAACTTAACAAGATTGATAATATGATCATCCAGATTGACAACTGAGTAATGAAATGAATTGAGTAATTAATGAGTTAACATGATCGTCCTAATCACAATGAATGATGATGTTTGAGGATTGTAAATTGATGAATGATGAATGAATGACTATTGCCGTAAATTATACCATGGCGTTAGAAATCTTACGCTTCTTTCTTGGCCTCGATTGGCTCGGCATTTGCACAGTCACACGTGACGCGAAAGTCCAATGATACTAGTCGATGACGATGATTTCAAATCGACATGACTCGGAAGGTAGTATTCAAAACCACGCTCCGATACCAACTCGTAACACCCCAAACTAGGCGGATATTACGGTGTCGTAGATCCCCAACTGGGACCCACCAGGCAAATGAAAATGAATGAATTACACAAGATAAATGTAGTACCGAACTACATTACAACAATAATTACTCCGATGAGGAGTTTAGTTACAACACACCAGACAATACCAATACTAGTGTATTTTATATGAAGATAAAATACACAACACCGAATGAAACGGAGTATTCAAATGAAAGTCTCAGCTGAAAATAAAGGACAATAACATGAATAATCGAAAGATCGGGCCCCTACTAGTATCACTAGGACTCCTCGACATCAACATGCTATTCCCGTGCGTTTGCCTTGCCATGACTCGAAAACAAAATCCCCAAACGGGCCGCCACAAAGAACAACAATCCTCAAGAGTTGAAAATACACAATCATGATTATATCCAAGTTATGAAACATCCTGTCGAAACATACGCAATCAAACATGCTATATGAATCAACTAACAGTACGGCTCAAAGGAAATGGCGCCACACTACGCCCGGGATGGAAATGTGTCCGAGCACAAGCCACCAACGAGTATCGATCAAATACACGTGTGGTCTTGTACCTAATCAGTCTCACGAAACAATCAATCTCGTGTGCACACCCAATGTGAGGCCACCAACCAACACACGACTATAATGTGCCCGACATGAAAATCCTACACATACCAACCGCACGCCAAAGGCGACTTAATGCCACGATATAACAAAAGTGACATCGAAAATGAATAATGACTCACCGAGATGGAAAGATAGTGAAATAAATGACAGCTCAATGAAATGATTGGAACCGTCGTTCCTCGTGAATGAAATGATTATTCGACAATTACAGGTCTCAAAATGATTAATATAATGATGAATGAGTTATAATTATGAATGATCAACAACAAAAGTAATGAATGTCCTTTTAACCGAGTAAGAATTAACTTACACAACACCGGCGACAATTATCCTTCCACGAACAACGTCCTAATTGAGATATCGGTCGCTCGAACAACCTTAAATAATACAATTACCAACAATCCGTTCAATATACGAATCAAACACGAATATAACGAACTCAAAACGTCGATACGACTAAACCAAGTCCATAGAGGCATTAAATCAAACACGTTGTATCCAAACTCCGATTGTTTACAATCAAACCTCAATATACCAATATCAAAATCCCCAAGAAGTGTTTTAAACCAACAAAACATCTCCAATACGATCAATAATCCGTTATGAATATCCAAAAATGTGATTATAACAACAATTAGTCGAAAATCCCCAATTCCAACTCGATATTCAAGGTGTTCTTGAATAATCCCTCAATAATCCAATGAATCCTTATACAAACTCATAATCATATACATATCCATTCATATAACATAATTATAACGTCCAAAACATCATATCTCAACACAAAATCGAAGTCCAAAGTGTTGAAGGAATTACCTCTTGAAGATCCAAGTACTTTAATCCGAAGAACACGCGTTAGATTGATTATCCTAAGCTTCACGATCGAAAGGAGATGAAGAAAATCAAACACTCAAATGATAATTGATGAAGAAAACTCTCCCTCAAGCTTTCTCTCTCGGTTGCAGGTGAAGAAGTGGGAAAGAAATGGAAGAAATGAGATGAAATGCCCAAAAAACGAATTTATAGGGGTTGACTCGGGCCGACTCGACTCGACGTGTCCGCTGACACGGCCGCGGCGCGCACTGCCGGGCAGGGACTCGACCGTGTCCTCGCTTGACACGGCCGCGGCGAAGGGGCCTACCGATAGTGACTCGTCACGGCGCCGGGCATTGACTCGACCGTGTCCCGAACACGGCCGGCCTCCGGCGCGGTTCGCTTATCCGGAAGGTTCGACTCGGCCGCGCTGCATTTACACGGCCGGGTCCCGAGGCGTAGTCTTCGGCATTTCCGGACGAGTACGGCACGGGCCGTGTCGGACGACACGGCCGAGTTTGGTCGGCAGTGATCGGCCAATAATTGAAAAATGAGCGGGTGAGCTAAAACGACCATAACTCTCTCGTCCGGACTCCGATTGACTCACCATTTGAACCATTGGAAAGCTAACTCGATGCTCTATAATATTGCAAAGATTTAGAATTTTTGGAGTTACCAAAAATTAATGGTGATCTAACAAAGTCGAACTCATATGAGGAAAGTTGAAACAATGAACAATAATGATACACAACTCGAAGTTTTTACGAACGGTGAACACGGGTGAATGAACATGATTGATGAATGATTATAAATGAGTGAAAATCCACTGAGTGACAATCACCGAATGAAATTACTGAATGATAATGACTGAATTACAATCGGGTATTACAGATCAAAGGATGTTATAGGATGTATGATTGATGATATGAACTCCAAGACTTCATGTATTTATTGACCAACAACATCTCTCCATGATAGGAACAACCCCAGCCGCGGAAGAGAAGTAGAAGAAGGAGAAAAAATGGCAAAAAAACGACTGCTGGGCCTTAAATAGGCTGCACAGTGTGCCGCGGCATAGGCCCAAAAATGGCTCCCAGTGGTCGGCAGTGTGCCGGCCGGCAGGCTGCCGCGGCACCAGACAGATCGACTTTGGCCAAAAATGCCACAAAGTGTGCCGCGCCCTGCGGCATGTGCCGCGCCCCACGGTACGGCCTCGGCCGGAAGCCGCCGAGCACTACCGCCGTGACTCGCCGAGCCGCCGAGCACTACCGGCCGTGACTCGCAAGACTGCCTGGGCCCAGATTGCCCGGCCATGTCGGCCGTGGCCAACTCCGAAGGCCCGAACGACCCTGAAACCCGAACCTGAATACGAATCGATGATACAGTTACGACGTACTCGCAAAGACGAATCTAAGAGCTAATAGAACACACAATTCCGACCACCCGAAGGCTCAGAATCCGACAACGGAAGTAATTAGCCAAAACTTTGGGAAATTACGAAAATGGCCCAAAACGTCCGAAATCACGATACGCGATCGAAATACCAAACCAAAGCTTGCAACAAGAATAATAACATTAAATGAACTTACGAGAAACTCGAAACAACAGTTTCGGACGAGATTCGCAAGAATCGAACTCAAGTGCGGAAAAGCGTCTAAAAAGCTCGGAACTCAGCAAAACGATACCGAAATGAACTCAGATGATAAAAAGTGCAGAATTAATCATTCTCGAAATGACGAAACGGTCATGAGCGAGTCGTCAAAACAGACTTTCTCCGTAAAAAAATAAATTACCAGAAATCGAAATTACGGGTATTACAATTTCTTCATTTCTTCATTTGAGTCCGAGAGAGAGGTTCTTGGGAGAGAATTTTTCATCATCAAACACTTGTGTTTTCTTGTTCTTGCCATCTTCGTGCGATTATGGAGCTTGGATAGTCGATTGTCCACGAGTTCGACGGATCGAAGAGTCTGGATCTTCAAAGGTAATTTTCTCTTCTGAAGCCCGAATAATTAAATGAGCAAGATAAATAAACAAAAAAAAATGTTGAAATATTTAGTGTGACTAAATTATTATTTTGTGATATTAAATTTATTAATTGGGACTATTTGGGCTAAATTGTGAATTTTATAAATTGTTGGGGCAAACGTTTAATTTTGGAAGTTATAAAAAAAAAGAATAAAAGAATGGCGTCAGATTTTTAAGAAGGCACGTAGCCTTCCTTTCCTCATCATCATCATCATCTTAGCCGTGGGTAGAGAGAAAACAAAGAGGGGCTAAATCTTGACGTGGAATCCTTCGGTAAGAACTTGCAATCTATATATCGATTTGTTCGTATTGATGAGTAGATCATGAATATGTATTTAGATTTTCAAACCGATGTCATATTTGTCCGGACGGGGCAAAAAACGGTATTACCGTCGACCCGCACGTACGGATTCTCCCGTTGTCGGAATTTCGCAAACTTTATATTGTTGCGAAGCTCTCGTCACAAGGGGCTTGTTTCTATCCCTATTACGAAGTTTCAAAGCTGTTTGGAGGGTCTATATATGTATTTCCAGAGTATGTGATATGTGTGTTAGTATATATATATATATATATATATATATATATATATATATACACACACTTTATATGTGGGGTGTGCGGGTGTGTTCAACATGTGTGTAGTGTATGCGTGTGTGTTGTGTAGATGTACCGTGGGTGTGTGTGTGTATGTGGGGGTTGTGCTTGTGAGCAGTGTGTTTTGTTGTATGTGTGTGTGTGCAGTTCGGTGTGGGCGTGTGTTTGGTTGTGTGTGTGTGGTGTGTGTGTAAGTACAATATAAGTGATGTGTGTGTGTTATGCTGGTGTGTGTGTGTTGTACAGGGAGTGTTTATATATAATGATAAATTGTGTGGTGAGTTTATATGTGCATATTAAATTGTAAGATGCAGAATATTAATATGTTGATATTTCAGGTTACGAGATAAGTACAAGTGGGCCGGAACCGCCAAGCGATCAAAATTAGCGGAAATTATTTATTTTCATAAACAATTCAGGTGGGGAATTTACTAGAAATTTAAATTGTGAAATTTTTACACCAAGTGTATCAGTGCGATATTTATGACATGTGTGATCAGCGGAAGTGTGAATTTGCGAATACGCAGTATCATTGCGCATTGACATGAAATAGTATGTCATAAACATGCATTGCTGAAAGCGGAAAAATCCAAGTAAGGGACTTGGGTTGGCCAAAAGAGCCGAGCGGAATGAGCCCGTGTGCGTGAGTCATTGCATGCATGGGATTTGGATTGCATTGCACATCCAATAATGACGATTATGAATATGTGAAATATTGATATGCAGATGTGATGAATACTTGTATTGTTATACTAAGGGTGTATAAATTACATCCATCTGGGTTTCTAGTCATGGGCAGTGTTGGCTCACCACCACACAGTTTTGTAGGTGTTGCGGTTCGTCGCTACTGCCACCGTCGGTCTCGGGATGTTGATTAGCGGTTCGGGGGATGCCTTAAATCTTGTAATATATTCAGAATATGTAATATATTGCCGTGGATGTTGTAAAATAGTAGTAAGCGTAGCTGTTGTGAATATTTGAAAACGTCTATTTTAATATTGAGTGGTGTGTGTCAATTCTATATGTTTTACTATAAGCGAGAGTCGGATATTTTTATTTTGGAATGATATTTCAAATTAGTCGTAATAGAATGTGCAAATTTTTTTTTATTCAAATAATCTAAATTGTAGAAATTTGTGTTTAGCGGTTTGAATTGCGTCGTAGGTCGGTGCCCGGGCTGGCGGCGGACCCGGGGTGCCACAGCTTGGTATCGGAGCCTAATGTATAGGTTCTGCAGGTGTGATGATTGTGTCTAGGTCGTGGCAGTGGCATAGGTAGTGAGTAGTGGATGAATTATTGTGTTGTTGATTAACATGAATATTATTATGTTGGTCTTGCGTATCTGTATTGTTTGCAGAAGGGATAAATATGAATCAGGAGGGACAGTCACAACGGGCTGAGAGAGTGAGGGCAAGCACTCTTCGAGATACTCAAACAGGTGGACAAACAAACCAAGAGGAGCAGCAACAATAATCTTCCCAGAATCAGATGTTTGAGTCAATGGGAAAATATTTCGATACGAAAATTGAGGCGGCACTAGCAGGATCGAGTAAAGCTAAAGAGAAGGAAGAGCCGGGCATATTGGTTGAAATTTTTTTGAAGTTTCAACCACTAAATTTTTTTGGCAAAGGACCGTCACTTGAGGCTGATAATTGGTTCAAGGTCATGGAGGATATTTTTGAGGTTATGAAGTTAGATTCGGATCAGCATGTTAATTTGGCGCCGTATCTATTTACGGACCAAGCTTACGACTGGTGGAAAGATACAAAAGCAATGTTAAAGGCACCAGGACCTAGTAACACAGAGCCCACAGTGATTACGTGGGAAATGTTTGATAAAACGTTTCATGAGAAGTACTTTACTGAATCATTTCGAAATGACAAACGACGGGAATTTATGAACTTAGTTCAAAGCCGAGACATGACAGTAGAAGAGTACGAGGCTCGATTCACGAACTTATCACAATTTTCAAGAAGAGTGGTGGAAGTTGAATATGATAAATGCCAAAAATTCTAAGATGGTCTACAATTTCCTATTCGATCAAGACTGTCGACATTTAATCTGCGAAATTATCTTGTATTAGTGGAACGAGCAAAACTTGTGGAGAAAGATGTACAAGAGGCTATGGGGTATAGAGAACAACAGAAACGAAGCCTAAATGAATCAAGTGGGCCAAGTCGTGGAGGACCGAGACCCAGAGTTCAAGAGAGTCCCGGCAGGGGTCGAGGAGTCGCATTACCTAAGCAAGGTGGTGGAGCTAGCAGTGCCAGTAGTTCCACTATGAGTTCAGTGATATCACCATCAGGTCGTGATATGTCTGTGAGTGGTATAGTTTGTTACCAATGTGGGGCGCCAGGGCATATTGTTCGAGATTGTACCATGCCCGAGAACCGTGAATGCTTTAAGTGTGGACAGTCGGACCATATAGCCAAAGATTGCCCAAGAGTAACTCAAGTTGCATCTTCACCAGATATACCATCGAGCAGAGGCCGAGGTTATGGTAGAGGACAGTCGAAAAGCGCTGCCGGTTCTAGTTTAGTGGGTACAGGTGGACATGCTCGAGTTTTTGCAATGACAAAGGGAGATGCAGAGGCAACACCTCGTGTTGTGACGGGTAAGATCCGTATTTCAAATTTTACAGCTTATGCACTTTTTGATTCGGGTGCTACGCATTCTGTTATATCTAAAAAGTTTGCAAGCCATCTTGATGAACGTTTAACTAATTTGGAGGAGAAATTAGTTGTGTCGACCCTATCAGGGAATAAAACTGTAATTAATCGAGTTTATAAGGGGTGTTCAGTTCAAATAGAGAATCGTGTGATGAAAGCAGACTTATTACCATTCGATTTAGATGATTTTGATGTTATTTTGGGTATGGATTGGTTATCTAATTATCACGCGTGTATAGACTGTTTTCGTAAAGATATTGTATTCAAAATTCCTAATGAGTCAGAATTTGTGTTTAATGGTGAACGACGGCTTCTGCCGACGAGTTTGATATCTGCAACTAAAACGAGACAATTATTGAGGGATGGATGTGATTGTATTATATAGCATATGCAGTTGACGTGATAAAATAGGAATCACGATTAGAGACACTCCCGATAGTGAATGAGTTTGCCGATGTATTTCCAAATGAACTGCCGGGTATTTTGCCTGAGAGAGAAGTAGAATTTACTATTGATTTAGTGCCAGGGATGACTCCGGTATCAATCCTGCCTTATAGAATGACACCTGTTGAATTGAAAGAGCTTAAAGTTCAGTTAGACGATTTGCTTGAGAAAGGATTCATCCAGCCGAGTGTATCACCATGGGGGCACCAGTTTTATTTGTTAAAAAGAAGGATGGGACTTTGCGATTGTGTATTGATTACCGTCAATTGAAAAAAGTGACGATCAGAAATAAATATCCAATACCTCGAATTGACGATTTGTAAGTGTTCTCGAAAATCGATCTACGTTATGGATACTATCAGCTGAGAGTTAGAGATAGTGATGTAGAGAATACTGCATTTCGAGTACGATACGGACACTTCGAGTTTCTCGTGATGCTGTTTGGGTTAACAAATGCGCCTGCGGTATTTATGGATTTGATGAATCGTGTATTTAAACCGTTTTTGGATAATTTTGTGATAGTTTTTATCGATGATATTTTGGTCTATTCACGGAGTATTGAAGAACATCAACAACATTTGATATTAATGTTACATAAACTGAGAGACGAACGACTGTATGCTAAATTCAGTAAATGTGAGTTTTGGCTCGAAGAAGTAGAATTCTTGGGTCACGTGATTTCTAGTGAAGGCATCAAAGTCGACCCGAAAAAGGTAGAAGCTGTGTTGAACTGGCCGACACCTATGAGTGTGACTGAGATTCGAAGTTTCCTTGGGTTAGCGGGATACTATCGCCGATTTATCAGAAATTTTTCGTCAATTAAATTACCGTTGACAAAGCTGACTAGGAAAGGTGTAAAATATGACTGGAGTAGAGAATGTGAAAATAGTTTGCCACCATATCGCATGGAACCTTCATAGATGGCTGAGTTGAAGAAGCAGTTGAGTGAGCTTCTGGAGTCGGGGTATACTCGACCGAGCACTTCGCCTTGGGGCGCACCGGTCTTGTTTGCGCGGAAGAAGGACTGTTCATTGCGTTTATGTATCGACTATCGCGAGCTAAACAAAGTGACCATAAAGAACAAGTATCCCTTGCCAAGGATTTATGACTTGTTTGATCAATTGTAGGGAGCTGCGGTATTCTCGTAGATCGACTTGAGATCAGGGCACTATCAGCTTCGTGTAAAGGAGTCCGATGTCCCGAAAATAGCTTTTCGGATGAGATACGGACATTATGAGTTTGTGGTTATGGCCTTTGGGCTAACTAACGCGCCGGCAGTGTTCATGCAGTTGATGAACAATGTCTTCATCGAATATTTGGATAAGTGTGTTGTCGTATTCATTGACGATATCCTTATCTATTCAAAGAATGAGGAGGAGCATGCGCATAATCTGCGTGTGGTGTTAGACATTTTCAGGACCGAGCGACTCTATGCGAAGTTCTCAAAATGTGAGTTTTGGTTGAAGGAAGTGATATTTCTAGGTCAAGTGATTTATGCCTAGGGGGTCCGTGTGGATCCACAGAAGATCGAGGCAGTGCTGGATTGGGCACCGCATAAAAATATGAAGCAGGTCCGTAGTTTCTTGGAGATGGCTACTATCGTAGGTTCGTCGAGGGGTTCTCGAAACTGGCTCAGCCACTTACACAGTTGCTTTAGAAATCTGAGAAGTTCGTCTGGGATGATGAAAGATAGTCGACTTTTGAGGAGCTGAAGAGGCGTTTGACTTCAGCCCCGAGCATTGCCATGTTGCAACAAGGGTTTTGCTGTTTATAGCGATGCTTCGGGTCAGGGTCTTAGGTGCCTGTTGATGCAGCACGACAAGACTATTGTGTATGTATCGAGATAGTTAAGGCTGTATGAGCTCAACTACCCTACTCACGATTTGGAGTTAGCGGCAATTGTTTTTGCGCTCAAGAGTTGGCATCATTATCTCTTTGGCTCTGCATGTCAGATGTTTACCGATCATAAAAGTCTTAAGTACATAATCACTCAGCGGGAGTTTAATATGAGGCAGAGGAGGTGGTTGGAATTTATTAAGGATTATGACCTCGAAATCCTTTATCATCCGGGAAAGGCGAACGTCGTGGAAGACGCCTTGAGTTGGAAACCAGTTACATTACGGACGCTTGATATACTTACGTCTCAATCTGAGCTTCAACGTGATTTGATCGAGTTGGGTGCTGAGATTTTGTTTCCTGGAGCTGTCGTGCAACTTTGTTCTTTGGAGATTTCATCGTCGCTGATCTACGAAATTAAACTGAAGCAGTTGGAGGATCCGATGATTACTCAAATCCGAGAGAATGTTCTTAAGGCGAAGTCTCCTATATTTATGATTAACGAGGATGGTGTGTTGAGATTCTAGAGTCGGATTTGTATACCGAACGACTTAGAATTAAGGCAGAGTATTTTGCGTGAGGCCCATGCTACGCCTTACTCGGTTCATCCTAGTTCAAGTAAGATGTACAAGGACCTAAGGAGGAACTTTTGGTGGAACGACATGAAGGAGGAGGTCGTACAGTTTGTAGTGAGATGTTTGACTTGTCAGCAAGTCAAAATGGAGCATCAAAGACCAGCCGGGTTGTTGCAGTCGCTTCCCATTCTGGAATGGAAATGGGAAGATGTTTCGATGGACTCCGTGAAGAGCTTGCCGAGATCGAAGTTTGGTATGAAAATAGTTTGGGTGACTGTGGATCGTCTGACCAAGTCAGCACACTTTATGAGCGTCAAGGATACTTGGGGTCTGGAAAAGTTGGCTCGTGTGTTTATTACAAAGATTGTGAGGCTTCACGATACTCCGAAGTCTATTGTTTCAGATCGTGATTCCCGTTTTATATCGCATTTTTAGCAGGCGTTATATAAGGCGTTGCGTACTCGTTTGCATCTGAGTACTTCTTTTCATCCTCAGACGGATGGGTAGTCGGACCGCACCATCTAGACTTTTGAGGACATGTTGCGTGCTTGTGCTATCGATTAGAGTAGTGATTGGGAGGAGCATTTGCCGCTGATCGAGTTCACGTACAATAATAGTTGACACCATCGATCAAGATGGAACCATATGAGGCGCTTTATGGGCGGCGATGCTGATCGCTGATTTGTTGGAACGAGGCGTCCGATTTGGTCGGGACCAAACCGGATATCGCCTTAGAGACGAGGAAGAAGGTGGAATTAATTCGGGAAAGGATGTTGACTGCTCAGAGTCGACATAAATCCTATGTTGATGTTCGTTATCGACCTTTGGAATTCGAGGCGGGAGACCACATTTTGCTAAAGGTGTCACCGGCAAGGGGAGTTTCCACTTCGGGAAGAAGGGAAAGTTGAGTCCAAGATTTATTGGTCTCTTTGAGATTCTAGAGAGGGTCGGCGATTTAGCGTATCACTTGGTGTTGCCTCCGGCTTTAAGTCATGTCCATATTGTTTTCCATGTTTCCTAGCTGAGTAATATGTTCCGAATCCTAGTCATGTCATCGACTATGGTGAGATCGATATCGCTAAGGATATTTCCTTCGAGGAGCATCCCTAGAAGATTTTAGAGCACCGTGAGAAGCGACTGAGGGATAAGACCATTCCATTGGTCAAGATGTAGTGGTCGAGACATGGTGTCGAGGAGGCAACTTGGGAAACCGAGGCTAGCATGCGTGCTAGGTACCCTGAGTTGTTTGTTTCTTAAGTTTCGGGGCGAAACTTGTTTTTAGAGAGGGAGAATGTAATATCCACATTTTTCCTTTTTCCGGTACTTTTCATGTTGGTGTATTTTTTATTTTTAGAGACTCGCTTGTAACCGTATTTATATTTTGAGAGTATTTAATACTGGACTTTTTGTCATCCGAGCTTGATTTACTCAATTCCGTGCTTAATGTCATTTCCATCGCTATTTGGTTCGATTCTCGTAATCGTTGTTCAAAACTACCATTTCAGTTTTGCTGTAAATCCATCTGACGTTATTATGCTTGTTGTGAGCTTTTGTTTGGTGTTTCGATCGTGTATCGTGTGTTTCGGATATTTTGGGCCGTTTTATAATTTCCCAAAGTTATGGGGTAATTACTATCCTCGTTGTTTCCGAACCTTTGGGTAGTCGAAATTGTGTCTTCTTCTAGCGCTTTAATTTCTGACTCGAACTCATCGTGAGTGTATCTGTTGGCACACTTTGTATCATCCGATCGATCTTTGTCGATACGTCGTGCATATCTGGCCTGCTACCAGAGGCACATAGGCACATTACGGCGGTAAGCCAGGGCTGTTACAGCCGTAATGTTCAACAGTTACGGCCGTAACTTATTCTTTATACGGCCATAACCAAGCTTCATTTTTTTCTTCATTGATCCACTGGGCGAATTACGGGCGTAATATTCACAAGTTACGGCCGTAAGAATTGCTACGCCCGTAACCTTAGATTTATACGGCCGTAAGTTGGTTTCGTTGATTTTTCCAGATCCTTCCCCAGGGCCAGTTACGGTCGTAAAGTGATACACTTATGGCCGTAATGTTCATAAGTTACGGTCGTATGTGAGTGATGTTACGACCATAACATCTTTCAGTATATAAACTGACAGGGTCAACTTTTACCTCAATTTTCACTCTTCTCTCTTCTCTTCGCGTCGGGGGCGATCCTTGGAGCTAGGGTTCATCCTATATTCACTCAAACTCCATTGGGGAAGTATATTCAAGCATCATAACATCAACCTAACACCAAATCATCCGTTGTTCATCTTTGAATCAAGGTGAAATCTCTTAGAACCCTACTTTGGGGAAATTTGGGGATCTGTTTTGTTCCATGTTGTTGATTAATCCATGATGTATGTGATTAATCTTAGTGGTATTCATGTTTCCCCTACGAGTTCATGGTAAATTTCGTGGTATTTGTGAAATGGAGAGGGTTCGGTTGCGATCCGCCCTCATTGTTGTTTTTGTACGAATTTACATGAATCATAGGTGGGTTTCGGGGTGTAATCCATTTTCGTACTCGTTTAGAAATGGTTATGATTGTATTCTTTGAATCGTTAGGTTCGGGTTTGTCGGTTCCTAGCAATCGTGGTTGTTTCTCCATTCCGTCCGTTTTGTCGTTAATTACTCAAGGCATGTATTCTTGTGAAACCTTTATGCTTAACATGAAATGGTGATGTATAATATGTGTGTGCTTTGCTCACTCCGGGAGGGTCCGAAGGGGCCTTAGAGGAATCCAGTGGTATAGCCCTAGATTCACGAGCTTGTTGGCTAGCCAGTCCGGGAGGGTCCATAGAGGCATCGGATGGTACCGGTGGTTTAGCCCCAGTCCTAGGCGATGCATGTGCGTGATTTTGATTATTAACTATGGCGAGTCCGGGAGGGTCCATAGAGGCCTCGGAAGGGACCAGTGGTTTAGCCCCGATCCTAGGCAAGATTGAAATGTGATTATTGACTGTTGTTCGCCGGAAAGACATGTCGGGCGTTGGATTTTGAAATGACTTGACGCATGTATTATGAAATGTGTAATCGAAGAGTTTGCCTTGATTACTTGTACTAGCGTAATTGATAACCCCTTTGGGGACTCGTTTTGGAGAAATCTGTGTTATGAATTTTAGGTTACGTTCAGCCGGTCGAGCGGGTACTGGAGCAGTACGAGGATGCTGGCCAGGGTTGTTGACGTGTGCAAACGAGTTCTTTCTTTTAGTTGCTCATTTTAAATGTTTGCTTTCAAACTTGTCAACTAATAGATAGTACTCGCGAGTACTTAGGCTTTTGATTTGGGAAATGGTTGTATTACTAAATTTAATTTGTGATTTTGGTGATGTATGGTCTACCGGTTGTACCGGGCATTTTATTTCATTTTCTTCGTGGTGATGTGTATTTTATCGCTAACCAAGATGATTAGAAGAGCGGTCTTTATTGATTAGCATGGTGGGTCCCATGTAGGGGTCCACGACGCTGTAATATACCTCAAATATCTTGGGGGTGTTACAACAAAGAAGTCCACTCTCCAACGGACGGATTTGTACAGGAGATGCGACAGCTACACTACACCATATATGGGTTTCAGCAACACCTGAAAAACTGTGCTCAAAAGTCCAAAAAGTGTTGCTGAAGGTATAAAAACAAGCTATGGCTACACTTTGACCAAATTCGAAAGTGTTACAAAAACGGCCGCAACCATAGGGGTCTAAGGTAACACTTTTCGTTTTTTTGGTAACATGTTAAAAAAGTGTAGCAATAGACCCCTATGCCAACACTTTTATTATGCTGGCTACACTAAATTTTGTGTTCTTTGTAGACTTAAGGCCACACTTTTATATATTTAGTGACATAAAGATTTGTGTAGCCGTAGACCTATGCCAACACTCATGAGGTCTAATGTAACATTAAATTGTGAAACGCTGTGACATCTTTACCAACAATTTTAACACTACGGCTACACTTATATATGAACAATTCTAACTTTTGCCAACACACTTCTAATCTTTGCCAACATAAATTATAGTCTATGGCAACATTTTTACAGATTTTTACCAACATTTTTCATACTAAAAAGAAAAATATTATATTGGAAAATAAATATTACCATAAAACAGTCAATACCATTAAAACAATATCAACCATAGCAACATCCAAAATACATGACTGCTAATATTCAATCCATAATAATTAAGAACAAGTTACGATCGCAATCCACAAATATAACAAAACTACTTGAGTCACTTAGCTAGCATAATATAAAATGATGAGATCAGTCAAGGAGTGACATTGTCACCGCCATAGGACTCCTCGACTGATTTCTGAGAGTCATCAATCTTTAAGTTCAAATCAGGATTCTTCTCGGCCAACATTTTCATCATTTCTCAAACTTTTTGGTCAAGTTTTTCATCCATCTCTTGTTGAAGTTGGGCCCTGATCTTAGCAGTTAGGTCCGCCACGTACTGATCAGCAACTTGAACGAATGGTGATGCTGAAGACTTCGATTTTGGTTCCTTTTTCTGAATAAGTCTCCCAATTAGATAAGACGGTCGGTGTTCTTTGCCATCATGAATCAATTTATTAGCAGCCTCAACACCTTCCGTTTCAAGAGCTTTCTTAACATCAGCCTGTAAATAAAAGTATCAAGTATTTCCCTCAAATAATTAACAGAAACATAAAATACAAACAATAACAATAATGAAAAATTATCTTAATTCCTGTTTCATAAGTAGTTTACATGCATTTCCCTCAAAATTATCTTAATTCCCTCAAAATTATCTTAATTTCCGTTTCATTATTGTTTAGGTTATGCTCCTGTTGTTTAGGTTCCTGTTGTTTAGGTTCCTCAAAATTACCTGTTTCATTATTGTTTAGGTTATGCTCCTGTTGTTCAGAAATCCTGTTTCATTTTGAGGAACCCAATCTTCAAGAAAAAAAAAAGAAAAAAAAAAGAACAACCATAAACAGGAGCAGAACAGGAGCAGAACCTCAACACAGTTATACCCAATCTTCACAAGAAGAAACAGTAGCAGAAAATAAACAGGAGCAGAACAGGAGCAAAAAAAAAAAAAAAACAGAGCGAAAAAAAAGAAAAAATAAGAACATAGTTAAGAACAGGAGCAGAAAATAAACAGGAGCAGAAAATAAACAAAAGAAGAAACCTCAACACAACCATCAGTAATGGCAGAACCTCAACACAACCATCAATAAACAAAAAAATGCCTATCTAAACAGGAGCAGAAAGATCCTCAAAAAAATGCCTATCACAACCATCAACCCAATCTGATTTGATCCTTTTAACCATTTACTATAACACTTTGCAAATAAAAGCATGCTTAACCTGAATCTATACTGGTCCAAGTGACCTTTCATTTAGTAGATATGATAAATACTTTGAATTTTTTCACCTACGGTTTTAAGGACCTCCTTAGGTAACTTGTACTTCCCATTCTTTTTTCGTTTGCGAGTCGCTAAATATATATCAGCATCGGAGATTACAACCGGCTCTTCCTCATGATCACCATCACCATCACCATCGACATCGACATGCATTTCTTCAAGTTTTTTAAGTCGCTGAATTCAATAAATTTTACATGTTACCGATAATAATACATTTGCAATTTATTATTAAAATATGATCAAATATACATTACCCACTTGTTAGCAACTTGAGCGAAACTTGGGCCCGATGGTATGCGTCTGTTATCTTTTTCGTGCCTCGGCATTTTTTTCCAGCTTTTACGTAAAATAAAGGAACACTTATCGTCATTACTTTTCATACTAAATTGCCAACGAAACAATGAATAAAAAGGAAAATTGAATTTAAATTATTACCTTAACTTTTTCATCACCCCAATATTTTAAAAGAATCTTCCAATCTGAAAGAGGAACCTCTTCGGGCCTTTTTTCCATTCGCTCCTCATCTGTAGGATAAGGATAGTAATAGTCTCGCTTAATCCTACTTTTGAAGCTCCTAAACTGATCATTCAACGACTTTAGAACCCATTTTTTGGCATCTTCCGAAATGATGTACTTGTCCTACCAAAAAGTCACAAAGTACTACGTAAATAATGGATTTGGCCTAATTTTAATATTCTTCAGGACAAGTTAAGGAACATATAAATAGGAACATATAAATCAAATGTTGCTTAGTTTACCTTGACGTACTCCCACAACAGTTCTTTTTCAGGAACTTGACGCCAACTGGCACAAGTAAGAGACACGAACTGCCTCACAGTGGTCCCCAAAAAGTTGCTAAACTCAGATAGTAACTTGCCATCATCCGCTATAGGTTGGTTGAGATAATTGAGTGTGATCCTTTTTTTGTCCGCTCTATTATGAACATGATCCATCTTTGTTTTCCCTCTTTTTCTTTTTAGAGCCTCATCAACCGGTGTATCAACTGCAAATTAACAAAACAAGGTAATGAGTTAAAATAATTATGACACTGAGAGACATGGGATTGGTTTAGCATGATTCAGTAAATAATCAATAATTAACCAATTTTCAGAGAAGTAAATTTTACTTCATATCTAGCTAGACAATCAAATATATAACAACCTAGCTAGCTAGACAATTAGATTTTTTTAGTTTGACAAGTAATAAAAAGCTGATTTAAGCAACAACATTTTATATTCTAGCTTCATATCTAGCTAGATAATACCGACATGAAAGCTTACATCTGTAGTGCACTTTTTACAGCTAAAATTACCGGCTTGTGACTGCAACTGTTGTGATTTAGAGTGTGGCTGTGGAATCTCCTTTTGAAGTTCTAGTTTTTCACGTTCCCTGAACTCCAAGTATGCAGTCATTGAACCAGGACCGTCTCTCAGCTGTTTTAGCTTCTCTTTAACAGAAACCACTGGTGCATTATTGACCTACACAAGACAAATATATTAGCAATATTAATTACATACAACACACTTGTATAGTTAGTATAGAAGTGTGAATGAGATGAGGACCAAGATCATAATAACATGTTTATGCCGCATCATTCTTTTTTACGGTATTGGAATAAACAAATTTCGTGCTAAATGCACTAAATGAGTCTTAAACTTGAAAAACATGAAATATTTCCCTAAAATAATTAGAATCGAGACACCTTATCAAACACTTTAAAATATAATTAAAATATACGAATCCAAATTTGTTGTGAACAATGCCTAGAAACAAGATCATCTCAAGGATAAATGAGTCTCTGCACATCATGTTCATACTTTTCAGTGCACATCATTCATACATAAACTTGATCATTGGATTTCCATTTGGTGCGATCAAGTATTCTTGCCGCACTGCATTCATTGAGCTAGTATCCTTCATCATGATCTCCTCATCTGCCTTGTTTTTCTCTAGTTTTAGCTTTTCACTTTTGATACGATTCCCTTCATTCATCGCCAACAATTGTGCCTCTTGTATTTCAAGAAGCTTGACACGTTGTTCACAACTTGTATTATATTTCATCACTCTATCCTCATGATTTTTCCTTTTCTCATTCTTAATTTCAAAATAAGCATATGATTAGAAACATAACAGTATTATATTGTCGAAATTAGTACCTCTAAAGGAAGTGAAGTTGTGCCGGCAGTTGCTTCCTTCTTTTCAGATGAATCCGGCAATTTATTTGCTTGAGAACGAGTTCTTGGGCCAGCACCGGTGTCAACTCTCTATCTCTTGACCTTTTTGTTCTCTACAAAAATTTATATTTGTCAATCACCCGCACCACTATAAACATGAATTGATGCATAGATTAAGCAAAGAAATACCTTTGAAGTGACATTATCATCCTCATTATCACTTTGTCGTTCAGGTTCAGCATCATTCATATTATGGACATACTCAATTTCACCGCATCATCATTTGATTCCTTGCGTTTATTTTTATCATTTTCACAACTCTTAGCGGACTTTCTTTTGAGCAATCGAAGTTCATCAAGTTTAGCATAATTTTTCAAAAATTTCTGATAACTTCTCATATCAAAAACATTACATCCCTGACATTCGACATATTTTCCCAATTCATCACAAGCAGTTCTATCTGTCTCTGAATTGCCTCCAGTTAACTCAAATTCTTTTATATAGCACGACGATTCATGTGAACTAGTTTCATTTGTAAATTGTAATTTCTTCCTTGGGTTCAATTTCTTGCTCCATCTCATTATTCACTTCCTTCACCTTCGTTCCTTCTCATCATTCTTGCCTTGACTTAGTTCCTTCTCATCATTCACGACCTTCCGCCTCGTGATATCTCGGCATTGATAGTCTTTAGAGTCACAAAAGTCCGCTTCTCACCATTCCTTTCCTTAGCAAGAGGGCTTGGTCTTGGCCTTACGATCACATGTGGTTGCATTTGGTTCTTTACTGGTATAGCCTCATCGACAGTGGAGTCGATGTAAAAATCAGCCTCAGATTTTCCTTTAATATACTCGCCAAGAGTTTTATCATCTGAAATCAGTTTCCAGCCACCCTTCTTCCCTTTAGGGACATATACCCCTCCAATCTCATCGTACTTCATTTCTTTAACACACTCCATCAGTACCGTATATGAAAACCTGTCAGGGTCCGAGTCAAATATCGTGTGATCTCCACCAGAATACTCATTATTTAAAAAGTCTCCGTTGTGGTGCAATCGGATAACAAGATTCTCCATCCTGTAATAAAATACCGGAAAAATAGTCAGTCAAGTTATATGATAATTAGCTAACTATTTAACAAGAATAATGTACAAGACAAGTTTAAAAAGACATGACAATTAACTAAATAATTAACAAGAATAAAGTACAAGACAAGTTTAAAATTACATGACAATTGAATAACTAAATTAAGATAGTAAATCTAACTATTTAACAAGAATAATGTATAAACAAGTTTAATTTTCACATACAAGTCTATTATACTACACAATCTAATTTTTATAATTAGATTACCGAGTCTGATTCATGGTTTACTCTCTTAGGCGGCGAAACGGGAATTTCTATTACAGGGATGTCTTCTCTGAAACTTACTAACTTCACGGTCTTGTTCTTCTATTATAGAACGAAATATTTTGTCATTTGAAAATTGCCCATTTAAATCATTTTCAACTACATCCTCTTGGGCTTCCTGAAATTCAGTTGACAGCCTCTTAATAGGATAATTGAAATGTTTTTCAACGGGATCTTCAATGTAAAACACCTGTTGCACTTGATTCGCCATGACATATGGATCATTTTTTTGACAAACCCGGTTGAAGTTAACTCGAGTAAAACCAAAAGAATCCTTTTCATCTTTATACCAAGTACACCTAAACAAAACAACACTGAAAGCAGCCCAGTAGTCAACTTCTAATATTTCTTCAATTGATCCGTAGTAACTAACATCCCCAATTGATGGATTAGGATCTTTTGAACTTGCGAAACTAGTTGTTAAGGCTGTCAAAAACACACCACTATTCTGCGTGGTACACTTACGATCCTTTTTTTGTATGAAACCTATAGCCATTTATTACATAACCACTAAACAACTTAGCATTTCGTCTTGGACCCTTTGCTAAGGAGAGTAGTTCCCTGGAAACCCCTGGTTGTTTCCTGATTTCAGTCCTGAACCACTCACATATTTCATCTGTATGTGTTCTTTCTTTTTGATATCGTTTGGACTTCACGTTATTGTCCACTATTGCACGATGTTTCCTGAAATTATACATATGTATAGTGTGTCAATTTATTGTTTTAGATAAATTACTTTATTACTTATTAAATATTCCAGAATTATTAAGCTTTAAGGGCTTACTCAATTAGTTCTTCCACTGCCTCGTCATTGTAGTTAAATAAAATATACCGATGAGCTGCGATCCACATATCTTCAGGTAAGTGAATATATTTCCCGGTTTTGTTTTTCCCCGAACAAATAGAATACCCACCAGTTTCTACATTTGGAGTTGCAGACTCCTTCAATGACTTCTCTTCGCCATCATTCAGAAATCTTGCACAAAACGTCAAACATTCATCAGCAAGATATCCTTCCGCAATGGACCCCTCTGGTCTGCTCTTATTGCGGACATATTTTTTTAATACACCTAGGTACCGCTCAATCGAATACATCCATCTTTGGTGGACTGGTCCACCGTATTCAATTTCCTTGCATAAATGTACCGGAAGGTGAATCATTATGTCAAAGAAAGCATTTGGAAATATCGTCTCAAGTTGACATAGTATTTCGATAATCTCAAGCTGCAGCTTCTTTATTTCATCCAACTCAATAACTCGGGAACATATACCTCTTAAAAATTCACCTAGTCTGATCAAAGGAATTGCAACCTCAGGCTTTAATGTACTTTTGACAGCAAATTGTAACAAGAATTGCATTATTACATGTGCATCATGACTCTTATATCCCACCACTTTCTTATCTTGCACGCATTTGCCAATGTTGGAAGCAAAACCATATGGGAATTTAGCATTTTGAAGCACCGAACAAAATACTTCATTTTCTTTGTTTGTCATGTCAAAATTTGCCGCCCTAATTTGGATCTGCTTTCCATCGGCAGAGGTGATCGGATGAAGGGCCTTTCGAATGCCTAATTCTTGCAAATCATACCGAGCACTTAGATGGTCCTTCGTCTTACCACCAATATTTAAAAGAGTGCCCAAAACACTATCACAAATGTTCTTTTCTATATGCATCACATCCAAGTTATGTCGAATTAAGTTGTCTCCCCAATATGGAAGGTCAAAAAATATTGACTTCTTATTCCAAGGGTTGACATCACAACTTACTTTTCGTTTTTTACCAATGCCACCAAAATCATTCTCGTAACCATCCAAAGATTATTTCAATTTGCCTCCCGGTTAACATTGGAGCACTTGTTCCACCTCAACATCACCATTAAATCTCTTTTTATCGGATCGCCATTTGTGGTTGGGGTCTAAGAATTTTCGATGGTTCATATAGCACACTTTCTTGCTATGTTTCAAATACATCGAAGATGTCTCATAATGACATATTGGACAGCAAGCTTCCCTTTTGTGCTCCACTCTGACAACATTGCATATCCAGGGAAGTCACTAATGGTCCATATGGCAGCTGCACGTAATGTAAAAGTTTGATCATTCAAAGCATCGTACGTTTCTACTCCCGTATTCCATAGCCCTTTCAACTCCTCTATCAGCGGTTTCATATAGACATCAATATTGTTTCCGGGATCATTTGGGCCAGGTATAAGGGTTGAGAGGATTAAGTTTTCTGGTTTCATGTTTAGCCAGGGAGGAAGATTGTAGTTTACGACTACAATTGGCCATGTGCTGTGTGTGGAACTCATTGTGCGGAATGGATTGAACCCATCAGAAGCTAAACCCAATCTCACATTGTGTTTATCCAACGAAAATTGTGGATATTTGGCATTCATCGTCTTCCAAGCTTCACCATCAGCTGGATGTCGTAATTTCCCATCGTTTTTTCGTTCTACAGCATGCCACACCATTTGCTTGGAAAAATCTTTACACATAAACATTCGTTGAAGCCTTGGTGTCAGCGGAAAATATCTCATCATTTTAGCAGGAATTTTGTTGTCATTGTCCGATTCTTGGGCCACGCGCTTCCACCTTGATTCACCACAAGTTTTGCAAGATACTTCATTTTTATTCACACCCCAATACAACATGCAGTCATTTGGACATGCATGTATCTTCTTGTAGTCAAGACCTAAATTCTTGATGATCTTTTTAGCGGAATTGAAGGAGTCTGGCACATTGAGATCAGGAACAGCCTCTTTCATCAACTGTAATATCTCACCAAATGCAGACTCAGTCACACCATGCATGCACTTCCAATGGTAAAGCCTAACTAAAAAACTTAAGCGAGAAAACTTCTTACAACCAGGATAGAGGGGTTCTTTTCCATCCTCAACGTGACGATAAAATTTTCTTGCATCATCATTTGGTCCCATGTTGGCTTTCATAACGTTCAACATCTCATCAAGATTGTCATCAAATCCGTATCTAGTTCGGAATCCATGATATTACTGTCTTTCAATGAAGTAACATCATAAATCCATTCTACAAACATTAGACAAGGTCCGTTGCAGATGAGGTGATCATGAACATTGTTCGGACTCCGCCAAAATCGATTTTCACACTTACGACAAGGACACTTTATTTCATTCCCATCAGCAAATTTGGCCATCGCATTTTTCACAAAAAATTTGACACCATCTATATAATCTTTGGTATACTTGGGAAGATTCAACCAATTATTACATGCTTCACTCATGACTACAGTGAAAAAACAACTATGGTTAGCCACTGATTCTACTTAATCTAACCTGCGTTTTAGTTTTGGATAACCATATAAATACCTTAACTGATTTAAATAAATCGTTTACTAGTTTTCAACCATTTCCATTGAAAAACAAAAAAAAATTGCCAAATCAATAAATTCTCAACTTTAAAATAAACATTATAAACCTTGTAATGTTGATACTAGACAGAATTAGTAAAGTTCCACAAAATCAGTAAAGTTCCACAACAAAAAATCATTTCAAATGTTTCAGCACCGCAGGATTGATTTCTATATAACCAATAAAAAAATATGATGCAATATTGCTATGGAATGTATAAACCAGTAAAGTTCCACGGACATTTGTAAATTTCACAGTTTCAGCAAAGCAAGATTGATTTTGACAAAGAAAATAACAAAAAAAAAAACAAAACTCTCAGAAGTAGCAACATACCGAATCGAACAGCAGGAGTGAAACCCGCAACCTCGCACAGTAGGGATGAAGTTCCAACAACAACCGTGAAGCTTGAATCGAGTAAAACCCTAGGCCGTGCCTTCGTGAAGCTCACAGTGGTATTTAGATGTGACGCCGCTTGTACAAGATGAAACTCGAACAGTAGGAGGGAAGTCCAATCGCAGGAGGGAAGGTCCAATCGATTGAAGGTTCGGATTTGGAAAAAGCTAGTTATTACAGGAGGGAAGGTGAGGAAGGTGAAGTTGACTCGTTTGTAGCGGTGGGAAAAAAATCTGAGGGAAGGTAAAGTGAACTCGTTTGTAGATGTGGAAAATAAAAATCTGATTAAAGTGTTAAGTGCTAAATTTAAAAATGTTAAGTGATAAATGTAAAAGACTAAAAAAGTAACACATGCCTAATATATTTTGGATTCAAATATCCGAAATATGAATTTTTTAAAAAATACTATCCGAATCCGAAAAAATGGATTTCCGAATTTCGGATATCCGAAATTTCGGATATCTGATTTTTCGGTTAATTTCAGATTGTATTTTTGAATTTTCGGATCGAATATCGCGTATCAGATATTTTTTAACACCCCTAAGTGGAAATTGTGTTTTAGAGAGAAAGTGTGATGAGAGAGTTTGCGTTTTCAGAGAAACTGTGTTGACTGAGTATTGACTACTGTGAGTGTATTGACCCGCTAAAATTGAAAATAATTTATTTGGATCGCCTAAAATATTTTAGCAAGCCCTCTTATTTTTTTTAGTGTTTAGTTACACTTTTTTAAAATAGCAACGGCAACACCAAATTTTGTGTTGGCGTAGATATTCAATTTAGTCTATGGTAACACTAATTTTTATCAACAATAACGTTAGAAAAATGTGTAGCCTTAAATCAAATTTGACCAATTTTAAGGCATCTAAGGCTACACTTTTGCTTGTAACATCAAAAAAACTGTTGCTGAAACCCATATATGGTGTAGTGCTATGAAGGAAGCTCAAATTTTCATACTATAAATATCTGAAGATCATAATTGAGTAAAGGACGATACGAACAATACTTACAAGCAATCTAAGCAATCAGAGCAATCAAAGCTATCAAGAGAACTAGTATCGTGAAGAGCAAAGTTTCAAAGATCATATTCTGAAAAGTTCCTGAAGTTGGAGTGGACAAACACTCTTGTCTTTAAAGTTGAGTACGAGGTACTTCTGTGAACGAGGTTTAAGAAGTTTCGCGACTGATAAGGCATCCACGGGTTCTTTATTGGAAGGTGATAGACAGCTCGAGATTTATTGCGGCATCCACGGGTTTTCGATCAAGAGGTGCTAGGCAATCAAGGGAGTTGCAACGGCCACGGGTTTCCACTAGTTGGAAGCTGTTGTAACTAGTTTGAATCATTGTAATGTTTATCACTGGTTGAAAGCTATAGTGAATTCATCTCCAATTGGTTTGGGGAAAAGTGGACTAGTAGAGGATTACCCCACCTCTGAAACCACTATAAGTGCTTGAGTGTTTTACTGCATTACATCATACATATCTGCTGCATTCACATTTACTATTCCATTTAAAATTAACTGTCTTCCGCATTGATTAGTTTTTATAGTTGACATAAGTCACCTGCAGTTGATATAAGTCACCTGCAGTGTTACCAGCTGTGCTTCCGCACTACTCATCTGCAGCTAAGTTTTGTTAGCTGCATATTATACAGCTGAAGAAACTTACCTGATTAAGGAAAAGAGTTTAATAAGTCTATTCACCCCCCTCTAGACTTATTCCTGACGACTTGTGACCTACAAGTAGTATAAGAGAGGTTGGTTCAATTTTATAGAACCAGACCGATATACTTGAGTATATTTTAATCTCTCATATTATAATGGAACACATGCAACGCATGCACTCTAGATTACCTGTATTTTCTATAGATGACTATGACTTATGGAAGATAAGAATGCAGGCACACTTATCATCTATCCACGATGACATGTGGAGTATATTTGAAGAAGGTCCTTTCATCTACATGAAGGACAACACAGATGAGAATATAACAGCTGGCAAACCAAGACAAATTCCTAAGACCACATCAGAGATGACCTCCGATGAAAGAAAGCAGGCAATCCATGACAATTGAGCCAGAGATATCTTATATCAGACATTTGATCAAGCCACCATGTTAAATATGAAGCATTGCAAAAATGCCAAAGAAACATGGGACACATTAGCATCAATGTGTGAAGAAATAGAGCTGATCAAAGAGAACATGGAATCAACAAGTGGATTCCTATCGGATGATGATGACGTAATCAAATGCCTTATGGACAATCTTGCTGATGAAGAGGTAACATCTAAACCTCAAACTACAGAAGGTTTCAGTTCTGAGATGTTTGAAGATATTGATCTTCATAAATCTGTAAACTAATTATTAGAAGATTTTGAAATTCATAAAAAAAATGAACACCTGGCTGCAACAGCTGAGAATACCCAACTGAGAAATGATAAAACATAACTGGAAAAGAATTTTGACAATCTCAGCCAAAATACAGAAAATTTCAAAACCAGTCAGGCTGAAACTGAAAAAATAGCTATTGCTGAAATTAATAGATTAACAGCCTTGAACGAAGAAAAATCAGATGCACTCACAAATCTTGAGGGTGAACTTTCAAAACTTAGACAATTAAAAGATGCTCAAGCTAAATAAATTACATCATTGAAGGCATTTGCAACCTTAGATGAATTGTGCATAAACTAAAGGCCACTTTATTTAAAACCAGGCCTTGGATATGACCCCAATACTCCTTATACTTTTAAAACTTCTTTCATCAAGGGAGAAACACTTGTACAGTGTCACGACCCCTTATCCCTAAGGACGGCTCAGCCAGGGCATGACCCGGGTAGGAATTAAGAAGCGGGGAAGAAAGGGGGAGACATGTGTTTCATAAGAAATAGGGGTGAATTTCCATGAATAACCTATCAAGGCATCATGAAGGGGAGTCAATCCCGGGGAAATGACTTAGAATCCAAATTAGGATACATAGTTATAATATTAGCCTTGAAGTTTAGAAAAAGACTTCATAGCATATTATAATCAACATAACTTAGAAGGCAAAATCATAAAGAGTGTTTGCATCGGAAAAACATGGTTGGTTACATATATGAAGATATGTAACTAGGGCTTAATATTGATCGTAAACAAAAGACTTCCACTCAACACCCTCCGTCACATCCCCTGCTCAACCTGCACATTTTAAAAGATATACAGGGCTGAGTACAACATACTCCGTGAACATATTGCCAAAACATAAAACATGCTTTCGTATTTGTCATCATGCATATAAGCAGTAACAAACGAGGGTTTTTAGAAAAAGCCCATGTTTAATAAGTCATTTCATTTCATAACATATATCATCAGATTCACCATATCCATAATTTACGCCGGGGAAGGTGGCCACTTCCCGCGAACGTTACTCCCCGAGATCAGCCACTCCGAAGAGAGCTCACAATCCCGAGTACTGTGTATACTAACCCTGGCCAGCGACCTTTGTCTAGCTTAGGATCCGATCATTTCATAGGTTGGCAAGCCAACAGTAATAGTTTCATAAGAATCCACATAAAAGTTTTTATGCATCATAATCATTTGAAATCATAATTTAGTTGTAAAACATGTTAGATAGGTACCGCCACTAGAAGGGGGGTTGAATAGTGCGGATGCGAGTTTTGAACTCTTTTTGTGCAGAAGCTAAAATATCGGAGTAAGTAAAATGAGGAAAAGAAAGAACACAAGAAATTGTTCGAGAGGTTCGGCTATTAACGAAGCCTACGTCCCCTACCTAGTTTTATCGACTAGGACTTTTCTTAGAAACTTAGAATGCACTTTCTAGTTTAGTGCCAACTCTTACAATTTCTTGATTTCCGGTCTCAAGAACAACCTCACTAAAACTCTCTTGTTTTTCCGAGTACAAGATAACCTTTACAGTAAAACAAATGCGAGTAGGAACTCGGCTTTACACGATATATCGCTCTTTGATACAAGAATGTAGATTAGAAATAATAGATCAAATCTTCTTGTATCATAATATGGAATATGTATAACTCTCGAAATATTTGCTTGGAATAGCTTGAGTATGCTTGTAAGCTCAGATAACTTGTGTAAATTCCAAATCATTGAGGTGTGCTATTTATAGCCTTCATGAGCTGAATTTCCCGTTGGAACTGTTGCACAGCTTACGTACGTTATGCAACCTGGATTACGTATGTTATGTCTTCTACGTACGTTATAGAACTTGTGTAGCGGCCGTAACGAACTGTGAAAAATAGTCCAGAGACATCCGATAAGATCCATTACGTACGTTACGCAAGATAGGCTTACGTACGTTAACTACCAGTCAGAGATCCATTGAATGTGAAGACTTGTTGTAACGACTAATGACTTTTTGCAATGGGCAGAATGTTCAAACGTTACGTACGTTATATTGAGTGTGTTACGTATGTTACCTGTATAAAATTTCTTGTAAAAACTATGAGTGTTACGTATGTTATAGAAGGTTTGTTTACGTACGTTAAATGAAGGAAAAATATGTTAAGTAAATTTTGGTTAAATAACGCATCATAAAAATGTATAAAATGATTTAAAAGATATTGTTCCAACAATCTCCCCTTTTTTGATGATGAAAAAATTTATGTATGGGAGTTTTTGAAAAAGATGAGTTTTGGAAGATCGAAATTTTTTTTAAGAAACTCTCCCCCTGAGTAAGACTCCTCCTGAATCGAACAAGGGTTATTTCAAAAACGAGACTTATTTTTCTCCCCTTTTTGTCATTAACAAAAAGTTGAGAGATCCTATAAAAGCCAGCGAAACACAAAATACGCAAAAAATTTCAAGACAACGATTATTAACGAATAACCACGAGTAATAATACATATGAATAGAGATAGTCAAAACAATACACATTCATTAGAAAAATAAAGAGAGTAATAGTTCATGATAGCAAATATGCATAGAATGTTTGGTCTAAAATGGAAACATCATCATAGGAAAAAGAAAACTCTAATCGAGGTTCGCTTCCGGAGGTGTCGGCGGGATTCCGAAATGAGTGCAAATGCTTTTGTCTATAATTTTTATCTCGCTCATCTATTTCTCTAATTTATCCATTCGAGCGACCATCTGGGATGAGGAGCTTTCTTGTCGTGGGTGAGAAGTACCGAGCTGAGATGAAGGACGAGGCCGAGTATGAGCAATCCCTCGAGACGTGATCCTCTCCTTCGGTCTCGGAAGGACACCACCATCATCTAGGCGATCGTCATCCTTGATGTATGCAAAGTAGATCCACCCACGGTTTCTCGTACGGAGATACCTCATGGTTCGGATGGTCCCTTCGGTAACGAGGCTCCCCCTCGGGATAGGAACCCCATGAAGCCCTGTGAGATCGACTCCGGCATTCTCGAATATTTCAGTCAAAATTGATCCAAATGGCATTCCAGATTTCCTTTGTCGATCGACCTTGGCATAGCTCTTTTTGTGGAAGATTTATCCTTTTTCCACAAACCACTTGAGCACGATGGAAGCAAAATTAACCTGATGATCCTTAGAGAGATGATAAATGATTTCCATGTCTATGTTTACCAAACGATGCAGAGCATTCACTTTAGGCATGAGACAACGAGTGATAGAATCGTGAAGCAGACGAATATTTATCCCAAAATCATTATTTTCAAAATGTCCCGAATGAACATCAATTACGGCTTTGTCCGACAAGAAATCACGGACCTCGGACTCATTGTAATATCCGTAATTTTTCTATTTTTAGCAGTTTCCATTTTTGGTGTATGTCTAATTTTATCGACTCGCTTGTAACCGTTTCGATATTTTGAATCTATTTTGTTCTTGGAGTTTTTCCATTTGAACGAGTTTTGATGACGTTTTCACGTAATTTCATTTTATGACATGTTTTGCCGTATGAACGTTCGATTCTTGTAAAACTCGTTCGTTTTTGTTGTTTCTTGGTTTTTACAAGTTCGTATGGTTGAGTTGGTCATGTGGAGACTTTCGGTTTGTAAATCCGACGTCGTTTCGTGATTTTCGGGCACTTGGGCCATTTTTGTAATTTCCTAATAGTTTAGGAAATCTTAGTTTCGTTGTCGCACTACGGACCCTCCGGTGGTCGGAATTGTATTTTCTTTCAGCGCTTACCTCCGTCGTCTTGTAGGCTTCGCATCTATGTTCCTGGATTCTGGTCTCGTCGTACGTTTCGTGTTTTATACCCTCGGCAGACTTCACTTGGTGTGACATCGCAGCGATCAATCGGCTGTAGGTAGCGCACGCTACCCTGTTCCCTTGCGTGCGCTACCGATAAGCGATTAGCGTCGCTAACCCCTATTGTTAGCGTCGCTAACGAATGGTGGCGATAGCCAGCTGGTATCCACGGCCCGTTAGCGTACGCTACATATGGCGATTAGCGTGCGCTAACTTCACGATATATAAGCCCAGTAGGCGCTTTGAGCAGCAGCTTTATTCTTTTCCCTTCGTTTCTTCGACGTGCGACCTCAGAGGCGATTTCCATCGGTCCTGATCGGCGTTCTATTTACATTCCATCACCGTAGAGTCGTGCTAACATATTATCATCAGCATAATCGTCATCCATCATCTGAAATCAAGGTATTTTCGTCTAGAACCCTAACTCGTCAAATTTGGGGGTTTTCCGGGTTTTGCTAATTGGAACCGAATTATCCCAGTATGTTATGATATTCTTCACCGATTGTGATTATTGAATGATTCAAAATCCAATTTCCTTGATTTTAATCCGCGAATTATCAATACGGAGAGATTTTGCGTAAACCCTCGCCCGTATCAATTGATCGTCTATTGTCGTATATTGTAACCGGGGTTATGGGTGTATTCCAATAGAGTATTGTTGTCCGTTGGGACTGAACTGTGTTGATCCTTCGTTTAGGAACCGTCGTTTTCCACCCGGACCGTTCGTAGTCGTGTTTCATCTCCGTTTCTTCAAGAATGTCTCAAAGGCAAGTACTTTACATTTGTTTACATGTTCTAGTATTTGAATTATGGCTATATGTGGTTGTTGTGGGAAGATATGTGTATGTTCACCTAGGGACGGTCCGACGGGGCCTCTAGGGATACGTATTGCCGTGTGTGTGCGTATCACGAATCGTGGTTAGCCACCCGGGGATGTCCGACGGGGCTCTGCGGGTACGGTGGCCGTGAGTCTCGTGCCAACGGTTAACTTTGAATTATGATTTGTTGGAGATAATGTGTTTTGTGTTTGTACATCATAAATATTCCGAATATAAAACGTTTTCAAAAATGATTTTTGGCGCATTATTCATCGATTAGAATGTAGTTCAAATGGATTGTACTTGCACTAGCATTGTCGCTAACCCCTTAAATGGGGGAAATACTTTTTGTATTTCAGGTATCGATCGTGGGGACAAACGAGCACTCGAGCCGTATGAGGATGATGGGCAAGCATGATACTGATCAGTAGTCATGTATTGGTGTTCATTTCAGTCCACTACTTTTGATGTCTTGTGTCGGGACTTTTGTGTTATAAAATTGGTTTAAGTACTCGAGTACTTCTTTTACAAAATTATTAACGTTGTGTTCCTGTTTTGGGAAATGGATTGATGTTGGATTTAATTGTCGGATTGTAATCTTATTTGGATTGTCGTATTATTGGTGATTGTTGTCGTTGTCGAATGTCTTGTTTGGTACGTTAGCCTGGTGGATTCCACAGTGTGGGGACCACGGCGCTGTAATATACCCTGAATGTCTTGGGGGTGTTACAGAATATGGTATCGGATCTTAGGTTTATGGATACCTAGGCTGTCGGTTATTTGGGTCTAGTTAAGTGTCGTTTTTGGGACAGTATCACTGTTATGCCATCATCTCAATATGCCGGTGCTCGTAAGTTTTCCTAACTTGACTCGTTTCACCGTTCTGTTCTATTCCTGTCTTAGTATCTTTTGCGTTTTGCGTTTGAATTGTACTTACCCGTTGCTTCTTCAGAATTCCTGCTGGTAGAGGACGCGGTAGGGGACGTGGCGCAGCCGGTGGGGCGGCCATGTCCGATCACTCGGGAACTGATTCGGCGATGCCTTCCTTGTCGAACAGTGTTCCCCCTAGTTCCGGAGGTCAACAGGACCAGTCTGCTAGCTCCGGTAATGCTCATGAGAATGTTGGAGTGGCCAACATTTTACAGCAGGTAGCGAACCAGATGACGCTACTGACTCAGGCTGTTCTGGTCGGCCATGCTAATGCCAACCCGGTTCCGCCTACTGGGTCCGGCAATGATAATCTACTTCAGGACGTGATTCGTATGCGTCCTCCGCAGTTTGATGGTGCTTCCGGCCCTTCTGGTTGGGAGAATTGGCTGTTCGAGATGGAGAAAGTGTTTGAGGCTGCTAATTGCCCCGAGGAGAGGAAAGTACCCATTGCTCAGTACTTCCTCGCCAAGGAGGCAGCGACGTGGTGGCAAGCGGTGAAACCGCGTGACCGGGCAGCTACGTGGGCAGAGTTCCGGGATCTGATGGAAGACGAGTGCATCCGTGGCCAGTGAAAGAGGGGAGGATCCGAGCCTTCTTTGAGGCTAAGCCCCAAGATGTACCTATATCTCAAGCCATCAAAGACTACAATCAACATTTACATTATGTGAGAAACCAAGTCCGCGATGAGCTTGATAAGATCCGCCACTTTGACATGCGGATGAAACCGAGGGTGCGCCACTACATGTCGGGTGCAGGGTGCACGACTTTGAAGGAATATCGAATAAAGCGATGGCTTACGAGATGTCGTTTCCGCGGCAGAGACGGCGATTGAAGGAAAGAAGCGAGAAGACCTCGGCCATTTTCGGGAGGCAAGTCGGGAGGGTATCCGAAGGCCCGGCCAGTTCGCGAGTCTTGAGTCGGCCGCCATCGATTGGTCGAGGAAACGGTTCTAGGTCTCGCTCCCGCTGGGTTCCGTTCGTGGTCCTACGTGCTTCAATCAGCTGTCCGGCCACATGATGAGTGAGTGTGATAGGCCTCCGATTCGGTGTCTTGCTTGTGGTCGTATGGGTCATCGTGCTAAGTTTTGTACGGATGCGGCTCGGGCTCCAGTTACTCGGATATCAGCCCACCGCGGAGAGCCGAGTGTGAATCAGGCACCGACAGTTCCTCAGCCGCAACAGAGTTTTGGTAGAGGTCGAGGTCGTGGTCAGCCTTCTAGAGGGGGAGCTTCTAGTGCGGGGTCTGTTCCACCCCGTGTGTACGTGATGAGACGAGCAGGAGATCCTGACTCGACGGTGGCCACAGGTACCGTCCACATCCTTGATCATCCTGTTTCTGTATTGTTCGATTCTGGTGCTACGCATTCTTTTATATCTATGGATTGTGTGCGTCGTCTGCATGTTGATTGCCTTGTTGCTTGTGATCCTTTTGTTGTTATACTTCCTAGTGGGGATAGCATCGTGGGGAATCGTGAGGTTAGAGATTTTCCAGTGAGTATCGCGGGGAGGGTTTGGCCTTCTAATCTGATTGCGGTAGATATTAGAGATGAGGATTTGATTCTGGGTGAGGATTGGCTGGACCGTCATGGGATGATCATGAATTATAGAACGAGGACGGTTTCGATGTTAGCCTCTGACGGTACCGAGCATTCTTTTGTGGGGCGTAAGCGGAGTAGCCAGAGATTACTGATCAGCGCCTTAAAGGCGGTGAGACTACTTCGAGGAGGTGGCACAGGTTATTGGTGTTACGCTTTGAGATCGGAAGAAGGGGGAGTCGAGCTCTCGTCTATTCCGGTAGTGCGTGAGTATCCTGATGTCTTTCCAGATGAGTTGCCGGGTTTACCTCCGGACCGAGAAGTTGAGTTTACCGTCGATTTAGAGCCGGGTGCAGCACCAATCTCTAAGACGCCATACCGTATGGCGCCCGCCGAGATGCTGGAGCTGAAGAAACAGTTGGGAGAGTTGCTAGACATGGGATATATTCGACCGAGCGCTTCGCCTTGGGGCGCACCGGTCCTATTCGTAAAGAAGAAGGATGGGTCACTTCGTTTGTGTATCGACTACCGAGAGTTGAACAAAGTGACCATCAAAAACAAGTATCCGCTCCCGAGGATTAATCATTTGTTTGATCAGTTGCAAGGGCCAACTGTATTTTCGAAGATTGATTTGAGATCGGGGTATTATCAGCTCCGAGTGAAGGATACTGACATTCCGAAGACGGCCTTTCGGACGAGATACGGTCACTACGAGTTTGTGGTTATGCCTTTTGGGCTAACCAACGCACCAGCCGTGTTCATGCAGCTTATGAACAAAGTCTTTATCGAGTACCTCGATAAGTGTGTAGTCGTTTTTATCGACGACATCCTGATTTACTCGAGGAGCGAGGAGGAGCACGCCCGTCATTTGCATATTGTGTTAGATATTTTGAGAACTCAGCATCTTTTTGCGAAGTTCTCAAAGTGCGAGTTTTGGTTACGGGAGGTTATGTTTCTCGGTCATGTGATCTCGGCCGAGGGTGTTCGTGTGGACCCACATAAGGTAGAGGCAGTGTTGGATTGGGCGCCGCCTAAGAACGTGAAGGAGGTCCGCGATTTCGGGATTAGCCGGGTATTACCGCAGATTTGTCGAGGGTTCTCTAAGCTCGCTCGACCGCCGACTCGGTTATTACGAAGTCGGAGAAGTTTGTGTGGACCGATGAGAGGCAGAATAGTTTTGAGGAGTTGAAGAAGCGGTTGACGACCGCTCCCGTGTTGGCTTTACCGAGTGGTAATGATGGTTTCTCCGTTTATAGTGATGCTTCGGGCCAAGGGCTCGGATGCGTACTTATGCAACACGGTAGGACGATTGCCTATGCTTCCCATCAGTTGAAACCGTATGAATTGAATTTCCCTACGCACGATCTTGAGTTGGCCGCAGTTGTGTTTGCGTTGAAAATCTGGCGTCATTACTTGTATGGCTCGTCATGTCAGATTTTCACCGATCACAAGAGCCTGAAGTACATTTTCACGCAGAAGGAGCTTAATATGAGACAGAGGAGATGGTTGGAATTGATTAAGGATTACGATCTCGAGATCCTTTATCATCCGGGCAAGGCTAATGTGGTAGCAGATGCCTTGAGCCGGAAATCGGTATCGCTTCGGGCGCTTGAGTTACTCACGGCCCAGTCGGGACTTCAGCGAGAGTTTATGAGGTTGAGCATTGAGATTGTCTTGCCCGGGAGTTCGGGCGATTCGTACTCTTGAGATTTCTTCATCTCTGGTCGAGGACATTAAGTCGGGACAGTTAGAGGATCCGATGTTTATTCAGCTTCGAGAGAGTGTAGGAAAGGGGAAAGCCCCGGGATTCGTTATTTATGAGGACGGTGTGTTGAGATTCTGAGGTCGGTTGTGTGTTCCGAACGACTCGGAATTAAGACAGAGCATTATGCGAGAGGCTCATGCATCACCATACTCAGTCCATCCGGGCTCGAGTAAAATGTATAAAGATCTGAGGAAGAATTTCTGGTGGAACGATATGAAGAAGGAGGTAGTTCAGTTTGTAGCTAAGTGTTTGACTTGTCAGCAAGTCAAGATTGAGCATCAGCGGCCAGTAGGATTATTGAAACCACTTCCCGTCCCGGAATGGAAGTGGGAGGACATCTCTATGGATTTTGTCACGAGTTTACCGAGGACGAAGACTGGTATGAATATGGTATGGGTGATTGTAGACCGACTGACTAAGTCGGCACATTTTCTGGGCATCAAGGATACTTGGGGTCCAGAAAAGTTGGCTCGTATTTTTATCACTCAGATAGTGAGGCTTCATGGTACGCCGAGGACCATTATTTCAGACAGAGATGGCCGATTTGTATCGCATTTCTGGCAGGCAGTGCATAAGGCATTGGGGACTCAGCTACGTTTGAGCACTTCGTTCCATCCCTGCACCGATAAGCGATCAACGTACCATTCGGACGTTCGAGGATTTGTTGCGCGCGTGTGCGTTAGATCGAGTAGTAATGCGGGAGGATCATTTGGCCTTGATTGAGTTTACTTATAATAATAGCTGGCACGCGTCGATTAAGATGGCACCGTATGAGGCACTTTATGGCCGACGTTGCCGATCACCGATATGTTGGGATGAGCCGTCCGATTTGGTTGGCACCGAGCCGGACCTTGTGTTGGAGACGAGGGAGAAAGTCGAATTGATTAGAAAGATGATGCTGGCTGCTCAGAGTCGATAAAAGTCTTACGCGGATGTTAGGCGTAGACCTTTGGAGTTTGAGGTGGGAGATCATGTTCTGTTGAGAGTGTCTCCAACGAAGGGAGTTTTCCGTTTTGGGAAGAAGGGGAAACTCAGCCCGAGATATATTGGACCTTTCGAGGTATTGGAGAGAGTCGGTGAGTTAGCGTACCGTTTGGCTTTACCTCCGTCGCTGAGTCATGTACATAGTGTATTTCACGTTTCCCAGTTGAGGAAGTACGTTCCGGACCCATCCCACATTATTGACTTTGGGGACGTGGAGATCGAGAAGGATGTTACGTTTGAAGAGAGGCCCGTCAGAATTTTGGAGCGTCGTGACAAACAGTTAAGGCACAAAACCATTCCTTTGGTTAAGGTGCAATGGTCGAGACACGGAGTATAAGAAGCGACGTGGGAGCTAGAGGAGGATATGCGTTCGAGATACCCCGAGCTTTTTGATTCTTAAGTTTCGGGACGAAACTTTATTTTAGAGGGGGAGAATGTAATATCCGTAATTTTTCTATTTTTAGCAGTTTCCATTTTTGGTGTATGTCTATTTTTATCGACTCCATTGTAACCGTTTCAATATTTTGAATCTATTTTGTTCTTGGAGTTTTTCCATTTGGACGAGTTTTGATGATGTTTTCACGTAATTTCATTTTATGACATGTTTTGCCGTATGAACGTTCGATTCTTGTAAATCTCGTTCGTTTTCGTTGTTTCTTGGTTTGTATAAGTTCGTATGGTTGAGTTGGTCATGTTGAGACTTTCGGTTTGTAAATCCGACGTCGTTTCGTGATTTTCGGGCACTTGGGCCATTTTTGTAATTTCCTAATAGTTTAGGGAATCTTAGTTTCGTTGTCGCACTACGGACCCTCCGGTGGTTGGAATTGTATTTTCTTTCAGCGCTTAGCTCCGCCGTCTTGTAGGCTTCGCATCTATGTTCCTGGATTCTGGTCTCGTCGTACGTTTCGTGTTTTATACCTCGGCCACTTCTACTGTGGTGTGACATCAGCGATCTTTGAAGTCGCCGTGTAGGTAGCGCACGCTACCCTGTTCCCTTGCGTGCGCTACCGATAAGCGATTAGCGTCGCTAACCCCTATTGTTAGCGTCGCTAACGAATGGTGGCATAGCCATCGGATCGCCACGGCCGTTAGTGCACGCTACATATGGCGATTAGCGTGCGCTAACTTCACAGATATAAGCCCAATGCGATTTGAGCGGCCAGCTTTATTCTTTTCCCTTCGTTTCTTCGACGTGCGACCTCAGAGGCGATTTCCATCGGTCCTGATCGGCGTTCTATTCACATTCCATCACCGTAGAGTCGTGCTAACATATTATCATCAGCATAATCGTCATCCATCATCAGAAATCAAGGTATTTTCGTCTAGAACCCTAACTCGTCAAATTTGGGAGTTTTTCCGGGTTTTGCTAATTGGAACCGAATTATCCCAGTATGTTATGATATTCTTCACCGATTATGATTATTGAATGATTCAAAATCCAATTTCCTTGATTTTAATCCGCGAATTATCAATACGGAGAGATTTTGCGTAAACCCTCGCCCGTATCAATTGATCGTCTATTGTCGTATATTGTAACCGGGGTTATGGGTGTATTCCAATAGAGTATTGTTGTCCGTTGGGACTGAACTGTGTTGATCCTTCGTTTAGGAACCGTCGTTTTCCACCCGGACCGTTCGTAGTCGTGTTTCATCTCCATTTCTTCAAGAATGTCTCAAAGGCAAGTACTTTACATTTGTTTACATGTTCTAGTATTTGAATTATGGCTATATGTGGTTGTTGTGGGAAGATATGTGTATGTTCACCTAGGGACGGTCCGACGGGGCCTCTAGGGATACGTATTTCCGTGTGTGTGCGTATCACGAACTGTGGTTAGCCACCCAGGGATGTCCGACGGGGCTCTGCGGGGTACGGTGGCCGTGAGTCTCGTGCCAACGGTTAACTTTGAATTATGATTTGTTGGAGATAATGTGTTTTGTGTTTGTACATCATAAATATTCCGGAATATAAAACGTTTTCAAAAATGATTTTTGGCGCATTATTCATCTGATTAGAATGTAGTTCAAATGGATTGTACTTGCACTAGCAGTTGTCGCTAACCCCTTAAATGGGGGAAATACTTTTTGTATTTCAGGTATCGATCGTGGGGACAAACGAGCACTCGAGCCGTATGAGGATGATGGGCAAGCATGATACTGATCAGTAGTCATTTATTGGTGTTCATTTCAGTCCACTACTTTTGATGTCTTGTGTCGGGACTTTTGTGTTATAAAATTGGTTTAAGTACTCGAGTACTTCTTTTACAAAATTATTAACGTTGTGTTCCTGTTTTGGGAAATGGATTGATGTTGGATTTAATTGTCGGATTGTAATCTTATTTGGATTGTCGTATTATTGGTGATTGTTGTCGTTGTCGAATGTCTTGTTTGGTACGTTAGCCTGGTGGATTCCACAGTGTGGGGACCACGGCGCTGTAATATACCCTGAATGTCTTGGGGGTGTTACACTCATGAATTCCATGATTTTCATCACTGTAAAGAGAATAGTCAACAACTTCATCAGGAGCGGCAAATTCTCCTTTACAATGAAATCCTTCGTTAGGGAGACCAAAGAGTTCGGATAATTTAGCAGCATCGAATGAAATTGGTTTACCATGGACTAGCGAGTTAACTACGGCTAAACCGTCAGAATCATAAGTCACGAAAAAATTCGCGTAAAATTCTTTTACGCAATCCACAGAAACAGGTCGGGCGAGACTAACAAAACGGTTAATGCCGAGCATGTCGAAAAATTCTTCGATTCCAATATCGATAGAATTCAGAGATTCAAAATCGAAGTGATGGCTTGGAGTTACCTCTTCATCGATAAGCACTTCGTTGAAGATTTTGGAAGCTTGAGCATTTCGAAAGGTAGGTTCTCCTGAAGGCGAGGAAGCTGATTGAGAGGTCTCGCCTCTACATTTCTTGATGATTCTGGACGCCATTGTTGAAGATGAACGGAGGTTATGGGAGTGTGGACGAATTTTGTGAGGAGTAGAATCGAGTTCGTCGCAGCCGATTTAGGGATTTAGGAAGAAATGAAAAGGGAACTGACGAATTGTGTATTTAAGTAGCAGGGTAAATAGCTGATTACGTACGTTATACCGTTTTGGTAACGTACATAGTGAAAAATCCCGAATTCCCTGTACTAAAACCTGCATATCGTTACGTACATAGCCCAAACACCTATTTCGTACGTAAGGACCTATTGCGTACGTAATAAACCTGCCTTAACGTCCGTAAGCATGACCAAATGAGCAGTGTTTTTATTTCGATGATGTCCCAATTTTAATGACCATTTAATGTAACTATGATGAATATGCAACACTTAAAAATGATCAACATGTCCCATTCCTAAGTTTATGCGTATAAAATTGAAAGCTTCTTCAGGTAATGGTTTTGTAAAAATATCCGCCAATTGTTCATTAGTACCAACAAATTGGAGACGTACATTCCCGTTTTGGACATGGTCACGAATAAAATGGTGACAAATTTCTATATATTTTGTCATGCTATGCAAAATGGGATTTTTGCTTAAATTAATGGCACTTGTATTGTCACAAAAAATAGGAGTATTTTCAAGCTCAATGCCATAATCGAGTAATTGATTTTTGATCCAAAGGACTTGTGCACATGCACTTCCCGCAGCCACATATTCTGCTTCAGATGTGGAAGTAGCGACACTAGTCTGTTTCTTACTCCCCCATGAAATCAAACATGAACTCATAAAATGATAAGTTCCGGTGGTGCTTTTTCTATCAATTTTACATCCATCGAAATCGGCATCACTATATGCAAATAGTTGAAAATCAATGCTATAAGGATACCACAGACCTAAGCCAGCAGTATATTTTAAATACCGAAAAATTCTTTTGCATGCAATGAAATGTGATTCTTTAGGATTCGATTGAAAACGAGCACATAAGCAAGTAGGAAACATTATATCGGGTCTAGATGCAGTTAAATAAAGTAAAGAGCCGATCATATCTCAATACTATTTTTGGTCAACAGACTTACCTTTTTCATCTTTGTCGAGTTTAAGAGTGGAAGACATAGGAGTAGATATTTCTTTGCAATCTTCAATCTTAAATTTCTCTAGGAGCTCATTGACGTACTTGGATTGATGAATGAATATTCCGTCATTGAGTTGCCTAATTTGGAGTCCGAGAAAGTTTTTCAACTCTCCCAACATGCTCATTTCGAACTCTCCCTCCATAAGATTTGAAAATTCATGCCTTCGGAGCTTGCTTTAATCCATAGAGAGCTTTATGGAGCTTGTACACATGATCTGGATGATCATAATCTTCAAAACCCGGCGGTTGCTTGACATACACCTCATCCTGGATGATTCCATTTAGGAACGCACTTTTTACATCCATTTGATGGAGTTTGATTTTCTTGTATGCGGCAAAGGAACAAAGAAGACGAATAGCTTCAAGACGAGCAATAGGAGCAAACGTTTCTTCATAATCCAAGCCTTCTTCTTGATTATAACCTTGGGCGACCAACCTCGATTTATTTTTAATTGGGAGATCATCATCGGTTTTAATTTTATGAATCCATTTGGTATCAATGATTGATTTGTCTACCGGTGCTGGAACTAATTCCCAAACATTATTTCTTTCGAATTAGTTTAGCTCTTCTTGCATAGCAATAGCCCAATTCTCGTCATTTATGGCTTCATCGATATTCTTTGGTTCTGTAAGAGAAATAAACGCAATATTATTAATACAATTATTTATATTTCTCCTAGTTCGTACGCCTTCATCGATTTTTCCGAGAATTTGTTCCATCGGGTGGTCTTTCACATTTGCCCAATCTTTAGGAAGGTTGTAAGTATTCTCCTCCTGCTTGTCCGAGCTTACGTCGAGCTTCTCCAACTCCTTTGATACTTCTGATAATTCTTTAGCCGGAACCATACCTACATCATCATCAAAAACAACCTTTCTCAGGGGTAAAATGGTATCATCGAATTTTACATGAATTGACTCTTCTACAAAGCCTCTTCTACAATTAAATACACGATACACTTTACTGTTAGTTGAATAACCAAGAAATATTCCAATATCTGATTTTGAATCAAATTTACCCAAATTATCCTTACCATTATTATGAATAAATACTTTACAACCAAATGGATGGAAATAAAATAAATTGGCCTTTTTACCTTTAAATATCTCATATGGAGTCATCATTTTGTTCCTCCTGAGATGTACTCGATTAATAACATAACAGGCGGTGTTAACGGCTTCGGCCCAGAAATATTTAGGAAGACCATATTCATTGAGCATTGTCCGGCTCATTTCTTCTAGAGAGCGATTCTTCCTATCGACAACTCCATTTTGTTGAGGTATCCGAGGTGCCGAAAAATTGTGCCCAATACCATAATTATCGCACCAATCTTCAAAAATATTAGAATCAAATTCTCCACCATGATCGGTTTGGATGGCGATAATTGGTAATTCTTTTTCCTTCTGGGTAACCTTACACCACTTAACAAACTCGTTAAATGCATCATATTTATTTGTCAAGAATTTTACCCAAGTAAATCTCGAAAAATCATCGACAAGTACTAAGGTATAAAGTTTACGTGTTAAACTAGCACGTCGAGATGGACCAATCAAATCCATATGAATTAATTCAAGAATGCGACTAGTGGAAATTTCCATTTTCGGTTTAAACGAGCCTCTAGCATGTTTACCTTTAATACAGCCCTCACAAATGTGGTCTTTTCTGAAATTTAATTTTGGTAGACCACGGACAATATCGTTTTTGGCCAATTTTGAAAGAAGTGGTAAAGAGGCATGTCCCAATTTTCGGTGCCACATAACGACATTTTCATTGTATGAAAGTAAACATTTTTCATTGAAAGAAGATTCATCTTGGAGATAAACAATATAAATATTTCCATATTGTAATCCAATAAAAACGATTTGGTCTTTTCTCATTGCAGTGCAATACGTACTTTCAAAAATTAATTTAAGACCGGTGTCACAAAGTTGGGAAACACTTAGAAGATTATGGCAAAGACCATCAACAAATAGAACATTTTCAATGGTAGGTAATGGTTTCTTACCGATTTTACCTGTCCCTTTTATTTGGCCCTTTTTATTATCACCAAAGGTTACACAGCCACGATCTTCCTTTTTCAGCTCCGTGAAGAGATGTTCATTCCCACTCATGTGATTTGAACATCCACTATCAACATACCATTTATTTGATAATGTTGTCTTCCTTCCTTGTACCTACAAAAACAATTTTCTTCCGTTTTATAGGTACCCAGGCTAATTTGGGTCCTAAGGAGTTAGACACAAAAACTTGATTTTTAACAAAGGTCCCTTTTGGTACCCAAATTTGCTTGACCCTTATAGTTCGTCTAGGACTTCTACAGTATGTTTCGGTATGTCATGGTTTTAAACATTTTGGACATGATGGAATTCCCGTTTTTAAAGTGTCCGAATCTTTCGTGGTCATTTCTAAGGACTTTTTCATTGAAAATGAATTATACCCAAGTCCTTGTTTTGAAAGAGAAAATTTCTGACCAAATAATAGTTGCTCGAATTTGTCATTACCACACGAGAATTTTCTAACGTAAAGTTTCAATTCTTTTTGAGTTTTGTGTAAATCATCTCTCAGAATTTTCTCGGTTTTCAAACAATTTGTATGATCAATTGATACATCCTTATTTTTCAATAATTTTGAATTTTCACTTTCAAGAGATTTTATTTTCTTTTTCAAATCTTTATTACTATTGCAAACTTTTTCATATTCATTATTTAAAGATTCGAAAGCATCAAGAAGTTCTTCATGAGAAGAATCACTAACCTCGACTTCTTTATCGCTATCTTCGGATGCGCCAGCCATTAGAGTAAGATTTGTTTGAACTTGAGGTTTATCATCCTCATCATTATCGCTCCATGTAGCGACATAGATTTCCTTCTTTTGAACTTTTCGTGAGGTGGTTTAGATGAACTCATTGGAGCAGCAGCACGATAATCTTTAGCAAAATGGCCTGGAACGCCGCACCTACGACAAGTATTGTCAAACCTTTTATTTTGTGGGAAGTGAGTCTTCTTGGATCCATCCCATGGTTCTTGTTTGATGTCCCTCTGGTGCCTTTGAAGAAGATTTTTAAATTTCTTTATGTTTTTGGCATAAAAGGCGGTTTCTTCATCCTCTTCTTCGATAGGTTCATATTCAAGATCACCATCTTCTTTTGCTTTGAAGGCGATCATCCTTTCTCTCTCTTTGGGATTTAGTTTCGAACTTCGAGATTTAATGACAATATCGTAATTGATGAGAGATCCAATGAGAGCGCTGAATTCAATGGTGTTGAGATCTTTCGACTCCATGATAGCCGTAACAGTAGCGTCCCATTATCTTGGTAGAGATCGAAGGATTTTCTTGGCTTTATCACTACTTGATATAGGTTTACCTAAGGAAGCTAACCCATTTGTGATAGCCGAGAAGCGGTCAAGCATAGTAGTAATGCTTTCTTCCTCTTTCATAGTGAAGAGTTCATAATCGTGAAGAAGCATATTGATTTTTGTTTCCTTCACTTGACTCGTACCTTCATGGGTAATTTCGAGCATTTTCCAGATCTATTTAGCCGTCTCGCAAGAAGATATTCTGTTGTGATCCTCTGGGTTGAGAGCACAGTAAAGTAGTTGAGTAGCTTTACTATTGAAGTGATCGTTCTTCCAGTTAGCATCGTCGTATTCTTCAAAGATTTTGATCGAGCCATCTGGCTTCTTAGGAATGGTAGGTCCAAGAGCAATGACCTTCCATATTTCAATGTCATGAGCTCGGATGAAGATGGACATTTTCTTCTTCCATGTCATAAAGTTTGAGCCATCAAAGAAGGGAGGGCGATTGAGAGTGTTGCCTTCAAGGGAGGAGTGGATAAAGGCCATTTCTGGATCTTTTTTCTAGCGGGTGTTAATCCGGTGATAAAGAGACTGCTACGATACCAATTGTTAGATTGGTACCGCCACTATAGAGGGGGTTGAATAGTGCAGATAAGAGTTTTGAACTCTTTTTGTGCGGAAGCTAAAATATCGGTGTAAGTAAAATGCGGAAAAGAAAGAACACAAGAAATTGTTCGAGAGGTTCGGCTATTAACGAAGCCTACATCCCCTACCTAGTTTTATCGACTAGGACTTTTCTTAGAAACTTAGAATGCACTTTCTACTTTAGTGCCAACTCTTATAATTTCTTGATTTCCGGGCTCAAGAACAACCTCACTAAAACTCTCTTGTTTTTCCGGGTACAAGATAACCTTTACAGTAAAAAAAATGCGAGTAGGAACTCGACTTTACACGATATATCGCTCTTTGATACAAGAATGTAGATTAGAAATAATAGAGCAAATCTTCTTGTATCACAATATGGAATATGTATAACTCTGGAAATATTTGATTGGAATAGCTTGAGTATGATTGTAAGCTCAGATAACTTGTGTCAATTCCAAATCCTTGAGGTGTGCTATTTATAGCCTTCATGAGCTGAATTTCCCGTTGGAACAGTTGCACAGCTTACGTACGTTATGCAGCTTGGATTACATAGGTTATGTCTTCTACGTACGTTATAGAGCTTGTGTAGCGGCCGTAACGAACTGTGAAAAATAGTCCAGAGACATCCGATAAGATCCATTACGTACGTTACGCAAGATAGGCTTACGTACGTTAACTTCCAGTTAGAGATCCGTTGAATGTGAAGACTTGTTGTAACGGCTAATGACTTTTTGCAACGGGCATAATGTTCAAACGTTACGTACATTATATTGAATGTGTTACGTACGTTACCTGTATAAAGTTTCTTGTAAAAACTGTGAGTGTTACGTACATTATAGAAGGTTTGTTTACGTACGTTAAATGAAGGAAAAATATGTTAAGTAAATTTTGGTTAAATAATGCATCATCAAAATGTATAAAATGATTTAAAAGATAGTGTTCCAACAAAACATTTCATCAAAATATAGCAAAGCTCAAATCATTTTCGTATAGAAAGCCCACCTGGACAAGTAATAAATGCAAGCAAAATGATTCTCGGCTCTTCCTTACGCTTTAGTCTGCTGTTCCACCATTCATCGGAAACAACTAAGTTTAGCGGTCGATCGAGCTTAACGAAGTCTAACGGACAACGGACTCGATCTACATGTTTGGACTTTAGAGTTTTGCATTCGACTTAAGTTTAATAATAAAAGCTATGATTCTCTTAGAGAACCTAACTGACCATATAACATATAAATATACTAACAACGGTAACCGATATCCAATTCCGTTACAGATCTAGTTTCATGTCCATTTTACAGATATCAATAATATTAAATATGGAGAAAGTTATAGCCATTTCCGTGAAGTGTGACGAAACTGCCAACTTCCGGCGAAAATGGGAAAAACATCATATAAACCTAGAGATCGTTTCAAGCAACGAAAACCCTAAACATATAAACTCTAATCATGCATATCATACTTATAACACATATATGAGTTGACATACAAGCATGATTCTCGACATTACGGACTCCATTTCATAATCTCTTCTTTTGAAAACATGACTACTTACTCATTTTTATTTCCCTACTTTATACCTTCAAACATCATTAACATCAAGTATCATCAAGCCTCAATTTTTACCAACATCAAACAACACACTTAACATACACTCATGTTGATAATCAAAGTCTTGGTCTTAACATACAAATGACCTAAACATGACTTTAAAATTCTCAATACATAACATGCTCCTTAACTACATCAAATATTACCAACACATTTCCAACTTCATAAATCTAACTTCATGCTCTTGTTTTCAAATAAATTTCCCAAACATTTTATAAAAATCTAATAAAAACATATCATGTACTCCTTTCATACATCATCACAATTATCAAGTTACTTTTGAACATACAACAATATATCAAGAACTAAACATGTTTCTTCCTTAATTTCAAAATACCAAATATTTTATAAAAATCCCATAAATTCATCATAGCATTATATCATCATATAGCAACATATTGTGTGAGAAAATCATAAGAAAAACAACACATGATTGGGTTATAAAACCCTAAAATTTTCGGCCAACATGTAAAAATCAAGACATGATTACAACTTGTTCTAAACATTTTCAAGAACCTTAAAATCAACTTAGAGACAACATACACAACATTATAACATTAAACCTAAACTCTTCATATATTTTCCAAATTTTAAAGTGGGCCAAAACCTATTTCTACTTGGGTAGAAATGAAGAGAATGCGGTAACATACTTGAATATGGACTTGGATTCAAGTTTGGCACACAAAATAAGCTTGTAACTTGAGTTCTTAATGAAGAAAAATGGTGTTCTTCATTTTCAAGGGGGGTGGGGGGGGGGGCAAGGTGAGAAAATGAAGAGGAGGAAGATGAAGTGAAAGGGAGGTGGGTTAGTGTCCCTTTTATACTAGGTTAACCCTAGCCTTTAATAAAGCGAACGTACACTTTTAGAATTACATAAAACATTATAATATTAATTATACATAAAAATAACAAAACTAACACATTAACATTATATAATATGCACAAACAACAAATAAAAAATGACATTTAACATAATCACTAAACTTAAATCTTAACATTCAACTGCATAATAACAACTGTACACACACAACAGATTATTTATGAATAACATAATAAACAAATAACCTTATGAATAAGAATAAAACAATAACACAAAATCACAATAAATAGGTGTATGTCCTATACGGTTAATGGCAAATAAGATCATGAGTCTTTGGCCAAAGCATTCTGATATAGTCGTATTAGATACACTATTAATCAGTCGGTCTTTATTTGCATTAACACATGTATAGAGTCTAGTAAATAGTAGGGTTTGACTTTATCGTGACCCGAAGACTTGATCGGTGTAACACCCCCAAAACCATCCGGGATATTACAGCGTCGTGGGTCCCACGCCGGAACCCACCAGGCTAAAAACCGTTTACAAAACCAATTCAAAAACGCCAAAAGGCTGATGACGGTAATATTTTGCAATTACTCAAATACTTTCAAAAACATGATTCTGAATTACCGTCATAAAATACCATTTGAAAATACAAGGCGAAATGCCAAATCTCGACAGTTCAAAGTGTATGTTAAGCCGCCACTTAAACGTACCGAAAAATAATTGGGAAAAAGCATTTGACGAAAATAACCCAAGTTCGCAAAGTGCCAAAAGGGCCATTTAAAAATACACACACGCAGCAGATAAAGATACCGAAAAGCTATTTTGAAATATACACATGCAGCGGATAAAAACACAGTTTAAAAATACACATTTGCAGCGGAAATGAATAACCAGAAAAGAAATACTCGATACTCCAAAACATGCCACCACCAGTATCACATCGGGAAGCTCATCCCTTCACGACCGCTACTAGCTCGATCTCTGAGTACCTAAAAATAAAGCTCATGACGGGGTCAGCCACAATACTCAATAATGATACCGATCACATCATCATAAATAATTACATACCAATGTAATAATACTGTAAGAATACTACCAACGTAATCTTACCGTTATAACCTTACCAATCCATAATAATCTAAATCCTTACCATAATCCACATTTCGCATCCTCGAATGACAAAATGAACTTAACAACAATTATCTGTATTGAATTTCAAAAATACCAACAATCCTCAAAACATCATCATAACTCAAACCATGAAATAATTCATCTGTGCTAAATCCTGTCCATCGGATTACACAATCAAAACTCAACCTGGATAAACCAACAGTACACAACATATCTGTAGATCAACTACCATATGATAATGATAACAAATCCCGAACATCGACGTACAGTCTGAATGCTTATACGATCAATAACCAGATCAACCAAAACATCACTGAGAATATCATCGACATGATAACTCCAATACGACCAATAAAGGATCACGATAATTGAGAATACCATCAACAAGGTAAATCTCGAACGCAATCAATGAAGGATCAACAATAACCGAGAATACCATCAACAAGGTAAATTCCAAATGATCAACAAAGGACCAACCATAACCGAGAATACCATCAACAAGGTAAACTCCAAATGATCAACAATAATGGATCTCAAGAAATAACTCCGACTGTCGAACATACCCCTCGAGCGTATGAACAACCGATCACTGGCGTCGAACATACCCAACCATAAATGGAGGATGAGCGACCAAACAATATGGCTCAAAGATGGAAGTCACGACGCCCGATCTGAAATGTGTCCGTGCACAAGCCACCCCGGGTATTGATCACATACACGTGTGGTCTTGTACCTAATTAGCCTCACGAACTACGTCTCGTGTGCACGGTTCAATGTGGAAATATCAACACATAACCATCATGTGCCCGGCTAAAAATCCTACACAATAACCAATCGGCACGCAGATATGACTCCAGATATGTCACGATGCAACATGACAACGAAACTCAAAGAAACACATATCCAATAAGGATCAAAAGACTCACCGAAGTGAACAACAACAGACCGACAGTGAAAAGTCGACATGACTAATCAATATCCAAAACATCAATCCTGGGATCATCATCCCCAAATGAATGACCAACACGATCTACGATCTCAATACAACAGTCCTGGGATCAACATCCCTCAACGAATAACCGATACGAAACTCATTACACGAAACCTCAACATATACAACAACTCAACATAATAATTATCTCATAACTGAACAATACATAAATTACCTCAAAGCCGAAGACAACATCCTTTCCACGAACAACATTCCTGAACGAATACATAGTTATACAAATAATCTCAAATAAGGTACCATCCATTCAATACCAATAACCCTTTATCCCGATACTTATGTCATCACGATAACTATCCTCGATATCCGATATTCTATATCCTTGACCGAAAATAAATCACGTCTTCCTTGAACACAATAAAATCATATACCTTATGATTTATTACAACCAGAGCACGATATACAAACCATTATCCCGACAACTTACATTTCTAACAACATTGCTATACGAATTATAAATGAAATGAAAACGAAACCATTCATCAAATATTATAAACTGAACAAGTATAAACTTGCCTCGATACCGATACCACGAAGCCGTTACCAAAATCCATTGCCTTTGTCTGCGAGCTCCTTAGCCCCAACCAAAAGCAATCTACGAACTATTTAGCCTCAACCGCAACTCAACGGTCATAATCCACGATCAAAACATATCAACCTATTGCAATAACCGATTAACACACATTCGATAAAAATTAATAACCGACATACTCAACCAACAAACTCAACGGTTCAACGAAACCTCGATCATATACATAATACCAAATAATCCAACTCAACAAATACGAACCCATATCCACGATACAAGTCGTAACTCGATGATCACAAATAACAATCAATAACCGATCAACAACGGTTCTACAATATCCCGATTAAACACATATCCAAACAACCCGAACCAATCAAACACGAATTCAAAACCACAATACGATTCCAAAATCCGAAGATCATATCAATAATCAATTTAAACCAACAAGGGTCTAACATTACCGATTCCAAATTCAATCTTAAATACGGATACAAGTTTCCTCCTTGTAAATTCATAATATAAACCAATTACCGGTTATCATCATCAATCCGGACGATCCAATTAATTCAACATCATAGATAACCATATTCCAAAGGTTTCAAATAATTCCATTATCCGAATTGAACACTTGTTAAATACCTATGAATTCTCAAACTCAAAAGTGAATCATAAACTTATCAAATCCGAAATCATATTCGTATTCCTATACGAATATTGTACCAAAACACATAACTTAGTTCTAGATATGAATATTCTATATTCATATCTAAAACACCAACACCTTAAAACGTATTCATCAAATCAATGATCAATTCATCTCGACATTAAGGATTTTATAACATATTCGATTCCAACTTCAACTCCAAATACGAAGACAAAACTCCTTGTTCATACTTGTAAATTCGTAGAAAACAATTTACCGATTATTATCGTGAATAATCACATTCCAAAATTATCCGAAATCCTTCTAAAATCATAACATGTAACTCAAGAGTTCTTTAAGAACACGAATTATCCAAATTCACGTTCATAATCCATAAAACAACATAACCCGATGTTTTCTAACATCTAAACAACCCTTAATCATAATTCAAGGTGTATATAATCATGTCCTTCAACATATACTTCTCATAACATCATGAATCGCAACAAACCACCAAGAACATCGAGAATACTACGATTCCATAATCATAACAACATAATCGAATCATTTGATCACCAATTCATTATCTTCCTTTAACAAAATTCCCATAATTACCAAGAATCATCACAACAATATCATTTCCATCACCATTCATACGAAAACGTGTAGAATTTTCCAAGTTCTACTCATTGAGACATTTCATCGAACACTTTGAAGGCATAGTCCAATTCAATCGATTATTCAAAGAAATACTCGAATTCTTTCCACAAAACTTCAAGAATAATGAATGATTACGAGTTTACAATCAAGTTCAATCAACAATCTGAATCAAAACGAAGCAAATCGGCCAAAACACCAAGAAATCTCAAGAACATCCAAAAACCAAAAGTTTAGGTGTTCTTACCTTCGATCCGGGTGGAAGATGATGTTAATCCATGATTCCAACTTCCAAAACATGTTGTTATAAGTTGCTCATACTCAAATCCATCAATTCTTGCCGAAGGAATCGCGAAGAAACGAAGAAAAACGAAAAAATGAGTAGGTGACTCGGTCCAGGCCTTATATAGGCCGAGACCTGCCGGCACGTTACGTACGTAACCGGCGGGTCCTTACGTACGTAGCCGGCCGCGGCCGACCCTCGCCCAGTGCAGCCGGAACCGCCGTGCGTAACGGCGGTGGCTTACGTCGTATCGGCCCTTACGGCCGTAACCGGCCACTGCCTTACGTATGTAATCGGCCAGTCCTAGCCATCCCTGCGAGTCACTGCCGACCGTGATCGGCCACCCCCACGAGTCACTGCCGGCCATGCTCGGCCATCCAGGTCATCTCGGCCACGACTCGGCCAGCCGCCCCGTAACGTACGTAACACTTATTCTGTTGCGTACGTAATACGTACGTTGACTTGCTACAGTATTATACTCGTATTACGTACGTAATACACCCTGTATAACGTACGTAACTCCATCCGTTGACTCACCTGTCCACATCTGCGCGGAAAGTTGCCGACCACGGGCCCTACTGTCCGATTCCTCTTGTTACGTACGTTATGTACACTATATAATGTACGTAAGGTAACACATTTTACGTACGTAAGCTCCAAGGCTTAACGTACGTAATGGCTTTTATACTTAGCCAAAAATCCAGTATTCTGTCCGACGTCTCGGCGTACAAAATACAAACATACGGCATCTTGAATACACATCTTGAATCCGAAAATATTCTCATACGGTATACGATATCGAATCGGTTTAACCGGATACAACATATCTGAATATATCACAATCAAAAACGATAATCACACTAGTATAACTGTCTCGGTTCTCAATTTATTTTATCCATACTGTATAGATACCAAACTATACAGTATATCTCAGATAAAATAACGCGAAAAATTTATACTGAAAATCCGGGTATTACATACTACCCCCCTTAAAATAAGTTTCGTCCTCGAAACTTGCAACCAGTCACCAACAACAGATAAATCCAAAATTTTCCAACTCATCACAAAACAATCAATCGTCGCCACAAGCGAACAACCAAAACGATATACTTACAGGTGCGTGAAGCCGATGATCTCCCGTGATACTAGCACATGACTCCCACAAGAAGTCTCAATACAATCAAAACACACGAATATCACAAATAGCAATTTGAAAAGAATCTCAAAAGTTTTGGAAATTCCAAAAATCGGTTCGACTCAAAAGTCAGAAAAATCATTTTCAAAAATCACGCTACTACCGTACCGGTAGTGTAACACCCCCGATATATTCAGGAATATTACAGTGCCATAAATCCTTTACATAAGAATTTACAAGGCTGATTAAAAGAAAAGACAATAACAGATACCGCTTTATGAAATTGCTGAAGTAAAATACAACCGTCTGGTTCAAAAACCGAAATACAAATATCCAATGAAGAGTTATTATTACATCACTACAATCCAAACATTATAAACGGACAACGTACTCGAGTACTTATTGAAATAACCAACAAATAACAGACAGTAAACCCGGCCGGAACATCACTTTGCACCCTCGTCGTCATGCATCTCCAGTGGTTGTTTCCCCGCTCTCCTGGATCCTGAACAAACACAATGTTCACCCCCGAAAGGGTTAGCACAACGATGCTAGTACAAGTACAATAATCATACAACAGTGATATAATCAACAATTATATCATGACAAGTTTCTCCAACGAGAATATCCACAACACATATCATATCATAACAGTTTCAACATACTGGTGGTATTCCAACGATCCAGCGCACACAGCTATAGATTCCCATGATGATCCCATCGGACCAACACATGGTGGAACTACCTGTCCAACGATCCAGCGCACACAGCTATAGATTCCCATGATGATTCCCGTCGGATCAACACATGGTGGACATATATTCACAACATATTTACACGATACAATCACATCATAATTGTCATAATATAAACAATTCTAATTAGAGTACTTGCCTCGATTAGAAGACAGAACAATACTTTCACGAAAACGAGACACTCGAAGGTCGCCCCTCTCGATCAATCACGCAACAAGATCAAACCTTAACAAAAGAAATGATATAGGATTTATCTCACGTCGTATGAATGTTTAACAATTCGAGTCACGGCCAAAAGTTCATAAAATGCAATCTGCCTGAACTGCTTAGTGCACGCTAAGTACTCTGTGTAGCGTGTGTTAAGTCTGCTCGATAGTGCACGCAAACAACAAAGCCTAGCGTACGCTAACTATGCATGGTCAGTACTTCACTACCCAGCCAACTGACTCGTCTGATGGTCTAGCGTACATTATGTACTAAACGTAGCGCACGCTAACTCGTGCTCGATAGCGCACGTTAATATTCATAGCATAGCGTGCGCTATCTATGCATGGCGATTCTTCTTTGGCAAGAATCGCTTTCTCGCCATGATCGAAACAATGAAATCTTCCGTGATACTTCATGTTACCTCCATGAATATCATGTACACACGATTATGAATAAGCTTACGGATAATAACATCTTCGGATTCGAGGATATGCATACCATTAAAAAACCATATTCCATTTCGACTACAAATCTTTATACGACAACTCAAAAGACTTAACGGTTGATATCAACATCTTATATCAATCAATATTATCATGCTGAAGTTGTTAAACGTTCCATCTATACTAGATAAATCCTTCCATGATCCTTCCTTTAGATTTATCCAAAAATAATGATTGTTAAAGTCAAGTCCATGATTATTATGAAGTCATCTACTAGATTCGAATTACCAATGATAGAAGCTTCTCTTTACATATTCAGTGTAATAAGATTCGAATCATGATGATTATAATCAAGATACTTAAGGCTTATTCATCTCACTATTCCAAACATGATATACTTGGATAATTCATCTATGAAAATCCATATCTTGTTAACATGATCATCCAAATCGTTAGAATCCAACTCTAAGTCTTGAGATAGATTGAACGTACCTTAATATGATGAAAATCACTGAACCGTAAGGTAGAATCCAACTCCGGTTGGTTGTATGCCACTCCAAGGTGCTATTCCTCTTCAATGATTACTCCCAAGTGATAGCCAATATATAAACACCAACAATATGTTTTCTAAGTATGTAGTAGGATATCTCAGCTCTCTGGCCTCTCAAGTATGCAGAAGGAACAAGTAAAATGTAAGCCAAAACGAGTTGTTGTCCTATTTATAATATTCTGCATTTTAACAAGTTAGCGCACGCTAATAAGCATTCCTTAGCGTGCGCTAATAATGGTTGACTTCAGAATTGTCCGGGTGCGTCCACGGGAATCTTATCCGGACCCATGTCCCGGCTGGCGCATGTGCTAGTCGTCCCGCTCAATAATTGAGTTCTTAGCGCACGCAACCCCTATCTGCATAGCATGCGCTAATAGTAGCCCGATAGCGCGCGTTAAGATACATTCTTAGCGTGCGCTAACACGAGTTTGCATGAGAAATTTTGAATGCTTCTATACTTATGCACAATGATATTAATGTAAGAAATATCATACTCCAATAATCAAAATCACCAATCCGAATAATACAGGGTTTGAATACAGATGAAATACACCGTAATAAATTTGGATATTACATACTCTCCTACTAAAAAGGAGTTTCGTCCCGAAACTCAAGAAGAAAATAACTAGGGATATCTAGACTTCATATCAGCTTCCGTTTCCCAAGTGGCTTCTTCCATTCCGTGACGTGACCATTGAACTTTGACCAAAACGATTGGTTTGTTCCTCAGCTGTTTAACTCGACTCTCGAGTATCATAACCGGTCTTTCTTCAAACGTCCCATCCTGCGCGACTTCGATCTCGCTGAAATCAATGATATGACTGGGATCTGGTATATACCTCCGTAACTGGGATACGTGGAACACGTTATGAACATAGCACAATGACGGCGGCAATGCTAATCTGTATGCCAACTCCCCAACTCTTTCGAGGATCTCAAATGGTCCGATATACCTCGGACTCAACTTTTCTTTCCTTCCGAAACGAAAGATTCCCCGAGTAGGAGAAACCTTCAAAAGTACGTGGTCTCCAGTACTGAACTCCAATGGGCGGCGGCGTACATCTGCGTAAGATTTCTGACGACTCTGGGCGGTCAACAGCCTTTTACGAATCAAGGCTATCTTCTCTCGAGTCTGCACGATCAACTGCAGTTACATTCGATCAAGTCCGATGAATCGTCCCAGCATAGGGGCGATCTGCATCTCCTTCCGTATAATGCCTCAAACGGTGCCATCTTAATGGAAGCATGCCAACTATTGTTGTAGTTAAATTCAATCAACGGTAGATGAACTTCCCAATCGTTTGACCAATCTAAGGCACAGGCCCTCAGCATGTCTTCCACCGTTTGTATAGTTCTCTCAGATTGTTCGTTAGTCTGCGGGTGGTAAGCTGTACTGAAGTTCAATTCGGTCCCCAAGGCCTTATGAACTGCTTTCCAAAAGTGAGACACAAAACGGCCGTCTCGATCAGAAACAATGGTCCTCGGTGTACCATGCAATCGAACTATCTCCGAAATAAATACTCGTGCCAACCTCTCTGGTCCCCACGTATCCTTAATGCCTAGAAAATGAGCTGATTTGGTTAAACGATAAACTATCACCCAAATCATGTTCATTCCTGTCCTGGTTCTCGGCATATTAGTGATAAAGTCCATCGATATGTCCTCCCACTTCCAATCAGGAATCGGGAGTGGCTTCAACATTCCGGCAGGCCGTTGATGCTCGATCTTAACCTGCTGACAAGTCAAGCATTTAGAAACATAGTCCGCTACATCTTTCTTCATGTTGCCCCACCAGAAATTCTGCTTCAAGTCCTTATACATTTCTTGGTACCGGGTGGATAGAATAGGGCGACTGTGAGCTTCCTTCATAATCGTCTGTTTCAAAACATCATCATCGGGAACACAGAGTCGGTTACGAAATCTCAAAACTCCATCATCATGAATTATGAATCCGGGGCCTGTCCTTTGATCACTTCATCACGTAACCGAATCATCAAAGGGTCATCTGCCTGTCTAGATTTCATTCCTTCGGTTAATGATGAAGTTATCTCCATCACGCACAGTTGTCCTTGGACTCTTTGTAACCACACTTCAATTCCTTCACGAATCATCTCTCGTTGAAGGCTAAGTTGGGAGGTTAGCGTCTCCAGCATCTGAATAGAAATAGGCTTGCGGCTAAGTGCATCGACCACTACATTTGCTTTGCCTGGATGATACAAAATCTCCAAGTCATAGTCCTTGATCAGCTCTAACCATCTTCTTTGCCGCATGTTCAACTCTTTCTGACTGAATATGTACTTGAGACTATTATGATCCGTAAAGATCTGGCAGTGAGTCCCGTACAGATAATGCCTCGAGATCTTCAGGGCAAAAACCATTGCTGCTAGCTCCAAATCATGTGTTGGGTAATTCACTTCATAAGGTTTCAGCTGTCGCGAAGCATAAGCGATCACCTTATCATTCTGCATCAATACGCACCCAAGTCCTTGGTTCGAAGCATCACTGTAAACTATAAATCCTCCAGTTCCCTGTGGAAGTGATAGAATCGGTTCCGTCGTTAATCTCTTCTTCAATTCATCAAAGCTAATCTGACACAATTCATTCCACTCAAACTTTTGAGTTTTCTGCAGGAGTCGAGTAAGTGGGCGGGAGATTTTAGAAAACCCTTCCACGAATCGTCGATAATATCCAGCAAGTCCTAAGAAGCTTCGGACTTCTTTCACGTTCTTTGGAGGCTTCCAATCCATAATTGCTTCGATCTTCTAAGGATCTACTCGGACTCCTTTAGATGACATCACATGGCCGAGGAACATTACTTCCTTTAGCCAGAATTCACACTTAGAAAGTTTGGCGTACAATTGCTCGTTTCTCAAAAGTTCCAATACAATCCGCAAATGTTGCGCATGTTCTTCCGGGTTCTTAGAATATACCAGAATATCATCAATGAACACGACCACAAATTTATCCAAATATTCGATGAACACTCGGTTCATCAATCGCATGAATACAAAGGGCGCATTAGTGAGACCAAATGGCATCACTACAAACTCATAGTGTCGTAGCGAGTTACGAATGCGACTTTGGAACATCGATTCCTTAATCCTCGGTGATGGTATCCGATCTTAGATCGATTTTTGAAAACACTTGTTGCTCCTTGGCGGTCAAACAGATCATCAATCCGTGGCAACGGATACTTGTTCTTAATCGTCATCTTGTTCGGCTCTCGGTAGTCAATACCACAATCGGCGATCCATCCTTCTTTCGAACAAAAGAATCGGCGCTCCCCAAGGTGAAACGCTTGGTGAATATAGACTTTGTCCATTAATTCTTCCAGTTGCTTCTTGATTCGTACATCTCCGTAGGTGCCATGCGATATGGCGCCTTAGAAATTGGTGTAGCTCCGTGTTCCAGCTCAATCGTGAATTCTACGTCCCGTCGTGGAGGTAGTCCAGTAACTCGTCAGAAATACATCGGGAATTCGTTCACAATAGGAATGGATGAAAGTTCCACAATTTAATCTTCTTTCTTCATTGCATAACACCAGATTCGATACATCCTGTTTCAACATTTTGTGACTTTCATTGCTTTGATCAACTTTCCGAGCTTCTGGTTTCCATCCTTCAAAGCAGTACTTGAGCCATCATCGCGATCAGAAATATTCCTCCTTCGGTAATTTACAATTGCTCCATATCGATTAAGCCAATCGTCTCCGAGTATTAGGTCATCTCCTAGCATTTCTATCACAATTAGGTTTGAGAGCCATTTCCTACCCCCAAAGAATACAGGAAAATCTCTAGTCTCTAAGTTCCCAACAATCCTCTCTCCACTCGGTAAACCAACAACATAAGGTTCACAAGTAAGAAAACCAGAAATATTCAAACGATTTACACAAGACAAAGATATAAAAGAATGCGTAGCTCCTGTATCGAATAAAACGCTAACTGGTTGGGAAAGAATCTGGGCCCGATGCACGATGCGTGGCGGCATCCGATCGTCTGTCCTCCTCATCTCATACAGCGTGGGGAACAGATCCGCACTCGATGCCCCCTTTTGGTCCCATTGTCCTCTGCCTCGTCCACGGCCAAAATTTTGAGGCATCTGAACACTTTCTTTGCGTCATTGGACACTAGCTTCCTTTTGAACTGGCTGTGATGAACGGGTTCCTTTGTATTTGGTGGCGTCTTTGCAGAACGTCGCACGGTGCCCTTCCTGTCCGCAGTCAAAACATGTAACTGGGGTGCGCAAACAATCGCGCCAAAGGTGGCCTGGGCGACCACAATTAAAGCACTTCCTAGCTGTATCCGTCGTGACTGACATTGTTCCGTAATTCTTTCCGTTCTTAGATGGGTGCGGAGGTTTCTTGAAAGAAAAAGAAGACTGGGCCTTACGGGGCCCACTGCTCTTGTGCTCTGTAAAAGTACCAGAGACTTTCTATTTCTTCGACTCCATAAAGTTCTCCATTGCTGCTTCTTTAATTTCATACGCCAACGCCTTATCCTGGTATTGGCGGAGAGTGGTACATTCAAAACCGTACATGTACCTCTGGATTTCTGGTTTCATTCTCATTTCAAAATGAATCATCATCTCATACATTACGACCAGATGTCGAACAAATGCTAATTGCTGGTTAAACGTCTTAATCGTCTGGGATACGGGTTCATCTGATGGTTGAGCAGAGAAAAATTCTCGAATTTTGGCTTCCCTCACAGGACGAGGGCAATATTGAGCTTCCATCATCATTTTAAATTCCGCCCATTCGGCATCATGATCTGCGGGTCGGATAGCTTCCCACCACTCGGATGCTTCTCCTATCAGAAAGTACTGGGCAATAGGAGCTCTCCTGTCATTCGGGCAATTAATTCCAGCAAAAATTTTCTCCAGTTCCTTCAACCAATGGTCCCAAGTGGGAGTCTCGGAAAAGCCGTCAAATTTGGGTGGTTGCATCTTTGCCACCTCTTGTAACCATCGATCACCTCGATTTCCCATTTCTGGAATCCTTTGTTGTCCATCTCCCTGCTGAATTCCTGCCGCCACTTGCATTCGGTCCACGACCTGTGCGAACTGAGTCATCTGGTTCACGACTTGACGAAGAATTTCTGGTACACCAGGTTCCGGTTCGTTATTAATGGATTGCTGCGGCTCGCCTGAGCTATGACTAGCCTGATTAGAAGGCGACGCCTCCCTTTCCGCATTCCTTCGTCCGCGTCCACGACCGTGACCACGTCCACGTCCGCCTCTCAACATACTGTAAGCACAAGTACTTAATATACAGGAAACAACATTGTTCTAATGTTCAAGTATAAAGCGACACAACATGTAGAGAATGAGATAGAGTTTTAGGAACTGACAACCACCGTTCGCATGAAGACGTAGGCAGTGCAGTGATGTCATTCATGGCCGGTTACCTCAAAAGACATAAATGACCCCTATTTTAACCCAACAGCCAAGATATCCATAATCTTAGCTCTGATACCATATTCTGTAACACCCCCGATATATTCAGGAATATTACAGCGCCGTAAATCCTTTACATAAGAATTTACAAGGCTGATTAAAAGAAAAGACAATAACAGATACCGCTTTATGAAATTGCTGAAGTAAAATACCACCGTATGGTTCAAAAACCGAAATACAAATATCCAATGAAGAGTTATTATTACATCACTAAAATCCAAACATTATAAACGGACGACGTACTCGAGTACTTATTGAAATAACCAACAAATAACGAATGATAAACCCGGCCGGAACATCACTTTGCACCCTCGTCGTCATGCATCTCCAGTGGTTGTTTCCCCGCTCTCCTGGATCCTGAACAAACACAATGTTCACCCCCGAAGGGGTTAGCACAACGATGCTAGTATAAGTACAATAATCATACAACAGTGATATAATAAACAATTATATCATAACAAGTTTCTCCAACGAGAATATCCACAACACATATCATATCATAACAGTTTCAACATACTGGTGGTATTCCAATGATCCAGCGCACACAGCTATAGATTCCCATAATGATCCCGTCGGACCAACACATGGTGGAACTACCTGTGCAACGATCCAGCGCACACAGCTATAGATTCCCATGATGATTCCCGTCGGATCAACGCATGGTGGACATATATTCACAACATATTTACACGATACAATCACATCATAATTGTCATAATATAAACAATTCTAATTAGAGTACTTGCCTCGATTAGAAGATAGAACAATACTTCCACAAAAACGAGACACTCGAAGGTCGCCCCTCTCGATCAATCACGCAACAAGATCAAACCTTAACAAAAGAAATGATATAGGATTTATCTCACGTCGTATGAATGTTTAACAATTCGAGTCACGGCCAAAAGTTCATAAAATGCAATCTGCCTGAACTGCTTAGTGCACGCTAAGTACTCTGTGTAGCGTGCGTTAAGTCTGCTCGATAGCGCACGCAAACAACAAAGCCTAGCGTACGCTAACTATGCATGGTCAGTACTTCACTACCCAGCCAACTGACTCGTCTGATGGTCTAGCGTACATTATGTACTAAACGTAGCGCACGCTAACTCGTGCTCGATAGCGCACGTTAATATTCATAGCATAGCGTGCGCTATCTATGCATGGCAGTTTACTGCTGAGCAGTAAACTGTTCTCGCCATGATCGAAACAATGAAATCTTCCGTGATACTTCATGTTACCTCCATGAATATCATGTACACACGATTATGAATAATCTTACGGATAATAACATCTTCGGATTCGAGGATATGCATACCATTAAAAAACCATATTCCATTTCGACTACAAATCTTTATACGACAACTCAAAAGACTTAACGGTTGATATCAACATCTTATATCAATCAATATTATCATGCTGAAGTTGTTAAACGTTCCATCTATACTAGATAAATCCTTCCATGATCCTTCCTTTAGATTTATCCAAAAATAATGATTGTTAAAGTCAAGTCCATGATTATTATGAAGTCATCTACTAGATTCGAATTACCAATGATAGAAGCTTCTCTTTACATATTCAGTGTAATAAGATTCGAATCATGATGATTATAATCAAGATACTTAAGGCTTATTCATCTCACTATTCCAAACATGATATACTTGGATAATTCATCTATGAAAATCCATATCTTGTTAACATGATCATCCAAATCGTTAGAATCCAACTCTAAGTCTTGAGATAGATTGAACATATCTTAATATGATGAAAATCACTGAACCGTAAGGTAGAATCCAACTCCGGTTGGTTGTATGCCACTCCAAGGTGCTATTCCTCTTCAATGATTACTCCCAAGTGATAGCCATTATATAAACACCAACAATATGTGTTCTAAGTATGTAGTAGGATATCTCAGCTCTCTGGCCTCTCAAGTATGCAGAAGGAACGAGTAAAATGTAAGCCAAAACGAGTTGTTGTCCTATTTATAATATTCTGCATTTTAACAAGTTAGCGCACGCTAATAAGCATTCCTTAGCGTGCGCTAATAATGGTTGACTTCAGAATTGTCCGGGTGCGTCCACGGGAATCTTATCCGGACCCATGTCCCGGCTGGCGCATGTGCTAGTCGTCCCGCTCAATAATTGAGTTCTTAGCGCACGCAACCCCTATCTGCATAGCATGCGCTAATAGTAGCCCGATAGCGCGCGTTAAGATACATTCTTAGCGTGCGCTAACACGAGTTTGCATGAGAAATTTTGCATGCTTCTATACTTATGCACAATGATATTAATGTAAGAAATATCATACTCCAATAATCAAAATCACCAATCCGAATAATACAGGGTTTGAATACAGATGAAATACACCGTAATAAATTTGGATATTACATACTCTCCTACTAAAAAGGAGTTTCGTCCCGAAACTCAAGAAGAAAATAACTAGGGATATCTAGACTTCATATCAGCTTCCGTTTCCCAAGTGGCTTCTTCCATTCCGTGACGTGACCATTGAACTTTGACCAAAACGATTGGTTTGTTCCTCAGCTGTTTAACTCGACTCTCGAGTATCATAACCGGTCTTTCTTCAAACGTCCCATCCTGCGCGACTTCGATCTCGCCGAAATCAATGATATGACTGGGATCTGGTATATACCTCCGTAACTGGGATACGTGGAACACGTTATGAACATAGCACAATGACGGCGGCAATGCTAATCTGTATGCCAACTCCCCAACTCTTTCGAGGATCTCAAATGGTCCGATATACCTCGGACTCAACTTTCCTTTCCTTCCGAAACGAAAGATTCCCCGAGTAGGAGAAACCTTCAAAAGTACGTGGTCTCGATCAACTTCAATGGCGGCGGCGTACATCTGCGTAAGATTTACGGCGACTGCAATCGTGACCTTTTACGAATCAAGGCTATCTTCTCTCGAGTCCGCACGATCAACTCGGTTACATTCGATCAAGTCCGATGAATCGTCCCAAAGATAGGGCGATCTGCATCTCCTTCCGTATAATGCCTCAAACGGTGCCATCTTAATGGAAGCATGCCAACTATTGTTGTAGTTAAATTCAATCAACGGTAGATGAACTTCCCAATCGTTTGACCAATCTAAGGCACAGGCCCTCAGCATGTCTTCCACCGTTTGTATAGTTCTCTCAGATTGTTCGTCAGTCTGCGGGTGGTAAGCTGTACTGAAGTTCAATTCGGTCCCCAAGGCCTTATGAACTGCTTTCCAAAAGTGAGACACAAAACGGCCGTCTCGATCAGAAACAATGGTCCTCGGTGTACCATGCAATCGAACTATCTCCGAAATAAATACTCGTGCCAACCTCTCTGGTCCCCACGTATCCTTAATGCCTAGAAAATGAGCTGATTTGGTTAAACGATAAACTATCACCCAAATCATGTTCATTCCTGTCCTGGTTCTCGGCATATTAGTGATAAAGTCCATCGATATGTCCTCACACTTCCATTCAGGAATCGGGAGTGGCTTCAACATTCTGGCAGGCCGTTGATGCTCGATCTTAACCTGCTGACAAGTCAAGCATTTAGAAACATAGTCCGCTACATCTTTCTTCATGTTGCCCCACCAGAAATTCTGCTTCAAGTCCTTATACATTTTACTGGTACCCGGGTGGATAGAATAGGGCGAACTGTGAGCTTCCTTCATAATCGTCTGTTTTAAATCATCATCATCGGGAACACAGAGTCGGTTCTGAAATCTCAAAACTCCATCATCATGAATTATGAATCCGGGGGCCTTTCCTTTGATCACTTCATCACGTAACCGAATCATCAAAGGGTCATCTGCCTGTCTAGATTTCATTCCTTCGGTTAATGATGAAGTTATCTCCATCACGCACAGTTGTCCTTGGACTCTTTGTAACCACACTTCAATTCCTTCACGAATCATCTCTCGTTGAAGGCTAAGTTGGGAGGTTAGCGTCTCCAGCATCTGAATAGAAATAGGCTTGCGGCTAAGTGCATCGACCACTACATTTGCTTTGCCTGGATGATACAAAATCTCCAAGTCATAGTCCTTGATCAGCTCTAACCATCTTCTTTGCCGCATGTTCAACTCTTTCTGACTGAATATGTACTTGAGACTATTATGATCCGTAAAGATCTGGCAGTGAGTCCCGTACAGATAATGCCTCGAGATCTTCAGGGCAAAAACCATTGCTGCTAGCTCCAAATCATGTGTTGGGTAATTCACTTCATAAGGTTTCAGCTGTCGCGAAGCATAAGCGATCACCTTATCATTCTGCATCAATACGCACCCAAGTCCTTGGTTCGAAGCATCACTGTAAACTATAAATCCTCCAGTTCCCTGTGGAAGTGATAGAATCGGTGCCGTCGTTAATCTCTTCTTCAATTCATCAAAGCTAATCTGACACAATTCATTCCACTCAAACTTTTGAGTTTTACTCAGAGTCGAGTAAGTGGGCGGGAGATTTTAGAAAACCCTTCCACGAATCGTCGATAATATCCAGCAAGTCCTAAGAAGCTTCGGACTTCTTTCACGTTCTTTGGAGGCTTCCAATCCATAATTGCTTCGATCTTCTAAGGATCTACTTGGACTCATTTAGATGACATCACATGGCCGAGGAACATTACTTCCTTTAGCCAGAATTCACACTTAGAAAGTTTGGCGTACAATTGCTCGTTTCTCAAAAGTTCCAATACAATCCGCAAATGTTGCGCATGTTCTTCCGGGTTCTTAGAATATACCAGAATATCATCAATGAACACGACCACAAATTTATCCAAATATTCGATGAACACTCGGTTCATCAACTGCATGAATACAGCAGGCGCATTAGTGAGACCAAATGGCATCACTACAAACTCATAGTGTCCGTAGCGAGTTCTGAATGCTGACTTTGGAACATCAGATTCCTTAATCCTCAGCTGATGGTATCCTGATCTTAGATCGATTTTTGAAAACACTGTTGCTCCTTGCAACTGGTCAAACAGATCATCAATCCGTGGCAACGGATACTTGTTCTTAATCGTCATCTTGTTCAGCTCTCGGTAGTCAATACACAGTCGAAGCGATCCATCCTTCTTTCGAACGAAAAGAACTGGCGCTCTCCAAGGTGAAACGCTTGGCTGAATATAGCCTTTGTCCAGTAATTCTTCCAGTTGCTTCTTCAGTTCGTACATCTCCGTAGGTGCCATGCGATACGGCGCCTTAGAAATTGGTGTAGCTCCAGGTTCCAGCTCAATCGTGAATTCTACGTCCCGTCGTGGAGGTAGTCCAGGTAACTCGTCAGGAAATACATCTGGGAATTCGTTCACAATAGGAATGGATGAAAGTTCCACAATTTCATCTTCTTTCTTCATTGCATAACACCAGTACCCGATACATCCCTGTTTCAACATTTTGACAGCTTTCATTGCTTTGATCAACTTTCCTGAGCTTCCTGGTTTCCATCCTTCAAACAGTACTTCAGAGCCATCATCAGCGATCAGCGAAATATTCCTCCTTCGGTAATTTACAATTGCTCCATATCGATTAAGCCAATCGTCTCCGAGTATTAGGTCATCTCCTAGCATTTCTATCACAATTAGGTTTGAGAGCCATTTCCTACCCCCAAAGAATACAGGAAAATCTCTAGTCTCTAAGTTCCCAACAATCCTCTCTCCACTCGGTAAACCAACAACATAAGGTTCACAAGTAAGAAAACCAGAAATATTCAAATGATTTACACAAGACAAAGATATAAAAGAATGCGTAGCTCCTGTATCGAATAAAACGCTAACTCGTTGGGAAAGAATCTGGACAGTACCTGATGCGACAGCAGCATCCTGATCGTCTGTCCTCCTCATCTCATACAGGCGTGGGGGAACAGATCCGGCACTCGATGCCCCCTTTTGGTCCCATTGTCCTCTGCCTCGTCCACGGCCAAAATTTTGAGGCATCTGAACACTTTGCTGCGTCTGTTGGACACTAGCTTCCTTTTGAACTGGCTGTGATGAACGGGTTCCTTTGTATTTGGTGGCGTCTTTGCAGAACGTCGCACGGTGCCCTTCCTGTCCGCAGTCAAAACATGTAACTGGGGTGCGCAAACAATCGCGCCAAAGGTGGCCTGGGCGACCACAATTAAAGCACTTCCTAGATGTATCCGTCGTGACTGACATTGTTTCGTAATTCTTTCCGTTCTTAGATGGGTGCGGAGGTTTCTTGAAAGAAAAAGAGAACTGGGCCTTACGGGGCCCACTGCTCTTGTGCTCTGTAAAAGTACCAGAGACTTTCTATTTCTTCGACTCCATAAACTTCTCCATTGCTGCTTCTTTAATTTCATACGCCGACGCCTTATCCTGGTATTGGCGGAGAGTGGTACATTCAAAACCGTACATGTACCTCTGGATTTCTGGTTTCATTCTCATTTCAAAATGAATCATCATCTCCGCATCTGTTCTGACCAGATGTCGAACAAATGCTAATTGCTGGTTAAACGTCTTAATAAATGCAGGATACGGGTTCATCTGATGGTTGAGCAGAGAAAAATTCTCGAATTTTGGCTTCCCTCACAGGACGAGGGCAATACTGAGCTTCCATCATCATTTTAAATTCCGCCCATTCGGCATCATGATCTGCGGGTCGGATAGCTTCCCACCACTCGGATGCTTCTCCTATCAGAAAGTACTGGGCAATAGGAGCTCTCCTGTCATTCGGGCAATTAATTCCAGCAAAAATTTTCTCCAGTTCCTTCAACCAATGGTCCCAAGTGGGAGTCTCGGAAAAGCCGTCAAATTTGGGTGGTTGCATCTTTGCCACCTCTTGTAACCATCGGTCACCTCGATTTCCCATTTCTGGAATCCTTTGTTGTCCATCTCCCTGCTGAATTCCTGCCGCCACTTGCATTCGGTCCACGACCTGTGCGAACTGAGTCATCTGGTTCACGACTTGACGAAGAATTTCTGGTACACCAGGTTCCGGTTCGTTATTAATGGATTGCTGCGGCTCGCCTGAGCTATGACTAGCCTGATTAGAAGGCGACGCCTCCCTTTCCGCATTCCTTCGTCCGCGTCCACGACCGTGACCACGTCCACGTCCGCCTCTCAACATACTGTAAGCACAAGTACTTAATATACAGGAAACAACATTGTTCTAATGTTCAAGTATAAAGCGACACAACATGTAGAGAATGAGATAGAGTTTTAGGAACTGACAACCACCGTTCGCATGAAGACGTAGGCAGTGCAGTGATGTCATTCATGGCCGGTTACCTCAAAAGACATAAATGACCCCTATTTTAACCCAACAGCCAAGATATCCATAATCTTAGCTCTGATACCATATTCTGTAACACCCCGATATATTCGGGAATATTACAGTAGTAAATCCTTTACATAAGAATTTACAAGTGATTAAAAGAAAAGACAATAACAGATACCGCTTTATGAAATTGCTGAAGTAAAATACCACCGTCTGGTTCAAAAACCGAAATACAAATATCCAATGAAGAGTTATTATTACATCACTAAAATCCAAACATTATAAACGGACGACGTACTCGAGTACTTATTGAAATAACCAACAAATAATGAGACAGAAACCCTAGGAACATCACTTTGCACCTCGTCGTCATGCATCTCCGGTGGTTGTTTCCCGCTCTCTGGATCTGAAGAAACACAATGTTCACCCCCGAAGGGGTTAGCACAACAATGCTAGTACAAGTACAATAATCATACAACAGTGATATAATCAACAATTATATCATAACAAGTTTCTCCAACGAGAATATCCACAACACATATCATATCATAACAGTTTCAACATACTGGTGGTATTCCAATGATCCAGTACACAAACTATAGATTCCCATAATGATCCGTCGGACCAACACATGGTGGAACTACCTGCAACGATCCAGCACACACTATAGATTCCCATGATGATTCCCGTCGGATCAACGCATGGTGGACATATATTCACAACATATTTACACGATACAATCACATCATAATTGTCATAATATAAACAATTCTAATTAGAGTACTTGCCTCGATTAGAAGATAGAACAATACTTCCACAAAAACGAGACACTCGAAGGTCGCCCCTCTCGATCAATCACGCAACAAGATCAAACCTTAACAAAAGAAATGATATAGGATTTATCTCACGTCGTATGAATGTTTAACAATTCGAGTCACGGCCAAAAGTTCATAAAATGCAATCTGCTGAATCGCTTAGTGCACGCTAAGTACTCTGTGTAGCGTGCGTTAAGTCTGCTCGATAGCGCACGCAAACAACAAAGCCTAGCGTACGCTAACTATGCATGGTCAGTACTTCACTACCCAGCCAACTGACTCGTCTGATGGTCTAGCGTACATTATGTACTAAACGTAGCGCACGCTAACTCGTGCTCGATAGCGCACGTTAATATTCATAGCATAGCGTGCGCTATCTATGCATGGCAGATTCTTCTTTGACGATGCTGTTCTCGCCATGATCGAAACAATGAAATCTTCCGTGATACTTCATGTTACCTCCATGAATATCATGTACACACGATTATGAATAATCTTACGGATAATAACATCTTCGGATTCGAGGATATGCATACCATTATAAAACCATATTCCATTTCGACTACAAATCTTTATACGACAACTCAAAAGACTTAACGGTTGATATCAACATCTTATATCAATCAATATTATCATGCTGAAGTTGTTAAACGTTCCATCTATACTAGATAAATCCTTCCATGATCCTTCCTTTAGATTTATCCAAAAATAATGATTGTTAAAGTCAAGTCCATGATTATTATGAAGTCATCTACTAGATTCGAATTACCAATGATAGAAGCTTCTCTTTACATATTCAGTGTAATAAGATTCGAATCATGATGATTATAATCAAGATACTTAAGGCTTATTCATCTCACTATTCCAAACATGATATACTTGGATAATTCATCTATGAAAATCCATATCTTGTTAACATGATCATCCAAATCGTTAGAATCCAACTCTAAGTCTTGAGATAGATTGAACATATCTTAATATGATGAAAATCACTGAACCGTAAGGTAGAATCCAACTCCGGTTGGTTGTATGCCACTCCAAGGTGCTATTCCTCTTCAATGATTACTCCCAAGTGATAGCCAATATATAAACACCAACAATATGTGTTCTAAGTATGTAGTAGGATATCTCAGCTCTCTGGCCTCTCAAGTATGCAGAAGGAACGAGTAAAATGTAAGCCAAAACGAGTTGTTGTCCTATTTATAATATTCTCATTTTAACAAGTTAGCGCACGCTAATAAGCATTCCTTAGCGTGCGCTAATAATGGTTGACTTGATTGTCGGGTGCGTCATGGGAATCTTATCCGGACCCATGTCCCGGCTGGCGCATGTGCTAGTCGTCCCGCTCAATAATTGAGTTCTTAGCGCACGCAACCCCTATCTGCATAGCGTGCGCTAATAGTAGCCCGATAGCGCGCGTTAAGATACATTCTTAACGTGCGCTAACACGAGTTTGCATGAGAAATTTTGCATGCATCTATACTTATGCACAATGATATTAATGTAAGAAATATCATACTCCAATAATCAAAATCACCAATCCGAATAATACAGGGTTTGAATACAGATGAAATACACCGTAATAAATTCGGATATTACAGGTAGAGCCACATAACACACACGTCTGGGTTTCACAAAACCCAAGCTCTGATACCATCTTCTGTAACACCCCCAAAACCATCCGGTATATTACAGTGCCGTGGGTCCCACGCCGGAACCCACCAGGCTAAAAACCGTTTACAAAACCAATTCAAAAACGCCAAAAGGCTGATGACGGTAATATTTTGCAATTACTCAAATACTTTCAAAAACATGATTCTGAATTACCGTCATAAAATACCATTTGAAAATACAAGGCGAAATGCCAAATCTCGATAGTTCAAAGTGTACGTTAAGCCGCCACTTAAACGTACCGAAAAATAATTGGGAAAAAGCATTTGACGAAAATAACCCAAGTTCGCAAAGTGCCAAAAGGGCCATTTAAAAATACACACACGCAGCGGATAAAGATACCGAAAAGCTATTTTGAAATATACACATGCAGCGGATAAAAACACAGTTTAAAAATACACATTTGCAGCGGAAATGAATAACCAGAAAAGAAATACTCGATACTCCAAAACATGCCACCACCAGTATCACATCGGGAAGCTCATCCCTTCACGACCGCTACTAGCTCGATCTCCGAGTACCTAAAAATAAAGCCCACGACGGGGTCAGCCACAATACTCAATAATGATACCGATCACATCATCATAAATAATTACATACCAATGTAATAATACTGTAAGAATACTATCAACGTAATCTTACCGTTATAACCTTACCAATCCATAATAATCTAAATCCTTACCATAATCCACATTTCGCATCCTCGAATGACAAAATGAACTTAACAACAATTATCTGTATTGAATTTCAAAAATACCAACAATCCTCAAAACATCATCATAACTCATAACCATGAAATAATTCATCCGTGCCAAATCCTGTCCATCGGATTACACAATCAAAACTCAACCTGGATAAACCAACAATACACAACATATCTGTAGATCAACTACCATATGATAATGATAACAAATCCCGAACATCGACGTACAGTCTGAATGCTTATACGATCACTAACCAGATCAACCAAAACATCACTGAGAATATCATCGACATGATAACTCCAATACGACCAATAAAGGATCACGATAATTGAGAATACCATCAACAAGGTAAATCTCGAACGCAATCAATGAAGGATCAACAATAACCGAGAATACCATCAACAAGGTAAACTCCAAATGATCAACAAAGGACCAACCATAACCGAGAATACCATCAACAAGGTAAACTCCAAATGATCAACAATAATGGATCTCAAGAAATAACTCCGACTGTCGAACATACCCCTCGAGCGTATGAACAACCAGTCACAAACTGTCGAACATACCCAACCATAAATGGAGGATGAACGACCAAACAATATGGCTCAAAGATGGAAGTCATAGTACGCCCGATCCGGAAATGTGTCCGTGCACAAGCCACCCCGGGTATTGATCACATACACGTGTGGTCTTGTACCTAATTAGCCTCACGAACTACGTCTCGTGTGCACGGTTCAATGTGGAAATATCAACACATAACCATCATGTGCCCGGCTAAAAATTCTACAAAATAACCAATCGGCACGCAGATATGACTCCAGATATGTCACGATGCAACATGACAACGAAACTCAAAGAAACACATATCCAATAAGGATCAAAAGACTCACCGAAGTGAACAACAACAGACCGACAATGAAAAGTCGACATGACTAATCAATATCCAAAACATCAATCCTGGGATCATCATCCCCAAATGAATGACCAACACGATCTACGATCTCAATACAACAGTCCTGGGATCAACATCCCTCAACGAATAACCGATACGAAACTCATTACACGAAACCTCAACATATACAACAACTCAACATAATAATTATCTCATAACTGAACAATACATAAATTACCTCAAAGCCAAAGACAACATCCTTTCCACGAACAACATTCCTGAACGAATACATAGTTATACAAATAATCTCAAATAAGGTACCATCCATTCAATACCAATAACCCTTTATCCCGATACTTATGTCATCACGATAACTATCCTCGATATCCGATATTCTATATCCTTGACCGAAAATAAATCACGTCTTCCTTGAACACAATTAAATCATATACCTTATGATTTATTACAACCAGAGCACGATATACAAACCATTATCCCGACAACTTACATTTCTAACAACATTGCTATATGAATTATAAATGAAATGAAAACGAAACCATTCATCAAATATTATAAACTGAACAAGTATAAACTTGCCTCGATACCGATACCACGAAGTCGTTACCAAAATCCATTACCTTTGTCTACGAGCTCCTTAGCCCCGACCAAAAGCAATCTACGAACTATTTAGCCTCAACCGCAACTCAACGGTCATAATCCACGATCAAAACATATCAACCTATTGCAATAACCGATTAACACACATTCGATAAAAATTAATAACCGACATACTCAACCAAAAAACTCAACGGTTCAACGAAACCTCGATCATATACATAATACCAAATAATCCAACTCAACAAATACGAACCCATATCAACGATACAAGCCGTAACTCGATGATCACAAATAACAATCAATAACCGATCAACAACGGTTCTACAATATCCCGATTAAACATATATCCAAACAACCCGAATCAATCAAACACGAATTCAAAACCACAATACGATTCCAAAATCCGAAGATCATATCAATAATCAATTTAAACCAACAAGGGTCTAACATTACCGATTCCAAATTCAATCTTAAATACGGATACAAGTTTCCTCCTTGTAAATTCATAATATAAACCAATTACCGGTTATCATCATCAATCCGGATGATCCGATTAATTCAACATCTTAGATAACCATATTCCAAAGGTTTCAAATAATTCCATTATCCGAATTGAACACTTGTTAAATACCTATGAATTCTCAAACTCAAAAGTGAATCATAAACTTATCAAATCCGAAATCATATTCGTATTCCTATACGAATATTGTACCAAAACACATAACTTAGTTCTAGATATGAATATTCCATATTCATATCTAAAACACCAACACCTTAAAACGTATTCATCAAATCAATGATCAATTCATCTCGACATTAAGGATTTTATAACATATTCGATTCCAACTTCAACTCCAAATACGAAGACAAAACTCCTTCTTGTTCATACTTGTAAATTCGTGAAAACAATTTACCGATTATTATCGTGAATAATCACATTCCAAAATTATCCGAAATCCTTCCAAAATCATAACATGTAACTCAAGAGTTCTTTAAGAACACGAATTATCCAAATTCACGTTCATAATCCATAAAACAACATAACCCGATGTTTTCTAACATCTAAACAACCCTTAATCATAATTCAAGGTGTATATAATCATGTCCTTCAACATATACTTCTCATAACATCATGAATCGCAACAAACCACCAAGAACATCGAGAATACTACGATTCCATAATCATAACAACATAATCGAATCATTTGATCACCAATTCATTATCTTCCTTTAACAAAATTCCCATAATTACCAAGAATCATCACAACAATATCATTTCCATCACCATTCATACGAAAACGTGTAGAATTTTCCAAGTTCTACTCATTGAGACATTTCATCGAACACTTTGAAGGCATAGTCCAATTCAATCGATTATTCAAAGAAATACTCGAATTCTTTCCACAAAACTTCAAGAATAATGAATGATTACGAGTTTACAATCAAGTTCAATCAACAATCTGAATCAAAACGAAGCAAATCGGCCAAAACACCAAGAAATCTTAAGAACATCCAAAAACCAAAAGTTTAGGTGTTCTTAACTTCGATCCGGGTGGAAGATGATGTTAATCCATGATTCCAACTACCAAAACATGTTGTTATAAGTTGCTCATACTCAAATCCATCAATTCTTGTCGAAGGAATCGCGAAGAAACGAAGAAAAACGAAAAAATGAGTAGGTGACTCGGTCCAGGCCTTATATAGGCCGAGACCTGCCGGCACGTTACGTACGTAACCGGCGGGTCCTTACGTACGTAGCCGGCCGCGGCCGACCCTACTGCCCAATTCTGTCGGAACCCTTACGTACATAACCGGCAGCTGGCTTACGTACGTAACTGGCCCTTACGGCCGTAACCGGCCACTGCCTTACGTACGTAATCGGCCAGTCCTAGCCATCCCTGCGAGTCACTGCCGACCGTGATCGGCCACCCCCACGAGTCACTGCCGGCCATGCTCGGCCATCCAGGTCATCTCGGCCACGACTCGGCCAGCCGCCCCGTAACGTACGTAACACTTATTCCGTTGCGTACGTAATACGTATGTTGACTTGCTACAGTATTATACTCGTATTACGTACGTAATACACCCTGTATAACGTACGTAACTCCATCCGTTGACTCACCTGTCCACATCTGCGCCGAAAGTTGCCGACCACGGGCCCTACTGTCCGATTCCTCTTGTTACGTACGTTATGTACACTATATAATGTACGTAAGGTAACACATTTTACGTACGTAATCTCCAAGGCTTAACGTACGTAATGGCTTTTATACTTAGCCAAAAATCCAACTGTTCCTGTCCGACGTCTCGACGTACAAAATACAAACATACGGCATACTGAATACACATACTGAATCCAAAAATATTCTCATACGGTATACCTGATATCCAAATCAGTTTAACCTGATACAACATATCCTGAATATATCTGTCAATCCAAAAACGATAATCACACTAGTATAACTGTCTCGGTTCTCAATTTATTTTATCCATACTGTATAGATACCAAACTATACAGTATATCTCAGATAAAATAACGCGAAAAATTTATACTGAAAATCCGGGTATTACAATCGGGACATCTGATAAAGGGTCTATACGTATATGGTATTCACGACATAATGGTTCTGGAACGATCCCTTCATTCGTTCTCAGTCGGGGTTTACAGTGCGGCCCGCTAGTCTGGCTAAGTGCTGCCCGCACTCATTGGTTCCTCCCAATGCCGGCTGATATGGACCTACGGAGTCGCGCATCAGGAGCGTTGACGGATAAATGTGAATTTATTATCTCTCTATTAATATTAGATATTGGATATCTAATTTGGATTTATTGGATCCATCAAATAGTGGTCTTATGAATTAAAATTAAGTTACCGGGTAATTAATTTAATTCATAAATTATATTCCTTAGAGAAATATATTTGTATTTGATATAATTAATTAATTAGATTAATTAATTAAGATAAATACATTAATGATTAAACGGAGTGTATTTAACGGAGTCGTTTGACGAACGTCCGGTACACGAGCCGAGTGGCTCGGCTCGTTTCTAGGAAATTTCCTACATGGGCCGCCCTTCCCCAGATAACATGGAGTGATTTCCATGCATGTGTTGTGTTTTGTTGTCTTGTGTAATGATTATGTTGAGAATCTTTCTCAAATAATTATTACATGATTAGTTGTTATATATGTATACATATGATAACCAACTAAGGTATGGAAAAACAAGACTTTGTGAAACACACACACACACACACACACACACACACACACACACACACTAACCTGCTCCAGCCGTGAGTTGTGAGGAGGGAGAGAAAAATTTTCCTTCTTCATTTTGTTCATCTTTGAGGTGAAAAGAAGTAAGAAAAATTAAGAGAGAAAAAATTCCTACAACACTTCCTAGCCGTGTTCTTCATAGAACGGAGTCTTGTAGATTTTTTCGGATAACTTCCGATGAGTGTGAGGTAGAGGCTTCGAAGTTTCGGTGCTTGGAACGAAGGAATTTCGTGTTCGGGAAGGTATCGTGATCATCGTCTACATTTTACGAAGATTTATTTCAAAGGCTTCAAGGGTATGATCTTTTATATTCGTATTTAATTTTTTTTCGTATATACGTTACTTGATCGATCCTGTTTGGAATTCCTATTTTTTCCGCTTCGTATTTCATTTTATTTTCGGAATCCCAACAGTGGTATTAGAGCGAGGTCAATGTTTCCGTATATACGATTAATTGTGCATTTTGAATGCTTTTGGATGATGATTATGATTTAGAATCATGTTTGGCATAATCGTAGATTTTAAATTGATAGTTGTAGCATCACGTTTTTGGAAATTGGCCGAAAAACGAAGAAGCGAAGTGCCGTGGTGGTCTTTGGCGGCCTTTGCACTGGGCCTGGCACGGTTGCCGAGCAAGCTCGGCCATGCTCGGCCATGTCTCGGCCATGCTCGGCCATGTCTCGGCCGAAGCTGCCGAGAGGCAGCCGATTCCTGCCGATCAGGACTCGGCCATGCTGCCAAGCATGGTTCGGCCAGGCAGCCCTCGGGTTTTTGGCCCGATTTTGAATCGGGCCGCGGGCTGTGTAACACCCCTGATATATTCAGGAATATTACAGCGCCGTAAATCCTTTACATCAGGATTTACAAGGCTAAAGAGTTGAAAAGGCATTAACAGGTACCAACGAATGAAAATAACGAAATTAAGATACAACAGTTCTGACCAAATACTGAAAATACAAATGTTCAACAGAAATTATTAATACATCACCAAATTCAAATTCATCAAAAACGACTACGTACTCGAGTACTTATTGAAATAACTAACAAACAACAGACAAGTAAACCCGACCAGAACATCACTCTGCACCCCCATCGTCATGTAGCTCCAGTGGTTGTTTCCCCGCTCTCCTGGATCCTGAACAGAAACAAAATGTTCACCCCCGAAGGGGTTAGCACAACGATGCTAGTACAAGTACCACAACATATTATTCAACATCTCACGTAGAATAATAATACGTAATTGACAAAAATACCAACGAGTCTTCTCCTACGAGAAACTCAATAAGTAACATACACAGCTGATAATCACAACATGATATCATAACATACACATGGTAATTCCGACGATCCAGCGTTCACTGCCTAGAACCCACGATGATCCCGTCAGACCAACCCGTGGTGGAAAAACCCGTCCGATGATCCAGCGCACACTAGCATAGATCCCCCGATGATCCCGTCGGACCAACACGAGGTGGACATACAACAACAACATACATGCACGACAATATGTATAACATCAATACATAAAACAAATAAGGTACTTGCCTCGATTCGAAGACAAGAACAAAACTTCCATGAAAACGAAACACTCGAAGGTCGCCCCTTCAATCAATCACGTTGCTAAGCTTGAACCTTAAGATGAAGAAAACACCGAGGCAATAAGTAGAATCCAACTCCGGTTGCTTGATTGCCAGATCAAGATGTTTCTCCACTTCAATGATCAATCACCAGTGACACCCAATCTTCAAAGTTCACAAAAGGGGTGGTCTAAATGTGTTTAAGAGTTAGGGAAAACCCTCTGGACTTTCAGGGAATTAAGAACATGTGAAGGAAGATGAAAACCAAATGAAATGAGGTGCTGTCCTTTATAAAATGTTTCTGGACCCCTGTGCTTAATAATTTCCTACGCTAGATTCCAAAGCTGTCCAGGCTTAATAATTAAAAACTGTCCAGGACCATGTGCTGGCCTCCACCCAACTCCATAATTGATTACTTTACTTATAATATGCAGCCATACTCAATAATTTGTATTATTGAGTATTTGTATGAGACAAGTAATATGCTGCCATACTCATGCACTAAAATACATAAACGGTAAATACCATATTCCACTTATTGATATCACAATTCCAACTAATACAGGGTTCAAATACAGGTGAAATTCTCGGTAATTAATCCGGATATTACATACTCTCCTACTAAAAAGGATTTTCGTCCCGAAACTCAAGACGAAAATAATCCTGGATATATGGACTTCATAATTTCTTCTGTTTCCCAAGTGGCTTCGTCCACTCCGTGGCGCGACCACTGAACCTTGACCAATGCGATCGGTTTGTTTCTCAACTGCTTAACTCGACTCTCGAGTATCCTGATCGGTTTCTCTTCAAACGTGCCATCTTGAGCGACTTCGATCTCGCCGAAATCAATGGCATGACTAGGATCTGGTATATACTTCCGTAATTGGGATACGTGGAACACGTTATGAACATGGCTCAATGACGGCGGTAATGCCAATCTGTATGCCGACTCTCCAACTCTCTCAAGGATTTCGAACGGTCCGATATATCTCGGACTCAGTTTTCCCCTTCTTCCAAAACGGAAAATTCCCCGAGTAGGAGAAACCTTTAAAAGTACGTGGTCTCCAGTACTGAACTCCAAAGGGCGACGACGTATGTCTGCGTAAGATTTCTGGCGACTCTGGGCGGTCAACAGCCTTTCACGAATCAAGGCTATCTTCTCTCGAGTCTGTAAGATCAACTCTGGTTCTGTCCCGATTAAGTCTGATGAATCGTCCCAACATAGGGGCGATCTACATCTCCTCCCGTATAATGCCTTAAACGGTGCCATCTTAATGGAAGCATGCCAACTATTGTTGTAGGTAAATTCAATCAACGGTAGATGAATTTCCCAATCGTTTGACCAATCTAAGGCATAGGCCCTTAGCATGTCTTCCACCGTTTGAATGGTCCTCTCGGATTGTCCGTTAGTCTGCGGGTGATAAGCTGTACTGAAGTTCAATTTTTTCCCCAAGGCCTTATGAACTGCTTTCCAAAAATGAGACACAAAACGGCCGTCTCGATCAGAAACAATGGTCTTCGGCGTTCCATGAAATCGAACTATTTCCGAAATAAATACTCGTGCCAACCTTTCTGGTCCCCACGTGTCCTTAATGCTTAGAAAATGAGCTGATTTGGTTAAACGATCAACTATCACCCAAATCATGTTCATTCCTGTCTTGGTTCTCGGCATACTAGTGATAAAGTCCATCGATAAGTCCTCCCACTTCCATTCAGGAATCAAGAGTGGTTTCAACATTCCGGTAGGTCGTTGATGCTCGATCTTAACCTGCTGACAAGTCAAGCATTTCGAAACGTAGTCCGCTACATCTTTCTTCATGTTGCCCCACCAGAAATTCTGCTTCAAGTCCTTATACATCTTACTGGTGCCCGGGTGGATAGAATAGGGCGAACTGTGAGCTTCCTTCAGAATCGTATGTTTCAGAACATCGACATCGGGAACGCAGAGTCGGTTCTGAAATTTCAAAACTCCATCATCATGAATTACAAATCCGGGGGCTTTCCCCTTGATCACTTCATCACGTAACCGAATCATCAGAGGATCATCTGCCTGTCTAGATTTGATTTCTTCGGTTAATGATGAAGTTATTTCCATCATGCACAGTTGTCCTTGGACTCTTTGTAACCATACTTCAATTCCTTCTCGCATAATCTCTCGTTGAAGGCTAAGTTGGGAGGTCAGAGTCTCCAACATCTGAATAGAAACAGGCTTGCGGCTGAGGGCATCGGCCACTACATTCGCTTTGCCTGGATGATACAAAATCTCCAAGTCGTAATCCTTAATCAGCTCTAACCATCTCCTTTGCCGCATGTTCAACTCTTTATGACTGAAGATGTATTTGAGACTCTTGTGATCCGTAAAGATCTGACAGTGAGTCCCGTACAGATAATGCCTCCAGATCTTCAAAGCAAAAACTACTGCCGCTAGCTCCAAATCATGTGTTAGGTAATTAATTTCATAAGGTTTCAGCTGTCGCGATGCGTAAGCGATCACCTTGTCATTCTGCATTAATACGCATCCGAGTCCTTGGTTCGAAGCATCACTGTAAACTATAAATCCTCATGTTCCCTGTGGAAGTGATAGAATTGGTGCCGTCGTCAATCTCTTCTTCAATTCATCAAAGCTAACCTGACACAACTCATTCCACTCAAACTTTTGAGTTTTCTGCAGGAGTCGAGTAAGTGGGCGGGAAATTTTGGAAAACCCTTCCACGAACCGACGATAATACTCAGTAAGTCCTAAGAAACTTCGGACTTCTTTCACGTTCTTAGGAGGCTTCCAATCCAAAACCGCTTCAATCTTCTGAGGATCTACTCGGACTCCTTTAGCTGATACCACATGACCGAGGAACATTACTTCCTTTAGCCAGAATTCACACTTAGAGAGTTTGGCGTACAGTTGCTCGCTTCTTAAAAGTTCTAATACAATCCGCAAATGCTGTGCATGCTCTTCCGGGTTCTTAGAATACACTAGAATGTCATCAATGAACACGACCACAAATTTATCCAAATATTCGATGAACACTCGGTTCATCAACTGCATGAATACAGCAGGTGCATTAGTGAGACCAAACGGCATCACTACAAACTCATAGTGTCCGTAGCGAGTTCTAAACGCTGATTTCGGAACATCTGATTCTTTAATCCTTAGCTGATGATATCCTGATCTCAGATCAATTTTAGAGAATACTGTTTCTCCTTGCAACTGGTCAAATAAATCATCAATCCGTGGCAACGGATATTTGTTCTTAATCGTCATCTTGTTCAGCTCTCGATAGTCGATACACAGTCGAAGTGATCCATCCTTCTTTCGGACAAAAAGAACCGGCGCTCCCCAGGGCGAAACACTTGGCTGAATATAGCCTCTGTCCAGTAACTCCTCCAGTTGCTTTTTCAGTTCATACATCTCAGTAGGTGCCATACGATACGGCGCCTTAGAAATTGGTGTAGCTCCGAGTTCCAGTTCAATGGTAAATTCTACATCCCTTCGTGGAGGTAGTCCAGGTAACTCATCAGGAAATACATCTGGAAATTCGTTCACAACAGGAATGGATGAAAGTTCCACAATTTCTTCTTCTTTCTTCATTGCATAACACCAGTATCCGGTACAGCCCTGTTTCAACAATTTGACAGCTTTCATCGCTTTGATCAACTTTCCTGAGCTTCCCGGTTTCCATCCCTCAAATAGTATCTCGGAACCATCGTCAGCGATCAACGAGATATTCCTCCTTCGGTAGTTTACAATAGCTCCATATCGATTAAGCCAATCATCTCCGAGTATCAGATCGTCCCCTTGCATTTCTATTACAATCAGATTTGAGTGCCACTCTCTGCCTCCAAATGATACAGGGAATTCTCTAGTTTCTAAGTTTCCAACAATCCTCTCTCCACTCGGTAAACCAACAACATAAGGTTCACAATTATGAAAACCAGAAACATTCAAACGATTTACACAAGACAAGGATATAAAAGAATGTGTAGCTCCTGTATCGAATAAAACGCTAAGCCGGGAAAGGATCGGGACGATTGCGATGCGGCAAGACATCCTGATCGTCTGTCCTCCTCATCTCGTACAAACGTGGGGGAACAGATCCGGCACTCGATGTACCCTTTCCGTCCCACTGTCCTCTGCCTCGCCCGCGGCCAAAATTCTGAGGCATCTGAACACTTTGATGCGTTTGTTGGATACTGGCTTCCTTCTGGACTGGCTATGGTGTACGGTGTTGTGTCAAGAATTACACTCTCCGACCGGCGATCGCCTCGGAGATCGGGCGACCTAGCCACTGCCGAGCAGCCGAGGTAGAGCTGCCGACCAGCGACCGGGCGACCAAGCCTTAGACCCGCAGGCAAGCTAAATCGGCCAACCGAAGGTCCCAGGACAAGTCCCGGTGCCGAGCGATTGACATCAAACACGATCGTCTCTCGATACTCGGCGACCGACTCCTGGCGACCGACAAGCGGACGATCACCTCTCGGCACCTGCCGACCGACCCTTGGTGACCGACCGATGTCGACCCTCAGCAACTGGCCGATGGCGACCTCTGATGACCAGCTAGAGACGACCGCCTCATGTCGATCAGGGCCGATGGCCATCCAGTCGGCAAAGGCCGAGCCTCAAGACTGGCACCACGTGCAAGAGCCGAGACAAGATCCGCGAATCTCGGATCATTGACCACAGCCTGGCAGGATCTTTCCACCAGCCGACAGGCCCGTCGAAAGTTGTCAGTAGGGCCGCATGTGACAGTGACTCCGGACGCGTGCTGGCTCCTCATTGGACCGCCCAGCTGGCAGCCGGCTGTAGCCTTGGACTTTAGGTAGACTGCCAGCATCTTCCTTGGACTTTGGCCTGACAGCCCGGGTGATCGCCCCATTATAATATTAGCCGGCAGACGATCACCCCATTATTATAATGGCCGGAAGGCGATCGCCCGCCAGAAGACAAGACTCGGCTGCCCCTATATATACAAGGCACCCTGCACTCAGCCAACTCTCTGGCATTCTCACATTTCACACGCAATACAGAAGCAAAATATATAGCACTTGGCTATCTCTAACTCTTGGCAACAGCTATCATTCGGTACTTACTTCTCCCGGCCTCTCTCATCAAGCAGACGATCGGCAGGGACGAAGAACACCGAGCTTCGCTCAAGAGCCGGATTAACAGAGTCTTTTTACACTCATTGTATTTAGATTTCTCTCATTAATACTTGTATCCACGAATCTTTGTATTAATAACATCTCGCGAGAGCATTCAAGCCCGGGCCTAACAAACCCGGCAAATCTTGTATTATTTATCTTCTCTCGGAAGTGCTCCCGCAATTATTGTTTGTTGTCCGTCTTCCAGCAGTATTAATCTTCGGATAAATAATTTGGGCAACAACATACGGGCTCTAAAAGACTTTGCAGCCTCTTCACAGAACACCGCACGATGTCCCTCTTGACCACAATCAAAACAAGTCACGGCAGGTAGGGGGAAATTCCGTCGATAGTGTCCCATCTGGGCGCAGTTAAAGCATTTCCTGATAACATCAGTCATAGTTGATGTCGCTCCGAAGTTCTTTCCGCTCCTAACTGGGTGCGGAGGTTTCTTGAAAGAATGAAAAGATGACTGGGCCTTGCGGGGCCCACTGTTCTTGTGCTCTGTAAAAGTACCAGAGACTTTCTGCTTCTTGGATTCTGAAAATTTCTCCATAGCTGCTTCCTTGATCTCATACGCCAATGCCTTATCCTGGTATTGACGGAGTGTGGTACATTCAAAACCGGACATGTACCTCTGGATTTCTGGTCTCATCCTCATATCAAAATGGATCATCATTTCTGCATCTGTTCTGACCAGATGTCGAACAAATGCCAGCTGCTGGTTAAACATCTTAATTGCCTAAGATACTGGCACATCTGAAGGCTGAGCGGAGAAAAACTCCCGAACCTTAGCTTCCTTCACAGGACGAGGGCAGTACTGAGCTTCCATCATCAATTTAAACTCTGTCCAATCAGCATCATGGTCTATAGGCCGGATGGCTTCCCACCATTCGGACGCTTCCCCTATCAGAAAGTATTGAGCGATAGAGGCTCTCCGGTCATCTGGGCAGTTAATTCCGGCAAAGATTTTCTCCAGTTCCTTCAACCAATGGTCCCAGGTGGGAGTCTCAGAAATACCGTCGAATTTGGGTGGTTGCATCTTCGCCACCTCTTGCAGCCACCGGTCACCTCGATTTCCCATGTCCGGGATTCCTTGCTGTCTCTCTCCCTGCTGTAGTCCCACCACCACTTGCATTCGGTCCACGACCTGGGCGAACTGAGTCATCTAGTTCACCACCTGACGAAGGATTTCTGGTACAGCGGGTTCTGGTTCGTTATTGATAGATCTTTGTGGCTCGCCGGAGCTATGACTGGCCTGATTAGAAGGCGACGCTTCTCTTTCAGCATTCCTTCGTCCGCGTCCGCGACCGCGACCACGTCCACGTCCGCCTCTCAACATACTGTAAGCATAATTACTCAATATACAGGAAACAATATCGTTCAAATACTCAAGTATAAGGAAATGTAACATGCAAAGGACGAGATAGAGTTTAGGAACTTACAACCACCGCCCGCACGACGACGTAGCGATGCTGATGTTATTCGCGGCGGTTACCTCAAAAGACATAAACGACCCCTATTTTAACCCAACGGCCAAGATATCCATAATCTTAGCTCCGATACCATATTACGTGACACCCCGATATATTCAGAATATTACGATCGTAAATCCTTTACATCAGGATTTACAAGGCTAAAGAGTTGAAAAGGCATTAACAGGTACCAACGAATGAAAATAACGAAATTAAGATACAACAGTTCTGACCAAATACTGAAAATACAAATGTTCAACAGAAATTATTAATACATCACCAAATTCAAATTCATCAAAAACGACTACGTACTCGAGTACTTATTGAAATAACTAACAAACAACAGACAAGTAAACCCGGCCAGAACATCACTCTGCACCCCCATCGTCATGCAGCTCCAGTGGTTGTTTCCCCGCTCTCCTGGATCCTGAACATAAACAAAATGTTCACCCCCGAAGGGGTTAGCACAACGATGCTAGTACAAGTACCACAACATATTATTCAACATCTCATGTAGAATAATAATACGTAATTGACAAAAATACCAACGAGTCTTCTCCTACGATAAACTCAATAAATAACATACACAGCTGATAATCACAACATGATATCATAACATACACATGGTAATTCCGACGATCCAGCGTTCACTGCCTAGAACCCACGATGATCCCGTCAGACCAACCCGTGGTGGAAAAACCCGTCCGATGATCCAGCGCACGCTAGCATAGATCCCTCGATGATCCCGTCGGACCAACACGAGGTGGACATACAACAACGACATACATGCACGACAATATGTATAACATCAATACATAAAACAAATAAGGTACTTGCCTCGTCGAAGACAAGAACAAAACTTCCACGAAAACGAAACACTCGAAGGTCGCCCCTTCAATCAATCACGTTGCTAAGCTTGAACCTTAAGATGAAGAAAACACCGAGGCAATAAGTAGAATCCAACTCCGGTTGCTTGCTTGCCAGATCAAGATGTTTCTCCACTTCAATGATCAATCATCAGTGACACCCAATCTTCAAAGTTCACAAAAGGGGTGGTCTAAATGTGTTTAAGAGTTAGGGAAAAGCCTCTGGACTTTCAGGGAATTAAGAACAGGTGAAGGAAGATGAAAACCAAATGAAATGAGGTGCTGTCCTTTATAAAATATTTCTGGACCCCTGTGCTCAATAATTTCCTACGCTAGATTCCAAAGCTGTCCAGGCTTAATAATTAAAAACTGTCCAGGACCATGTGCTGGCTTCCACCCAACTCCATAATTGATTACTTTACTTATAATATGCAGCCATACTCAATAATTTGTATTATTGAGTATTTGTATGAGACAAGTAATATGCTGCCATACTCATGCACTAAAATACATAAATGGTAAATACCATATTCCACTTATTGATATCACAATTCCAACTAATACAGGGTTCAAATACAGGTGAAATTCTCGGTAATTAATCCGGATATTACAGGCTGGGCCTAAAACTGGATTGTCCGGGACTCCGTTTTAAGTTTATATTTTGTTGTAATTATTTCCCAAAATTTAAATTGGATTTTAATTTGACTAAATTAATATTTCGAATATTTTTAATTAAGGGAAATAAATTAAACGAAAATATTATTTTGGCCGGATTACTTCGAACGAATTTAAATGACGATTATTAGTATTAATTGGATTAATACCATTAAAATTGAATAGATTAATTTTATATTGATTGGATTAATATATTAATTGATTATTTAATTTTAATGCCACTTTATATTAATTGGATTAATATAGTAGAAATTGAATAGATTAATTTATAGATTAATTAGATTAATTTATATTAAAACTAATTATTTAATTTTGTTGCCATTACATATTGTATGGAGTCCTTATGTGATGGTGATGTAGCTCGTGGATTTAGTTTTTGATTTGTTCGATTCGATTGGGTTGTAAAGGCCGTTTTGAGCCTATTTATATTTACTAGAAAAATTTGTATAGGATGCAATTTTTCAATGATGTAATTATTATTTTGTGTATGACGAAGACCGAATACAACCGACCGAGAAGATGAAGAATCGAAGACTGTGTTTTTATTTATTGGGTCATTCGCTTGGCCTAGTACTTAGCAATTAGTTCCATGAGCTATATGTTGGTAGTAACTAGGTTACTGTAATACCCGAGATTCTCGGTTCCGGTTATTTTTGAATTTTTGTCGATTGCGCGGTTTATTTTGTTCTGTTGGCGATTTCTTGGGATTTTCCCCTATGTTGGGTACGACACGATTTACCGTATTGTTGTGTTCGTCGGGTACGAATTATCGTTGCGTAAGTTGAGCTAATAGTATGTCTTGCTTTGTTATGTGTTCGTTTTCGATTTGGATCGTTGGTGTTGTCCGTTAGTGTTTCGTTGCATGTTGAATAATTATTGTTTTGTCGAGGAGTATCGTTTTTGTGCATTTTGTAGACTTTGTAAGATCACCACCAGCGTTTATAATGTCTAATAATCCTGAAAATTTACAATGTGATAGAGCATCAAATTCGCTTTCCAATGGTTCAAACGGCGAGTCAATCGGAGTCCGGACGAAGGAGTTATGGTCGTAATAGCAAAGATTACTCAGTGTATAATTAGCGCACGCTAAATACATATATTAGCGCGTGCTAACGGATCTGGCAGAGGGTTCTGGACTGCATTTTACAGCCGTTAGCGCACGCTACACATACCTTAGCGTGCGCTAACTGTTGACAGTATATATAAGAGTGCAGAGGTCAACTTTCTTCATTTCTTCCTCCCCTTTCTTCCTTCCGGCGATCTAGACGATCTTTGAGTTCCTAGTACGAATTTAACAACATCCCAACATCTTTCGCCATTTTAATTGAGGTATTTTCTTCTTAAAACCCTACTTTCGGGATAATTTGGGGTTTATCGTGATTTCGTGATTCCAATCCGAAATTTGTTGATTCCCTTATTGTTATCTAGTCTTGTTTATCTTAACCCCCGGTTTAGAGTTTCGTTTTTATGTTTTTATCGGGTTGATATATGTTCTTGAGATATTTTGGGGTTTTCCTTTTGATTTCAATTCTGGGCCGATTATGATGAATTGGTCATGTAATTCTTGTTGTATTGGTTGTAATGTACGGATTAGTAACTCGTTTATCTATTTTGTCTCACCCGGAACATGATTTTGGCTTTCTTGGAACGAACCCTTAAACCCTTGTAGTTTCTTAGTGTCGATTGAGATTTCATTTAGAGTTGTTGATTCGTAGCGGTGTTATTCTCGTGGTGATTGTGTTGTTATTGATTTCTCGTGAAGGTGGTCGGTTTGGGTCGCTAAATGCTTTAGGGCCGCTTCGGATCATTTTGGGTCAAGTTTGTGCCGAGCCGCTTTATCGGAGTATTGACAAATTGATTTCGAGTCAAGTATCCTTCCCATACATTACGTGTTTTGTGGATATAATGGTTGCTAAGTGTCGATATGTACTAAATAAATATTTATAACCATTTTTTCAAAAGAATCGGTATATTACCATCATGGTTTTCGTAAAGGTGACCCGTGTGGGTCGGGAATTAATATGCTTAGTTGATTATGTGTGCTAGTTTCGATTATAGGATTACCTTACTTTCGTGTGATGTCATTATGTATGATTATGGCGTCGGTAAATGTAAAGTGTAATTCTCTTGTCAAATTATGTGCTTGGAGTCACGTGGTTATGGATGAATATGTGAGTTTTTGTGATATTGGTTGTGTCGTTCGGTGCTGTTGAGATCTTGTGCTCCCTTGTGAATTGATATAGTTCTGGGTCGTGAGTACGTGTTGGATAATATTGCCATTCTAGCAAGGTACCTAGACTATATATATTTTGTGTGTTTGACCTTTGAGAGCTTTAGTTTTGTAATCTGTGAGTTGTTACTCTTCCACCTGGGGATGGCATGTGGCCTCTAGGGGCCGATACTAATGGGTACGGCCACGGAAGTGGACTTGGGTGTGTGTGTTGATGTTCTTCCACCTGGGGACGGTTCGACGGGACCTCTGGGGGCCGATACTAATGGGTACAGCCGCGGAAGTAGTTTCCCACCTGGGGACGGTCCGAAAGGGCCTCTGGGGGCCGATACTAATGGGTACGGCCACGGGTTACCAAGTGTGGTTTCTGTGATATTGATGTTGATGTTTTGATGATTAATTGTGATATGTCCAGAGTATCACAATGCTTTGCGCTCGGGGTCGAGATACATTATATATGAGGTCTTGGTGTTTGGCTAGAATGGCATAAGAATAATGTGTTATGTGTAATGTGTCCTTGTAAATGAATTGCAGTGGATGATTGGGTCGTGGGCCCTGTGTTTTGTGATCGAAATGGTTGGGCCGTGGACCCCGTGTCTTGTTAATGGATTTGCATTTTTGGGAAAATGAACTTTGGGGCTGTGACCCTAAGTGGTTTTCGAGGAATTCAGAACTTTTCTATTTCAAATGTTTTCAAAACTCCCGAGATTTGGAAGTGTTTTCAAAGTGCTTACTTGTTTCGTTTCTAGTTTCAAGACTTGAACTATTTTTTAACCAAATAACATATCTCGGGAAGTCTTTCGTTATATTCTCAGAATGTGTTGTGTATGGCTCATATTTGCACTTTATACTTGCACTAGCGAAACAGTGGAGTTTTGCTAACCCCCGAGTAATCGGGGGGTGGATATCTGTATGGTGTCCAGGTACATGCAGGTTTTCGGGAGCAAGACACAGGATCAGTACGAGGAATGATGAAAGAGGGTCTGCGGCGTGTAATATTTCCGGTTAGATTCTGGGGGTGTTACATTTATGGTATCAGAGCTTAGGTTGCGGAAACCTACGCTGTCAGGTCCAGTCGTGTATTGTTGGGTCTTGTCTTGTCAAATTGAGTCTGACTGATGTCGTGTCGCGACGCGTCGTCTGGGATGTCGGTCGTGATTAGTATCATGGTGCAACCATCATCTTCGTGCGATCTGTGGATGTAAGTCTCCCTACTACATGTTGTACCACGATCTATACAAGCCGGTGTGATTCTGTGTCATGTAGTAGTATTTGAAGGTGCATCGTGAGTAAGTGACATATATTTGTCGATTCTCGTTTTGTGCTAGAATGAAGAGTGATATTGCTAAATGTATCCTTGTATGAACTGTTTTTCTTACAAGAGTAACAACCTTGGAATTTTAAGTTTTCGAAAGGCTTTCGGGGAGTCGTAATTTTTTTTTAAAATGTTCTCCAAGGGAGGAAATTTTTTGATTTTTGTATGATGACCTCAAGGTCAAATTTTTTGACTTAAACTACCGATATTTCATTTTCCTCTCATACTTTAAGTTTTCAAAACACGATTTTTTTAACTCAAATAAGGTCTACAAAATATACTCAAGACGTGACTCTCGTTTGTAACTTTCCGGTTTCATGAATGTTAGCAGAAGATGTGTATTGATGATACTCTCATTGTTGGGCAGTGGTGACAGTTTTATGATTAAAATAGTAACGTGAATGTTGAGTCCATCGGTATGTATGTGTTGAGATAGTCCTCTTTATTGAGAAGTAAAATTTTCGTTTTTGTAGGATGATTTTCTTTTGATGGTTGCTTGTGAGATGTTATAATTAGGTGAGTCGATGACATTTAGACTCATATGTTGTTACTTATTTGTAACATTCGAGTCTAGTATTACCTCATATATGTTTGCAATTGTGTTGTCGATTAGAGCAGTTAGCGCAGGCTTGGTACGAGGCTAACGTGCTCTAACGTGGCATGTTTAGCGCACGCTAATCTTTGTTGTAATGCGCGCTAATCAGCATGGGCAGAGGCTATGGAACCGCATTTTTAGCCGCCAGGTCTATGTTTTGCAGTCAATCATCTTCGACGGTATTCTATGTGTGTTGTCTAGTGATGCAACTGTTGTGTGGGAATAAGTGTTAGGACTTTTTGTAGTGCTAGGTGATAATTGATTTTGTTTAAATTATGTCTGCTGTGTGTGTGTTCGAAAACGCCACCCTGAAAATTTCCTAAAGTTTCGACGATTTGATTAATCGGCGGCTCTGTGCATACTTTGAACATTATTTAGAATTGGCGAGCCGACCTCGGATTCTCAAATAAAACCTCGACGGTGTTTGAAAGAGTTGTTTTAAAGTACATGTAGACATTTTGTAAAATATTACCGTCGTTGATTTTTGTGTAGTGTTGAGAGGATTTTCGAAAATGATTTTTGACGTATTGTTGTATTTTCAAATAATCCGAGTACATGATTTCAGAAATCTTTCACATCATAAAATCCTTATTTTCAAATATCAATACAATTTTTATTTTCAACAATATACTGTGGAAGATAAAGAATATTACTCGATTTAAAACTTCAAACTCGGGTTTAGAAAAGTTTTCTATACTGAGCCAGTTATCGTGCGTGATCTTGAATCACTCTATAATGATGATGTTTAAAAAAAATATTGTTTTGCAAGTGATGTCAAATGAGACGGTTAAAGTCCGTCGTTTACGGGTTTTGATGAAACAAATTGAGGTACCAAAAATACTTTCAAGATTTTATTTTGAATAGCGCACAAATCCAAGGATTTCCAAATGAAATCATTTAAAAGGATACCTCGTGGATTTTCTTATTTAGTTGTTTTCAATTACCTTATGTGTTATGTCGTGCTGGGTTGGTACTTTAGCATATTATTTTCGCGAAGTTGTGCCATCGTATCGAGTGAGAATCCGCTTAGTATGTCTAGGGACAGAGGATACGGTCGTGACCGCGGTATAGTTAGTCGTGGAGATCAGATGCGGGACCAAGAGGATATGGCCGGGAAAGTTGCTACTCCAGCACTTCATTCTCGTTGTTTAGGTTTCGGGGACGAAACCTCTTTTAAAGGTGATATGATGTAATATCCGCAATTTTCGATTTTCGGTGAATTTCTTTTTTTTTGGCAGGAGTCCGTTTTAACAGATCGCAAGTGACCGTTTAGTCCTTCTGTGAATATTTCATTCTACACTTGTTAACATCCGAGTTCGTTTCGGTGTCGTTTTGCTGAGTTCCGTGCTTTTTGACGACTTTTCCACATTTGAGATCGATTCTTGCGAATCCCGTTCGAAATTATTGTTCGTATTTCCCCGTAAGTCCGTTTAACCTTGTTAGACGTTTTGTGAAGTTCGGTTTGGTTATACGTTGTCTTATCATGATGTTTCAGGCGTTTGGGCCATTTTGTAATTTCCCAAAGTTTTGGGGTGGTTGCCTTCATATCGTCTTTCCCGATCTTCAAGTTATCGGAATCATGTGTCATCTAGAGTCGCTCTGCCTGGATTGTTTCATGTTTTAAGTTTCGGGACGAAACTTCTTTTAAGGAGGGTGGAATGTAATACCCGAGATTCTCAGTTCCGGTTATTTTTGAATTTTTGTCGATTGCGCCGTTTATTTTGTTCTGTTGGCGATTTCTTGGGATTTTCCCCTATGTTGGGTACGGCATGATGTACCGTGTTGTGGTGTTCGTCGGGTACGAATTATCGTTGCGTAAGTCGAGCTAATAGTATGTATTGCTTTGTTATGTGTTCGTTTTCGATTTGGATCGTTGGTGTTGTCCGTTAGTGTTTCGTTGCATGTTGAATAATTATTGTTTTGTCGAGGACTATCGTTTTTGTGCATTTGGTAGACTTTGTAAGATCACCACCGGCCCTTATAAAGTCTAAAAATCCTGAAACTTTACAATGTGATAGAGCATCAAATTAGCTTTCCAATGGTTCAAACGGCGAGTCAATCGGAGTCCGGACGAAGGAGTTATGGTCGTAATAGCAAAGATTACTCAGTGTATAATTAGCGCATGCTAAATACATATATTAGCGCGCGCTAACGGATCTGGCAGAGGGTTCTGGACTGCATTTTACAGCCGTTAGCGCACGTTACACATACCTTAGCGTGCGCTAACTGTTGACAGTAGATATAAGACTACAGAGGTCAACTTTCGTCATTTCTTCCTCCCCTTTCTTCCTTCCGGCGATCTAGACGATCTTGAGGGCGTATAAGCATGGATTTTGGCCGGATATCATCACCCATCAATATCTTTGAGTTCCTAGTACGGATTTAACAACATCCCAACATCTTTCGTCATTTTAATTGAGGTATTTCTTCTTAAAACCCTACTTTCGGGATAATTTGGGGATTATCGTGATTTTGTGATTCCAATCCGAAATTTGTTGATTCCCTTGTTGTTATCTAGTCTTGTTTATCTTAACCCCCGGTTTGGAGTTTCGTTTTCATGTTTTTATCAGGTTGATATATGTTCTTGAGATATTTTGGGGTTTTCCTTTTGATTTCGATTCTGGGCCGATTATGATGAATTGGTCATGTAATTCTTGTTGTATTGGTTGTAATCTACGGATTAGTAACTCGTTTATCGATTTTGTCTCACCCGGAACATGATTTTGGCTTTCTTGGAACGAACCCTTAAACCCTTGTAGTTTCTTAGTGTCGATTGAGATTTCGTTTAGTGCTGTTGATTCGTAGCGGTGTTATTCTCGTGGTGATTGTGTTGTTATTGATTTCTCGTGAAGGTGGTTGGTTTTTGGGGCTGTTTCAGGGCTGTTTTGGGGCTGTTTCGGCCGGGCTGTTTCGGGACTGTTTTGGGGCTGTTTCGGCCGGGCTGTTTTGGGGCTGTTTCGGCCGAGCTGCTTTCGTTGGAGTATTGACAAATTGATTTCGAGTCAAGTATCCTTCCCATACATTACGTGTTTTGTGGATATAATGGTTGCTAAGTGTCGATATGTGCTAAATAAATATTTACAACCATTTTTTCAAAAGAATCGGTATATTTACCATCATGGTTTTCGTAAAGGTGACCCGTGTGGGTCGGGAATTAATATGCTTAGTTGATTATGTGTGCTAGTGTCTAGTATAGGATTACCTTACTTTCGTGTGATGTCATTATGTATGATTATGGCGTCGGTAAATGTAAAGTGTAATTTTCTTGTTAAATTATGTGCTTGGAGTCACGTGGTTATGGATGAATATGTGAGTTTTTATGATATTGGTTGTGTCGTTCGGTGCTGTTGAGATCTTGTGCTCCCTTGTGAATTGATATAGTTCTGGGTCGTGAGTACGTGTTGGATAATATTGCCATTCTAGCAAGGTACCTCGACTATATATATTTTGTGTGCTTGACCTTTGAGAATTTTAGTTTTGTAATCTGTGAGTTGTTACTCTTCCACCTGGGGATGGCATGTGGCCTCTGGGGGTCGATACTAATAGGTACGGCCACAAAAGTGGACTTGGGTGTGTGTGTTGATGTTCTTCCACCTGGGGACGGTTCGACGGGACCTCTGGGGGCCGATACTAATAGGTACGGCCGCGGAAGTGGTTTCCCACCTGGGGACGGTCCGACGGGGCCTCTGGGGGCCGATACTAATGGGTACAGCCACGGGTTACCAAGTGTGGTTTCTGTGATATTGATGTTGATGTTTTGATGATTAATTGTGATATGTCCGGAGTACCACAATGCTTTGCGCTCGGGGTCGAGATACATTATATATATCAGGTCTTGGTGTTTGGCTAGAATGGCATAAGAATAATGTGTTATGTGTAATGTGTCATTGTAAATGAATTGCAGTGGATGATCGGGTCGTGGGTCCTGTGTTTTGTGATCGAAATGGTTGGGCCGTGGACCCCGTGTCTTGTTAATGGATTTGCATTTTTGGGAAAATGAACTTTGGGGCTTTGACCCTAAGTGGTTTTCGAGGAATTCAGAACTTTTCTATTTCAAATGTTTTCAAAACTCCCGAGATTTGGAAGTGTTTTCAAAGTGCTTACTTGTTTCGTTTCTAGTTTCAAGACTTGAACTATTTTTTAACCAAATAACATATCTTGGGAAGTCTTTCGTTGTATTCTCGGAATGTGTTGTGTATGGCTCATATTTGCACATTATACTTGCACTAGCGAAACAGTGGAGTTTTGCTAACCCCCGAGTAATCGGGGGGTGGATATCTGTATGGTGTCCAGGTACATGCAGGTTTTCAGGATCAAGACACAGGATCAGTACGAGGAATGATGAAAGACGAATGATACTAATCACACGAAGGCCAATTTTAGGTTCAGTTTGTCGGAGTCCATTGTATTGTCTTTTTCGCTGTCGTATTGTATATGTTATGAAATATTTTACCCTTGCGTGGGTACGAGTCTGGATAGAGTTATGTATTTTTGATTTTTAAGACAGTGACAAAAGACCAAATCAGTCTAATGGTTCGTGATTTTGCCGTGTCGACATGTGATGTATTATGTTGTTTCGATGTTTAGCCTGGCGGATCCTCACGGAGAGGGTCTGCGGCGTGTAATATTCCCGGTTAGATTCTGGGGGTGTTACAGTTACTGTTTTCTATTTTTTCATTTTGAATGATTGACAAACCAACAAACGTGCGTATAAATGAATTAATGTGCAAAGTGTAACATTAATCGCGAAATTCTCCCGACAACAAACATACTAAGTTTGAAAAAGGTTACGAGGTTTCCTACCCTCCATCAAACTCGTAGAAAATTGATATCCGAGCTGGTGTGCTATGCTTCCGAGTTATCGGGGTAGTACATTTGGTAGAGGTTGAAAAATTCTTGAGTGCATTAGATGCCTTCGGTTGGTGATAAATTTCACCCCTAGAAACCTGATAGGTTGCCGGGAGAGATTCAATAGTCAAACCGATAGACGTTGATGGTCAACAACTTAGATAGTATGGATTGCCAAGAAACCTGATAGGTTGAGGGCATGAAGACTAGGGGTAAAAAGAAGATCAAATCATCCGTTAGACGGGTTGGTGTTAGACACCACTTTACAAAAATTAATTGGCAAGAAACCTGATAGGTTGCGTCTGTTAAAATTTGTAAAGAACTTGATCACCACTAAGAAGTCGATCTAACCATGACTTCCGGATTATAACATGGGAGTGTATAGTTCCGATAAAATTATTGGGAGCCGAACAAGAATTATACAAGCCCTTAAATTCTATACTCGGTCATAATTAAACAAGTCACTAATTTAATCTAGTCTAAATCTTTGCAGAAAACGAAATTGAATCTCTCTAAAATGGCTAAAAACCCACTCGCTATTCTACTTGAAAAGAATCTCCTAACTGGCCCCAATTTTATTGACTGGTTGCGGAATCTAATGATTGTATTCATTATGGAGTCTTTGGGATACGTCTTGGAGGCGGACATTCCACCGACTCCCATCCGAACCAGGGGTAATCAGAAAGATATTGATGTCCATGGAAAATGGGTCAAGGATGACGTGCTAGTCCGTGGCTTTATGATGGGCTCAATGACTAATTAGCTTCAGAGAGCGCACGAGAAAATGACTTCTGCTAGGAAGATTCTCGCACAATTGACCGAACTTTATGGAGGGCACAGTAGGACTGCTAGATATGAGATATCGAAGCAGTTGTTCAGTGCTAGGATGAAAGAAGGGGAGAAAATGGAAGACCATGTCCTCAAGATGATCTCTATGATTGAGAGTCTTGAGGTGCTCAACTTTAATATGGATTTATCCCTTCAAATTTATCTCATCCTTCAATCTCTCCCTGACTCTTTCATGCAGTTTGCAATGAACTTCAACTGTAATGAAATTACATGCACATTAGCTGGGATAATGAATAAACTGGTGACGGCACAGTCTAACATGAAGACTAAACCGAGAGAGGCTGCTCTTGTGATTTCTTTTGGGCCTCGTAGGTCCAAGAACAAGAAGAAAAAGACCTACGAGCAATACAAACCCAAGAAAGGGGTATAGAAAGGAAAGGGCAAGGCCCGAAAGGTTCAAAAGTTAGGCGGTCCAAAACCTACGGACAAATGCCTTGAATGCGGTGCGCTGGGCCACTGGCGAAGGACTTGTCCCAAGATTAATGGCGCATCAGGTACGGAACTTTTTGTTTTTGAAACTAATTATTCCGCTACTGTATATTCTGCTTCATGGATTATGGATTCAAGTGCCACTTCTCACATTTGTACTATGAATCAGGATCTGAAACGAAGTAGAAAACTTGAAGCTGGGGAAATAATGATCACTGTCGGAAGCGGACAAAGTGTAGAGGCAACCGATATTGGATCAATCCTACTAGGTTTAGAATCCGGTTTTATTTTGACATTAGATGAAGTACTTGTTTTGCCCAAGGGGCATAAAAACATTATATCCATTCCAGTTTTGGACCGGAAAGGATTTTGTTTCTTCATTGGAAATGGTAGTTGTAAATTTATTTTCGAAATAAATTGGTTGGCACAGCTATATTGTTGAATGGTTTATATCGTCTAAACATGCAAAATAAAACAGCAGTGAACACTATAAGTAGGAAACGTGGTAGGCAAGATACTAATCAAGCTCTTAAATGGCACCTTGGACTTGGTCATGTTGGTCAGACCAAGGTTCAGAAAATAGAGAAAGATGGACTTTTATGTCCATTGGGTGTAGAACCCTATCCAACTTGTGAATCTTGTCTTAGAGGCAAAATGACTAAATCCCCCTGCACAGTGACTTTTGAAAGGGCTGCCGATAAACTTGGATTGGTACATACCGATGTTTGTGGTGCTTTAGAAGTAGCCCTAGATGGATATCAATATTTCATAACGTTTACAGATGATCATACTAGGTATGAGATTGTGTACTTAATGAAAAATAAATCTGAAGCCTTCACTAAATTCAAAGAATTTAAGGCCCTAGTTGAAAAACAGACTGGATGTCATATCAAAGCACTTCGATCGGACCGAGGTGGCGAATATATGAGCACAAAGTTTGATGAGTTCCTTAAGGAACATGGAATAGTTTCACAATTCACGCCGCGAGGAACCCCACAGTTAAATGGTGTTTCAGAAAGGAGAAATCGAACTTTGTTGGACATGGTTCGCTCCATGTTAAATTACACTGATTTACCTATTTACCTGTGGGGGTATGCCTTACTAACCGCTGTCTATATCCTTAATAGATGTCCTTCCAAATCCATTCCTATCACTCCACATGAGATGTGGAAAGGTAAGAAACCAAGCCTTAATCGCATAAGGATTTGGGGATGTCCAACATATGTCAAGAAGGCTAAGGTGGACAAACTGGAAGCGAGGTCCATCAAAGGACATTTCATTGGATACCCAGAGGACTTGATGGGTTATCTATTCTACATGCCAGAAGACCATAGGGTCGTTGTGGCATTACAAGCACACTTTCTTGAGGATGAATTCATTCAGGAAGGTGGCTCGGGTAGAAATATCTCTTTGGAAGAGCATAATGAAAATCCTAAGGAGACATCTGATCAGGGATCAAGAAACGAACCTATTGTAACACAACCTCCACTTTGAAGGTGTGATAGGGTGTCTCACTTACCTGAGAGCTATGGATATACACATGTCGAGGAACTGGGTCTCCACGACACACGTGATAGCAGTAAAAACGACCCTGTCACCTATGACCAAGCGATAGTGGATGTAGACTCCGATAAATGGCAAGAAGCAATGGAAGCTGAGATAGACTCGATGCATACCAATCAGGTCTGGACTCTAGTATATCTTCCAACTGGCATGAGGACTATTGGAAATAAATGGATCTATAAGTGAAAGACTGATGGGGATGGAAAGGTTGATGCCTATAAGGCCAGGCTTGTGGCAAAGGGTCATACCCAAAGGGAAGGAATCGATTATCATGATACCTTCTTGCCCGTAGCTATGATAAAGTCGATTCGCATGATGCTTGCCATTGCTGCCTATTATGATTCTGAAATATGGCAAATGGACGTCAAAATGGCTTTTCTAAATGGATACCTCGAGGAGGAAATCTACATGGAATAGCCTAAGGGTATTATGTACAAAGCTAATATTCATAAGGTGTGTAAGTTGCAACGAGCCATTTATGGGCTGAAGCAAGCTTCTCGGAGTTGGAACCTTCGATTTGACAAAGCAGTCAAGGACTTTGACTTCGTACGAAATGAAGAGGAACCATGTGTTTACAAAAAGGTCAGTGGGAGCAACATTGCGTTCTTAGTATTATATGTAGATGATATTCTACTTATAGGAAATAACGTAGCAATGCTCAGCACTGTGAAAGGATGGCTTTCTAAAACGTTCTCCATGAATGACTTGGGAGAAGCTTCCTATATTCTAGGGATCCATCTTTATAGAGATAGACCGCGAAGAATGATAGGACTTTCCCAAGCCCTCTATATAGATAAAATCCTGAGAAGATTCAAGATGGATGAATCTAAAAGACGGTTCCTTCCCATGCGACATAGAATTCATCTCACCATGAAAATGTGTCCTCAAAGTGAGGAAGATAAGAGAGAGATGAGTAAGGTACCCTATGCCTCGGCAGTGGGTAGCCTCATGTATGCTATGTTGTGTACGAGACCAGACTTAGCTTATGTTGTGAGTATGGTAAGTCAATTTCAAGCAAACTCAGGAAGGGAATAATGGACTGCCATAAAGAACATTCTTAAGTACTTAAGAAGAACTAGAGATTTGGTTCTTACTTACGGTGGTGGTGAACTGAAGGTGATTGGATTCACCGATTCTGATTTTCAAGGAGACAATGACGACTCTAAGTCGACATCTGGGTATTTGTTTACTCTCAATGGAGGAGCAGTATCTTGGAGAAGCTCCAAGCAAACTGCTACTGTAGATTCCACCTTACAAGCAGAGTATCAAGCTGCGTCAGAGGCTAGCAAAGAAGGATTTTGGATGCAGAAGTTTATACAAGAACTTCATGTGGTGCCTAACGCGAAGTTGCCTATATCACTATTTTGTGATAATGATGGAGCTGTCGCTCAACCCAAGGAGCCGAGGGCTCACCACAATACCAAGCATATAGAGAGAAAGTACCACATTGTTCGAGAGATGGATAAGTTTCATTGCAAAGAGTAGACTCAGAAGACAATGTCTCTGACCCGCTGACTAAGCCATTATCTCAGGCCGTCTTAGAAAGACATCTGAAGAACATGGGTATTGGATATCATGATGTGTGGCATTGAGTGCAAGTGGGAGATTGTTAGGAATATGCCCTCGAATGCCACTCAGGGGATGAGAGAGTAGGGGCATTGTACTTGTAATTATGGAATAAATAATAAAAAGACAATTCGATTCATTCATTGTTTATTGTATTTAAATTGCATTCTTGACTTGGTAAACATTGAAGTGAAGTCCATTTAAAGAAATTGAACATTCCATTTAAATAAATCGTTATCTGAAATTAAGTTAAGGGATCTCAAGAGCATTTTATCCTAATTAATTTTATCAATTACAAAATTATATTAATTTATTTCCAAGAAATAATTATTTATGAATTAAATTAATCACCCGGTAAATAACTTCAATTCACTAGACCGCATGATTTATCAAATAAATCAATTAGATATCTTACATCCAATATTAATGAAGAGATAGCAAATACATATTTTATTCATCACATATCCTTGTGCGCAACTCCATAGGTCCGTCTTAGTCAACAATGGGAGGAACCAAGGATTACGTGTAACACTTAGCCAGCCTAGTGTTTTGTACCGTAACCCAAATAAGAACGAATGATTGGATCATTCCGAAAACTATTATGTCGTGAATATCGTATACGTATAAAACCTTCAATCATATGTCCCGGTCAAGTATTAGGGTCACGGTAAAGTCAAACCCTATTGTACCTTGACTTTATGCATTTGTTAATCCAAATCGAGATCGCCGAACTTTCGTGTATCAAATACAACTAGGTCTAACTGCTTTGACCAAAGACTTATGATCTCATTTGTCATTAACCGCATAGGACATTTACCTACTCACTAACAGGAGAAAAAATCCTAACTTGGTATTCAGTAGAGACTGCTACTTGTCCAGTAAGTTGCATTTCGAGGTTGACCCCACTAACCGGCGATTAGATCGAACTACTCTAATGACTAACTTAATGTCACAAGCACATCTCCTACTGAAACTTCAAGCCAAATGTCTACGTATACCAATCAAAATCTTTCAATTCAATCATTGACAATCATTGAGTGATATCCATGTGACTGAATCGAGTTGAGTCGTATTCGAGTATACTAATCCCAGTAGCATACCTATAACGTGTGCTCCCACTAACCCTTAGTGAAGACATGCACTCTACATGTCAAAGTACACGTTATACAAGTCTTGTCTAAACTTACTGCCCCGGTTAAGTTTTATTGATTTGCGAACCAGTTAAGCATTCGAGTCCTAAATACTTCCAGTGCCTATCTCCTTATCTCCATAAGAAGTGGAATATTTGCTCTCAAATGCAAGGACTATTATTTTGTATACCAAATCACAATGCCTGTGATATATAATAATATACAAAAGTGGCATTTAACAGCGCCATTTTAATAGCAGTTGTTCAAAAATCGCTGTTAAAATGACGCGGTGGCATACCTGTAAATATTTGTAATAAATTAACAGCGGTTCTTTAAAAATCCGCGGTTAAAATAGCAATTTAACAATGTTATAAAAAAGCAGTGTTAAATGTGTAACTTAACAAATGTTATTAAATAACATTGTTAAAAAAAAACATAACGGTTGTTACAAACAACCATTTGTTAAACATTACACATTGCGGTTATTTGTAGAACCGTTGTTAAGTGTTTCAAAAAACACACACACACACACACACACTTAACAGCGGTTGTTACAAACAACCGCTGTTAAACTGCACATTTAACAGCGGTTATTTGTAGAACCGCTGTTAATTTTTTTTTTTTAACAACAGTTTTTTTTAGAACCATTTGTTAAGTGTATTAACATTTTTTTAACAGTTTTTTTATTAATATTCATTGTACGATATTGCTGTTGAATTTTCAGCATGATTAAATTCATTATATAATTATATGTATACATTTGATGTAGTGGACGAGATTGCTATTTGATATTTAGAGTAAGGGCGTTTTTGAAATATTTGAAAAATATTTGTTTGTGATTTTTGGGATGAACTCAGCCTTTTCTTCTCGGAATCGGCTCACTGAGCAAGAGTCACAGCCATGCAGTGAGGTACATCGTTTTTTGGCCAAAAAAATGGTGTTTAGGCCCTCAATTTTGCGTTTTTTCTGTTTTCGGGACCTAATTGCAAAATTTTTAAAAGTTTTTGTGCGTCTTATTTAATTGTGTTTTATTAACGAGAGCTTTCCTAGGGTATATATGTAACACCCCAAAAAGGCGGCTATTACAGTGCCGTGAATCCCACACTGGGATCCACCAGGCGATATCCAAAACTGGTTAAATAAATATTATTTGTGATACCGAACCACAATGAATAATCATTACTCCGATTAGGAGTTTATTAAAATATGGCCAACGGCCTTATAATACACAGGATCCGAAAAACAAGTATAAACCATATGGAGATGGAAAATACTTCAAATGTCAAATACAACCAGATAGCAATTTAAATGAAACAGGAAATAACATGACACGGTTTAACATAACCGGACAACAAAAGATGTGGGGCCCCCGAACTAGTATCCTTCGAACCCTTCGCCGTCGACATGCTCTTCCCGTGCCTTGCCTTTGCCTCGACCTAAAATACAATAAAAGTATTTCGTCCAACACAGGGTCAGATATACATGATAATCAATTCTTTCGACATTACACAATTCACATATATAGATCTCAAGAAAATCATTCCGACTATTAATCATACCCCTCGGGCGTTTGAAATAATCAGTCACAAATCGTCGAACACATCCAATACTATGGACGATTAATAATATGGCTCAAGATGGACATCACAGTACGCCCGATCCGGAAATGTGTCCGTGTACACGTCCGCCCCGTATACGGAATCCAGAATATATGTGGGACAATGTACCTAATTAGCCTCACAAAACTACGTCTCGTGTGCACAGTCCAATGCGGAATAATATCCACGCATGACTATATAAGTGCCTGGCTAAAAATCCTACACAATGACCAATCGGAACGCAGATATGATTCCGGATATGTCACGATACAACATGACAAACGAATTCAATAAATCACAATCCGATTAAGGATCAAGAAAAACTCACCGAAGTGAAAATAAGACCAGCGAGATCAACGATTCAAAACGACGTACTTGCGAATGCAACCCCATGAAGACAACGGAATAACGTCAAGGACAATGTCAAATCACGACAAACATTTCATGAACAATTCATACATATGAAAGATATAACCATCACAAGAATCTAATCATCATTATAACCAAGCAAGATAACTTGCCTCAATACGGAGACGAGAATAGTCCTCTTCTTGTCGGAATGAACGAACGGTCCTCGACTAATATTGTTTACTCGAACAATCAACCTTAAACGAAATACATTTTACTCAATAACATATTCGTATAATTATCAATATAGGATTAGTAAGACGTCATCCTACGATCCTTTAGAATAGTTTGTTATTTCCAATTATCGAAGCCTTATGTCAGGAGTTCTTTTAATATCATTACAACCATAAAAATCGGTTTACAATACTTTTACCGAATGTTCACATGGTTCATCACAAACAAGAATTCTATCAAGGGTATGTTGAATAACCAATTATGATGTTAAGATCATCTTATGATGATTAAACTTCCCAAAACATTAAAATGTTGAAGGAATAAAATCTGCACATTTATGATCATTCTCCTCTCATCTAAATTGAATATTAAGTTTACAACAAGTTTATTAGTTCTGAGATTACACCATATCCATGAGGATTATCAAAATCTTTGTTTACAAGGCTGGAAGATTAACTAACATCATGATGAATTCACCATGTATCTAGTATGAAGATCAAAACAAACTTAGTTCTCAACACATTAGATGAATGAAAAGTTGTTGTGTTGTTTCACAATTATCCTTAACCATTCAAAATCTTGCTAAGCTAAACATAAGGAGGATATATTTCTTAAGAAATCTGAGCAAGAAGACATCCTTCTACTCCTAATCATGGCCAAGTTCTTCCCAAGGTAATTGAAAACTTAAAAGGGTGTTTAATTACTTTATGATAACAACTCTATTAGTTAAATCCAAATATGGTGAAGTTAACCGATTCAAAGGTATTTTACTGAGCTAAATTCGTCCAAAGATGAGCATGGTAGTTACAACATGGTTAAAATCACTATATCATCAAGAACACATCCATCTCAAACTTTTATTTATCATATTCATCAAAAGTGTTAAAAAGGTTGGATTAAAACTATGTTTTACTTGATTAATCTAACTCTAGGTGAAGTATAATTCGTCATTAACATCAACATAAGAAAATAATGCAGAGAGGAAAGTACACCTACCTCCAGAAATGAAGAACAACTTCAATGCTATGAGAAAATATACTCCAAGCTCAAGAACAACTCCTAATCTCCAAGGAAATGAGTTCCACTCCAAGATTTAAGGCTTAGAAACAAGTTAGGGGAGGTTGATATTGGTTTGGTAGTGCATAGGGATGATATGTGAAGAGAGAAATTCGGTTTGGGGTTGTGAAGAAATGAAAAATAGGCTGGTCCTATAACTAGACTGTGCAGACTTAGCGCACGCTAACGGGAAGCTTTAGCGTACGCTAACACACTTACGTACGCTAACTGGTTAATATTACGTACGTAAGCGGCTTACAGTGGCTACTGTATTGATTTCGCAGATCGTTAGCGCACGCTAATGAAAAAGGGGTTACGCACGCTAATAAAAGTTGACTCTGGTCGACATGACAGCTCAACATTATTCCCATGCATGCCAATCGGATAAGAAGTTCACGTGCTGAAGTCAACTGATGCCAAATTCTCTCTTAGCGTACGCAACAAAGGAAGCATTACGCACGCTAAGGCACAGGATTAACGTACGTTAATCACACTGTGTAGCGTACGCTACGTCAACAGAAAAATTCGAAAATGTAACTCTCTAATTAACATCGAATCATCACATATGAAATGAAATAACAACGATATGAAATTCAAATCTATAATACCTCAACATAATACTAAATGCAACGATTCATGATAATCAGATTATCCGGATAATACAATGACAGGTAAAAATGAAAAGTTACAGTCGGATATTACATACTCCCCCCCTTAAAAAGAGTTTCGTCCTCGAAAATAAGGGTTAAATAACTCGGGGTATCTCGCTCGCATACTATCCTCGGTCTCCCACGTAGCCTCCTCGACTCTGTGTCGTGACCACTGAACTTTCAGTAGGGGAATCGTCTTGTTCCGCAACTGCTTGATCCTCCTCTCGAGTATCCGTACAGGACGCTCCTCATACGAATGATCCTCTGCTAATTCAATCTCTTCGAACTGAAGTACATGGCTCGGATCAGCAACATATTTCCTCAATTGGGAGACATGAAACACGTTGTGAATCTTACTCAAAGTCGGTGGCAAAGCTAGTCGATAGGCCAGATCACCTATACGCTCCAAAACCTCAAACGGCCCAATGTACCTTGGGCTCAGCTTGCCCCTCTTCCCGAAACGAAATACACCTCAGGTAGGAGACACCTTCATTAACACATGGTCACAAACCTCAAACTCAAGCGGTCGTCGACGGTGGTCAGCATAAGACTTCTGTCGACTTTGAGCCGTTAACAACCGACTCCTAATCAAAGTGATCTTCTCACGGGCTGCTAATAACATATCGGGTTCCGTACCCAGAGATTCTGACAGTTCGTCCCAACACAAAGGGGTCCTACAGCGACGGCCATACAATGCCTCATACGGTGCCATCTGAATCGAAGCGTGCCAACTATTATTATAAGTGAATTCCACCAAAGGAAGTTGGGCTTCCCAATCGTCCTTCCAATCAAGAGCACATGCTCTCAACATGTCCTCTAGAGTCTGTATGGTTCTTTCCGACTAACCATCGGTCTGTGGATGAAAAGCCGTACTGAAATTCAACTGCGTGCCCATCGCACGATGAACTGCCTTCTAGAAGTGTGACACAAATCGCCCGTCACGGTCTGATACGATACTCCTGGGGGTACCATGTAATCTCACAATTTCCTTAAAAAACAGCTGGGCCAGTCTCTCGGGACCCCACGTGTCCTTAATCTCCAAGAAGTGGGCTGATTTGGTCAGACGGTCCACAATCACCCAAATCGTATTCATTCCTCGACGACTCGTCGGCAAGCTAGTGATAAAATCCATAGATATGTCCTCCCATTTCCACTCGGGAATCGGGAGCGGTTTCAGCATTCCTGCGGGTCGCTGGTGCTCAATCTTAACCTGCTGACAGGTTAAACACCTCGAAACGAATTCTGCAACCTCACGTTTCATATTCCCCCACTAATAATTCTGCTTCAAATCCTTATACATCTTGCTAGATCCCGGGTGAATAGAGTACGGGGTAGCATGGGCTTCTCTCATGATAGAGTTCCTCAACTCTTCGTCAGCGGGTACACAAACTCGATTTCTAAAACGTATCAATCCATCCTCGTGGATCACGAATCCAGGGGCTTTCCCCTGGGTTACCTCATCCCGAACTCGAGATAAGAATGGGTCCGTAATTTACTTCGATTTGATCATATCATCAAGAGACGAAGAAATCTCAAGGGTGCAAAGTTGTCCTTGAACACGCTGTAACCAAACTTCGACTTCTGACCTCATAAGGTCCAACTGCAACTCTCTCTGTGCTGTCAAACGGCTCAGCATCTGCTCCTGCACTGTCTTACGGCTCAATGCGTCGGCAACCACATTTGCTTTACCCGGATGATAAAGGATCTCGATATCATAGTCCTTGATTAATTCTAGCCACCTTCTCTGTCTCATGTTCAACTCCTTCTGAGTGAAAATGTACTTTAGGATCTTGTGGTCTGTAAAGATCTGGCAGGTAACTCCATAAAGATAGTGACGCCAGATTTTCATAGCAAACACCACGGCTGCTAACTCCAAGTCATGGGTCGGATAGTTAACTTCATAGGGTCGCAATTCTCTCGATGCATAGGCAATCACTTTCCCTTCCTGCATTAGTACACATCCCAGACCCTGTCTCGACGCGTCACTATACACCACAAATCCTTCCGTTCCTTTTGGTAAGACGAAAACAGGGGCCGAAATCAATCGACTCTTGAGCTCATCAAAACTCTGCTGACATGTTTCTGACCACAAATACTTCTTGTCCTTTCGCAGTAAGTTAGTCATTGGTTGCACAATTTTAGAAAATCCTTCTACGAATCGTCGGTAGTAACCTGCTAGGCCGAGGAAACTACGAACTTCCTTCACGTTCTTCGGTGGTAGCCAATCTCGAGTGGATTCCGTCTTTTGTGGGTCCATTCGCACCCCTTCGGCTGATATCACATGCCCGAGAAAGATAACCTCAGGCATCCAGAACTCACACTTAGAAAATTTCCCATAAAGCTGTTCCCGCCTCAATGTATCGAGAACTTGGTGGAGGTGACGCTCGTGCTCGTCGTGGTCACGAGAGTAAATAAGAATGTCGTCAATAAAAACGACTACAAAGCGATCCAGATAGTTAATAAAACTCGATTCATCAACTCCATGAATACCGCCGGTGCATTAGTCAGTCCAAAAGGCATCACCACACACTCATAATGCCCATAGCGAGTACGGAATGCTGTCTTCGAAATGTCAGACTCTCGAATCCTCAACTGATGATAACCAGATCTCAAGTCGATCTTAGAAAACACGGCAGCTCCCTGAAGTTGATCCAATAAATCATCGATACGCGGCAAAGGATACTTGTTCTTGATGGTTACCCTGTTCAGCTCACGGTAATCAATACATAAGCGCAGAGATCCATCCTTCTTCCGTACAAATAACACTGGTGCTCCCCAAGGGGACGCACTAGGTCGAATATAGCCCTTGTCAGTCAACTCCTCAAGCTGGTTCTTCAATTCCTGCATCTCAGTCGGAGCCATACGGTACGGTGCTTTTGAGAGCGGGGATGTACCAGGTTCTAACTCAATAATAAACTCCACGTCACGATGAGGAGGTAAGCCTGGCAACTCATCTGGAAATACATCTGGGTAGTCTCGGACTACCGGAATGTCGGCCAATTCAACTGGTCGATCTGCTGTTTTGGTCATGTAGCACCAATAACCAATACACCCTTGATTAAGCAGTTTCACTGCTTTCATAGTGCTGATGACTCTCCCAGAACGACTGGGATTATCACCTCGAAAAATACACTCGAAACCATCATCAGAAGTGACGGTTACCATCCGCTTGCAGACACTGAGTATTGCATCATGACTATCTATCCAATCGATACCCAAGATTATATCATCCTTAGGTAGATCGACTACAATCAGATTTGACAACCACTCACGGTCGTTCAAACGAATCGGACAGTCCTGGACTTCACGATTTCCAATAATTGTTCTACCATCAGGTAGACCAATCACGTAGGGCTCACAATCGATAACATGGTCTAGAGGCAAACGACTTAAACAAGAAGAAGATATAAAGGAGTGTGAAGCACCGGTATCCAAAAGAACACATACAGGCTGGGAGTGGATCTCGAGTATACCTGAAATCATGCTGGCCTTGGGATCGTCACCTTTCTTCATCTCGTAAATCCTGGGTTTCGCAGTTCCGGCACCAGGTGTACCACTTTGATTCCCACGGCCCATTCCCCTATTCGCCCCGGTGGTCTGATAGGAAGCGGACGGAGGCGTCCGGTTCTGGACAGAGGATTGAACTGGAGCATGAGACCCTACTGGGTCATGTCCGGGCCCACTCCTGCAAAAACGAGCACGGTGACCATTCTTCCCACAAGTATGGCATGTGATGGCAGGCTTTGGGCATTTGAAGTTGATATGCCCCTGGCCCCCACAGTTATGACACACCACGGAAGAGGGAACCGCTCGAGAGTGCGATCCGGCGGGCTTTGACGCCGTGGGTGGTTGATCAGAAGGGTTTGGCAATGACTGGGGCTTCCTGAATGTCCCCCGATTACTCTCAGTCTGCTCTGGACCTTTTGTTGTTGGACTGTGGTTGTTTCTTGGAAATCTCCTTCGCGGTGAGTTCGTACTCCAGAGCCTTCTCGATGAACTCTGGTAAGGTAGTACAATGGTGATTCAACAGCTGCATTCTCATTCGGGGTTTAAGCCTCTTGAGAAAGTATTTGATCTTATCGGCCTCTGTTCGGATAATTGTCGTGGCAAAAGGAAGGAGTTCCTGGAATTTCTCAGAAACAGATAATACATCATCGTCTTCAGACGGGTCGGGGTTCAATAGTTTCGACAGTTTGGCCTCACGGAGTGGCCCTGGATAGTAACGGTCTAGCATGAGGTTTTTAAATTCCTCCCAAGTGTAAACACCATCAGCTGGCCTTACTGAAAGCCACCAGGTATGAGCTCCTTTGCCAAGGTAATACACGGCTACCGAAACGCGATTCTCTTCCGGGCAGTCCACCATCTGGAAAAGTTTCTCAAAATGCTCGATCCAATGCACAATCTCAGCAGGCTTAGAGGAGCCTTCAAAAGTCGGTGGTCGCTGGCGAGAGATGTCGCTGATAATCCGACTCACGGGTCCGCCAATCACAGGAGGAGGATGAGCCCCCTGTTGCTGGCCAGTAGCGGCCCTCTGCATAGCTTCCATTAGTTGACCCATCTGGGTCATCTGTGTCATCATGCCCTGCATTACGATGTAAGGATCGACACGCGCATCCCCGCGCCCACTGTGGTGCGATTGTTCTCTAGAAGGTGAACCACTGTCTGCGGAACTCTGATCCGCATTCGCGCGTCTTTTGGCTCGAGGTATCGGGATTCGGCCCCTTCCGCGGCCTCGTCCCCCTCTGCCACGACCTCTCAGGTTTCTTTCCATACTGAAAGAATCAATCATAGTGATAACCATAAGTATAGTTCAAGATACTAAAATTCGTGCTAAGTTAATAGCAACAAGGAATCACATATTCAAGGAAAACGGTTATCGATACCACAAATGTCGCACCGAATATCATATCGGTGTCAAGTCAAACAATTTCAATTGTATAATCAATTCAGCATTTACCTCGGATTATCAATCAGATAAATCTTGTCACAATTCCTCGAAATAACATGATCAACAAGGAGACCCATACTGATATAAATATTATGCCAGTAATTAAATCATGGCTCATAAAGTACATACCGTATTTGGCTCGTAGGGTCAGGCGCTTGCACAGGTCACACGTGACACGAAGGTCTCTTGATACTAGTTTATTTCACAATGACTCATAAAAAGGAAACAATTCTCGGATACCATCTTCTGTAACACCCCAAAAAGGCGGCTATTACAGTGCCGTGAATCCCACACTGGGACCCACCAGGCGATATCCAAAACAGGTTAAATAAATATTATTTGTGATACCGAACCACAATGAATAATCATTACTCCGATTAGGAGTTTATTAAAATATGGCCAACGGCCTTATAATACACAGGATCCGAAAAACAAGTATAAACCATATGGAGATGGAAAATACTTTAAATGTCAAATACAACCAGATAGCAATTTAAATGAAACAGGAAATAACATGACACGGTTTAACATAACCGGACAACAAAAGATGTGGGCCCCCCGAACTAGTATCCTTCGAACACTTCGCCGTCGACATGCTCTTCCCGTGCCTTGCCTTTGCCTCGACCTAAAATACAATACAAGTATTTCGCCCAACACAGGGTCATATATACATGATAATCAATTCTTCCGACATTACACAATTCACATATATAGATCTCAAGAAAATCATTCCGACTATTAATCATACCCCTCGGGCGTATGAAATAATCAGTCACAAATCGTCGAACACATCCAATACTATGGACGATTAATAATATGGCTCAAGATGGACATCACAGTACGCCCGATCCGGAAATGTGTCCGTGTACACGTCCACCCCGTATACGGAATCCAGAATATACGTGGGACAATGTACTTAATTAGCCTCACAAAACTACGTCTCGTGTGCACAGTCCAATGCGGAATAATATCCACGCATGACTATATAAGTGCCTGGCTAAAAATCCTACACAATGACCAATCGGAACGCAGATATGATTCCGGATATGTCACGATACAACATGACAAACGAATTCAATAAATCACATATCCGATTAAGGATCAAGAAAAACTCATCGAAGTGAAAATAAGACCAGCGAGATCAATGATTCAAAACGACGTACTTGGGAATGCAACCCCACGAAGACAATGGAATAACGTCAAGGAGAATGTCAAATCACGACAAACATTTCATGAACAATTCATACATATGAAAGATATAACCATCACAAGAATCTAATCATCATTATAACCAAGCAAGATAACTTGCCTCAATACGGAGACGAGAATAGTCCTCTTCTTGTCGGAATGAACAAAGGGTCCTCGACTAATATTGTTTACTCGAACAATCAACCTTAAACGAAATACATTTTACTCAATAACATATTCGTATAATTATGAATATAGGATTAGTAAGACGTCATCCTACGATCCTTTAGAATAGTTTGTTATTTCCAATTATCGAAGCCTTATGTCAGGAGTTCTTTTAATATCATTACAACCATAAAAATCAGTTTACAATACTTTTACCGAATGTTCACATGGTTCATCACAAACAAGAATTCTATCAAGGGTATGTTGAATAACCAATTATGATGTTAAGATCATCTTATGAATATTAAACTTCCCAAAACATTAAAATGTTGAAGGAATAAAATCTGCACATTTATGATCATTCTCCTCTCATCTAAATTGAATATTAAGTTGACAACAAGTTTATTAGTTCTAAGATTACACCATATCCATGAGGATTATCAAAATCTTTGTTTACAAGGCTGGAAGATTAACTAACATCATGATGAATTCACCATGTATCTAGTATGAAGATCAAAACAAACTAAGTTCTCAACACATTAGATGAATGAAAAGTTGTTGTGTTGTTTCACAATTATCCTTAACCATTCAAAATCTTGCTGAGCTAAACATAAGGAGGATATATTTCTTAAGAAATCTGAGCAAGAAGACATCCTTCTACTCCTAATCATGGCCAAGTTCTTCCCAAGGTAATTGAAAACTTAAAATGGTGTTTAATTACTTTATGATAACAACTCTATTAGTTAAATCCAAATATGGTGAAGTTAACCGATTCAATGGTATTTTACTGAGCTAAATTCGTCCAAAGATGAGCATGGTAGTTACAACATGGTTAAAATCACTATATCATCAAGAACACATCCATCTCAAACCCTTATTTATCATATTCATCAAAAGTGTTAAAAAGGTTGGATTAAAACTATGTTTTACTTGATTAATCTAACTCTAGGTGAAGTATAATTCATCATTAACATCAACATAAGAAAATAATGCGGAGAGGAATGTACACCTACCTCCAGAAATGAAGAACAACTTCAATGCTATGAGAAAATATACTCCAAGCTCAAGAACAACTCTTAATCTCCAAGGAAATGAGTTCCACTCCAAGATTTAAGGCTTAGAAACAAGTTAGGGGAGGTTGATATTGGTTTGGTAGTGCAGAGGGATGATATGTGAAGAGAGAAATTCGGTTTGGGGTTGTGAAGAAATGAAAAACAGGCTGGTCCTATAAATAGACTGTGCAGACTTAGCGCACGCTAACGGGAAGCTTTAGCGTACGCTAACACACTTACGTACGCTAACTGGTTAATATTACGTACGTAAGCGGCTTACAGTGGCTACTGTATTGATTTCGCAGATCGTTAGCGCACGCTAATGAAAAAGGGGTTACGCACGCTAATAAAAGTTGACTCTGGTCGACATGACAGCTCAACATTATTCCCATGCATGCCAATCGGATAAGAAGTTCACGTGCTGAAGTCAACTGATGCCAGATTCTCTCTTAGCGTACGCAACAAAGGAAGCATTACGCACGCTAAGGCACAGGATTAACGTACGTTAATCACACTGTGTAGCGTACGCTACGTCAATAGAAAAATTCGAAAATGTAACTCTCTAATTAACATCGAATCATCACATATGAAATGAAATAACAACGATATGAAATTCAAATCTATAATACCTCAACATAATACTAAATGCAACGATTCATGATAATCAGATTATCCGAATAATACAATGACAGGTAAAAATGAAAAGTTACAGTCGGATATTACAATATATATAAATGCTTGTAAGACTATATTTCGACACTATTGAATGAATAAGAATTTTCTCTATATTTTCTCTTTAATTTTCATTATATAATGTATTATAATTTTATTACATATAATAAAAGAATGTACATTATAGTATATAATATAACATTTTATTTATGTACATTATAAAAATTTTAATTTTCAGCATGATTATATGCAATAAATACAGTATAATTTTTAATATGTAATATATTTTTATTAAATTATATTATTATTCTATAATAATATAATATCTTAATTAATAATATAAACCATAAAAGTTTAATTATCAGTTTCATTAAATTTGATATAATATACATTATAAGTTTAATGTATATAATATAATTCTGAAAATATTAAAAAACCTATATATATATATATGATTTGTTCTACGCTTATATCAAATAAAGAATAAAAATAACAGAAATTGACTTTAGCTCAGCGGTTTGATACCCACCTCCATCTTATGGAGGTCACAGGTTTGAATCCCATGAGCAGCAAAAATGCACAAAAAATATACATTTACAGGTCGCGGGCGGGCTGGGGCAGGCAGTGTAACACCCTCAATATATTCGAGGTATATTACAGTGCCGTGAATCCCTATATGGGACCCACCAGGCTGAACAGCATCATACTCATCGACTCACATAAACGACAGAACAATACCATGACATACGACGCAAAATAGAATAATCCACCCGGTCCAACCGGTCAATATAACATCATCATCCAACACAACATAACAAGCAACAATACGATCCAAACGAACAAGAACCCCTTAAGTACTCGAGTACAACTATTAGTTCAAAACCACAAATGATGAAAAGGTAAAAGACACTAAAACGTCACTCGTGCACAGTCATCACGCACGGCCATCATCCGCGTACTGGTCCAGCGCCCGCTCGTCTCGATGAACCTGACCTGAAATTCATAAAACGAATTTCCCCAAAACGGGTCCCCAGAGGGGTTAGCAATTACGCTAGTACAAGTAACCAAATGAACAATTTACATCTTACACATATAGTAATGCATGCAATAAAGAAAACCGTCAAAACACTCATTTAGAAATGCCAATATCAAATCACATTTGTAAAATTCACCACAATTAACCGTCGATCCACACCTCCGTGGACCCCTACCGAGACCCCGTCGGATCTAACCCGTAGTGGTTAAAAGCAAAGCTCGTCGATCCACACCTCCGTGGACCCCTACCGAGACCCCGTCGAGTCTAACCCGTAGTGAGCATACACACACACACAATTTCTCATACAAAACTACTATGTCAAGATTGTAAGTTCATAAGGATACTTGCCTCGATTAAATAGATGATGACACGAATGAAACGGAGAATCAAGCACGACCGCGAGGAACCGACGAAAATGAACCTAACGATTTGAATAGCACAATCACAACCACTTCTAAACGATTATGGAAATGGAATACACCCGGAAACCCGCCTACGATTCATGTATATTCGTATATAAACAACAACGAGGGCGGACCACAACCAAGCCCTCTCGATTCCGTAAAAATCACGAAATATACCATGAATCCGTAGGGAAACTAAGAATACCAACAAGATTAATCATATTCATCATGAATCAATCAACGAAACGGAACGGATCGGAAGAAAATCCCAAAACCCCCAAATTATCCAAAAGTAGGGTTCTAAGAGATTACCTTGGATTTAGGATGAGAAACACAAGTGGATGATGTTAGTCTACACCAAGAACTCAAGCAAAAGAATCTCTGAAGTGATTAGAAGAAGAAAATCGCCTCAAATCGCCTCTGGAGTCGCTCGGCCGCGGAAAAAGGAAGAAATGAGATTTTGTGATTATCTCGGTCAACTCCCTGGTTTATATAGCCAGGGAGTGTTAGCGCACGCTAAAACCTCAAGGTTAGCGGGCGCTAACAGGATAGGATTACAAACCCTCCTGTTAGCGTCCCAGTCCAGTAGCCAGGTTTTTGGCCGTTAGCGTGCGCTACCATACATGCGTAGCGTGCGCTAATAACCCCTCGGTAGCGCGCGCTATCGACCAATAGCGTGCGCTACCTGAACATCAGCCGAGTCCAGTAGCCAAATGCCTAAACTCACCTGACCCGTTAGCGTGCGCTACCATACAGGCGTAGCGTGCGCTAACTAGCCTCTGATTGAGTTCAGTAGTAAACTGCCCAGTACTGGACAGTCACACTAGCGCGCGCTACTGAACAACTTAACGTGCGCTAGTCTCCCGACATTAGCGTGCGCTAGACAAGATAGCGTGCGCTAATCCGATAGTCCGAGAGGGGAGCCGAACCGCCACTCCTGTGGCTAAATCGTTAGCGTGCGCTATTTAATCAAACGTAGCGTGCGCTACTAATGGATTTCTAGCGTGCGCTATACAGGAAATTTAGCGTGCGCTAGATACAGAATATAAACGACCCAAAATACCGGAATATGAACGAAACGTCAAACGGAACACCTCAAAACGCATCATAGCATAGAATGAATCCACGGCAACCCCGAAACGGCGGTTCCGCACAACAATTACGAGAATCAGATTAAAAGATAACGGAAAAGTTACACTGAAGGATACACGAGGGTCACTAAAATCGAGAATTACACCGGAAATACAATTACAAGGGAAAGAAAAATGCGGGTATTACATTCTACCCCTCTAAAAATAAGTTTCGTCCCGAAACTTAAGAAACAAACAACTCGGGTGTAATACCCGGTTGTAATTCAGTCATTATCATTCAGTAATTTCATTCGGTGATTGTCATTCAGTGGATTTTCACTCATTTATAATCATTCATCAATCATATTCGTTCACCGTGTTCACCGTTCGGAGAAACTTCGAGTTGTGTATCGTTATTGTTCATTGTTTCAACTTTCCTCATATGAGTTCGACTTTGTTAGATCACCATTAATTTTTGGTAACTCCAAAAATTCTAAATCTTTGCAATATTATAGAGCATCGAGTTAGCTTTCCAATGGTTCAAACGGTGAGTCAATCGGAGTCCGGACGAGAGAGTTATGGTCGTTTTAGCTCAACCGCTCATTGGCCGATCACTGCCGAACGAACTCGGCCGTGTCGTCCGACACGGCCCGTGCCGTACTCGTCCGGAAAGTGCCGAAGTGCGCCGCCAGACCCGACCCGTGTCGTGCAGCACGGCCGAGTCGAACCCTTCCGGATGAGCGAACCGATCGCCAGACGCCCGACCGTGTCGCCCAGCACGGCCGAGTCATGCCGAGTCGCCGTCGGACGGGTCATGTCGGGGGCCCTCGCGCCGCGACCGTGTCAAGCAGACACGGTCGAGTCGCTGTCGGCCGGTGCCGGCCCGGTATGCGACACGACCGTGCCGATCGGGCACGGCCGTGTCCGGCAGCGATCAACTCCCTTAAATTCGTTTTTTCAAAGATTTCTTCCATTCCTTTCCCATTTTTTTCACTTGCAACCGAGAGAGGAAGCTTGAGGGAGGGTTTTTCCTTCACAAATCATTTGGGTGTTTGATTTTCTTCATCTCCTTTCGATCGTGAAGCCCGGATAATCAATCTAACGCGTATTCTTCGGATTAAAGCACTTGGATCATCAAGAGGTTGTTCGTGCGACCGACACTTCATTTAGGACGTTGTTCGTGGACGGACATTCTTCATCGGTGTTGAGTAAGTTAATTCTTACTCGGTTAAAAGGATATTCATCCCTTTTGTTGTTGTTCATTCATAATCATAACTCATTCATCATTATATTAATCGTATCAAAATTTGTTGTTATCAATTAATCGTTTCAGTCATAAGGAACGACGGTTCCAATCTTTTCATTGAGTTGTCGTTTATTTCATTACCATTCCACCTCGGTGAGTCATTATTCATTTTCGATGTCACTTTTGTTATATCGTGGCATTCCGGGTCATACTGGCGTGCCGGTTGGTATGTGTAGGGTTTTCATGTCGGGCACATTATAGTCGTGTGTTGGTTGATGGCCTCACATTGGACTGTGCACACGAGATTGATTGTTTCGTGAGACTGATTAGGTACAAGACCACACGTGTATTCGATCGATACTCGTTGGTGGCTTGTGCACGGACACATTTCCATCCCGGGCGTAGTGTGGCGCCACCCTTTGAGCCGTACTGTTAGTTGATTCATATAGCATGTTTGATTGCGTATGTTTCGACAGGATATTTCATAATTTCACATATAATCATGATTGTGTATTTTCAACTCTTGAGGATTGTTGTTCTGTTTAACTGACCCCGTTTGGGGATTTTGTTTTTCAGGTCATGGCAAGGCAAACGCACGGGAATAGCATGTTGACGTCGAGGAGTCCTAGTGATACTAGTAGGGGGCCCCGATCTTTCAATTATTCATGTTATTGTCCTTTATTTTCCGCTGCAGACTTTCATTTGAATACTCCGTTTCATTCAGTGTTGTGTATTTTATCTTCATATAAAATACACTAGTATTCGGTATTGTCCTGGTGTGTTGTAACTAAACTCCTCATCGGAGTAATTATTGTTGTAATGTAGTTCGGTACTACATTTATCTTGTGTAATTCATTCATTTTCATTTGCCTGGTGGGTCCCAGTTGGGGATCTACGGCACTGTAATATCCGCCTAGTTTGGGGTGTTACAGAGTTGGTATCGGAGAGTGGTTTTGAATACTACCTTCCGAGTCATGTCTCATTTGAAATCATCGTCATCAGACTAGTATCATTGGACTTTCGCGTCACGTGTGACCTGTGCAAATGCCGAGCCAATCAGACCGAAAGAACTGTAAGATTTCTAACGCCATGGTATAATTTCTGGCAATAGTCATTCATTCATCATTCATCAATTAACAATCCTCAAACATCATCATTCATTGTGATTAGGACAATCATGTTAACTCATTAATCACTTAATTCATTTCATTACTCAGTTAATAATCAGGACGATCATGTAACTCATTAATCACTCAATTCATTTCATTACTCAGTTGTCAATCTGGATGATCATATTATCAATCTTGTTAAGTTATTCAAGATAATCATTTCAAGAATTTCATCAGATAATCATGTAACTTCAGTAAATCATTCATATAATCACTAAGTTAGAGCATGTATACTCATTTTCATCATCTCATGACATAATCATAACGTGCTAATCATGCGGTAAATATAATCTTTTTGCGACCTTCCTACTCAAAGATGGAGAGAACTCGAGGATGCATGGGGAGAGGCGCGGTGCGAACCGAAACCCGAGAAATAATCACTACGCCGGGAAATCATGCCCAGGACTCGGCTCGATCGAGAAGATGTTCGGGTTGATCCACTCACTTTTATGCAGCCATGATGACCCATGCGGTTGCTCAATCATCATTGCGCCACTGGCCGGATTAATCGGCGAACTCTCCCGTCTGAGCCACCGCTAAGGAAATTGGCAAAGAACTTGCATATGTCAACAGGAAATCAACGGCGTAATCTATCCAAGGCGGTCGACCAACCTTCAAGAAGCCTCGTGTGAGTCCTATCGCTTCGAGCGACCTCCTACGGCGCCTAATCCTACGGATCTCGATCCCCGAGCAAGGCCGGCCATCATCTGCTTTAACCGTGGGGCGCGGCCATTTCGTACTAGGTGTACGACGCCGTCTATCACATGTCATAATTGTGGGAATTCGGGCATAAGGCCCGTTTTGCCGAAAGGACTCCAAGTCGCTCCGCGGCATCTCAGCCCAAGCAACCAGCGTTTGAATCGATCGCCTTGTCATCGTCGTTTAAGACAATGGAAGCAAATAGAGTTGGAGCTCGTATTTATCAGACGGGAGCGTCCGGTTCGGGGACCAGCAAGTCCCAGATTCATATGATGAGGAGGATCGACGATCCGGTGGTCCGAACGATTTCAGGTATACTCGTAATTTTATTTCAACTTGTGTGTACCTTTTGATGCTGGTACACCGCATTCATTCATTTTCGAATCATGCTTGAATAGACTTATTTCGGGATAGTCCTATTGCTTGTGGACATCATACCATCGGTCTACCTGACGATGGAAGAATTTTCGGAATCATACCGAATTAAGCTTAATGACCGCGATTGGTTGATGGATCTAATCGTGGTGAATTTATCTGAGGACGATGTAATTTTCGGTATTAGTTAGTTTAACCATCTTGATACTATCCTCAGTATTTGTTAGCGTTTGGTCGCTATCTTTCCGTCGTTGGTTGTCAGATGTGTGCTTCAGGGAAGTAACCCCCGTTGTTCCAGAAGAAGTATTATTATGACGAAAGCAGATAAATTCCCCAATCGAACTATCCAATCATTCATTGTATCATTTTCATCGATTGGCCCTTCTAAGGCAATCGAGTTATTCAATCATTCCTTGTATTATTTTCATCGATTGACCTTTCAAAGGCAATCGAGTTATTCAAACATTCATTGTATCATCTTCATCGATTGGCCTTTCTAAGGCAATCGAGTTGTTCAATCATTATTGGTATCTCTTTTTATCGATTGACCATTCTAGGGCAATCGAAATGTTCAATCATTCGTGGTATCATTGTCATCGATTGACGATGTATTTCCAGGCGAGTTATCTAGTTGCCTTCACATAGAGTAAGGGAATTCAGGAGTGAGTTGGAGCCGGTACGTCCCCTTTATCGAAGGCACCGTATCGGATGGCCCCGACCAGAATGCAGGAGTTGAAGATTCAACTCGAGGAGTAATTCGAGAAAGGTCATCTCCGACCGATTGCGTCCCCGTGAGGAGCACCAGTGTGATCTGTCAAGGAGAAGGATGGCTCGTCTCGTGTGTGTATTAATTACCAAGAGTTGAACAGGGCGATGATCAAGAGTAGTATCCTTTACTTCGTATTGATGATCTTTTAGATCAACTTCAGGGAGCTTCAGTATTTTCCAAGATCGACTTAAGATCTGGATATCACCAGTTGTGGATTCGAGAGTCGGATATCGCGAGGACAACGTTTCATACACGCTATGGTCATTATGAGCTCGTAGTTATGCCGTTCGGGCACCTGTGGTATTCATGGAGTTAATGAATCGGGTTTTCATCGACTTTTTAGATCAGTTGTTGTTGTCTTCATCGACGACATTTTGATTTATTCTCTTAGCCGAGAGGAACACGAGGTTCATTTTCTTCAGGTTCTCGACGAGTTGAGACGAGAGCAACTTTATGGAAAGTTTTCCAAATGTGAGTTCTGGAGGTCCGAAATGACTTTCTCGGGCATGTAATTTCGTCTGACAGAGTTCTTGTTGACCCTCAGAAGTCGGAGACTATCCGAGATTGGCAACCTCCGAAAGATATTAAGTAAATCCGATGTTTCCTCGGATTAGCTGGTTAATTATCCAACCCACGGCCGGAGCTAGCAACCGTGGTTTTCGCGTTGGAATTTTGGCGTCGTTACCTTTATGGAATCACTTGTCAGATCTTCACCAATCACAAGAGTTGAAGTATATATTTACTCACAAGGAGTTAAATATGCGACAGGACGGTGGTTGGAACTAATCAAAGATTTTGATATCGAGATCCTTTACCACCGGGCAAGGCGAACGTTGTCGCCGACGCCTTGAGTCGTAAGTCCGTTCAGAGCAGATGCTTGCTCGTTAACAGTGTAGGAGCTTCAACAGAATTCCTTAGACCCGAGATCGAGGTCCGGCTTCAGCGAGTTCGAGGACAACTTTGTATGTTAGAGATTTCATCATCTCTCGAGGATGCAATCGGGGAGAATCGGGGTTCGGACCCGATTGTTGCGCATTCGTGAAGATGTGGCTCGGGGAAAGCCCTGGATTCGTGGTCCACGAGGATGGACTTTTGAGGTTTAAGAACCGGTTGTGCGTACCGCGATTGTCGAGTTGAAAAACTCTATTTTGAGAGGAGCTCATGCTACCCTTATTCTGTTCATCCGGGTCCAAGAAGATGTACAAGGACTTGAAACAAAATTACTGGTGGAGTAATATGAAGCGAGAAGTCGCAGAATTTGTTTCGAGATGCTTAACCTGTCAACAAGTCAAGATGGAACCTCAGCGACCGGCGAGTATGCTGATACCGCTCCCTATTCCAGAATGGAAGTGGGAAGACATTTCTATGGAATTCATCACGAATTGCCGACGAGTCATCGTGGCATAAATACGATCTGAGTGATCGCGGACCGCTTAACTAAATCAACTCATTTCCTTGAGATCAAGGATTTGTGGAGTCCCAAGAGACTGGCCCAGTTGTTCATCAAGGAGATAGTGAGACTGCACGGTACTCCTAAGAGTATCGTTTCCGATCGTTACGGACGATTAGTATCCCATTTTTGGAAATCAGTTCATCGTGCTATGGGAACTCAGCTTAATCTCAGTACTGCCTTTCATCCTCAGTCCGACGGACAATCAGAGAGGACTATTCAGACAGTAGAGGACATGTTGAGGGCATGCGTCCTCGATTAGTAGACGATGGAGAAGCCCAATTACTGTTGTTTAAGTCCACGTACAGTATAGTTGGCATGCCTCCATTAAGATGGCACCTTACGAGGCCTTGTACGGTCGTCTTTGTCGATCTCCTTTGTGTTAGGATGACTTGTTAGAATCAATCGGCACCGAGCCCGATATGCTTATAGCCGTCAGGAGAAGGTAGCTTTGATCAAGAGTCGTATGTTGACATTTCAGTCGGCGTAAATCGTATGCAGATAATCGTCGTCGACCACTAGAGTTCGAGACGGGTGACCATGTTTTGGTCAAGATATCCCCGAGTCGAGGTATTTTTCCGTTTCGGAAAACGGGGGAAGTTGAGCCCAAGATTCATTGGACCATTTGAAATTTTGGATCGAGTAGGCGAGTTAGCTTATCGATTGGCGTTACCTCCGGCGTTGAGCCGAATTCGTAATGTGTTTCACGTCTCTCAGTTGCGGAAGTATGTTGCCGACCTGAGTCACATACTTCAATTCGACGAAATCGAGATCGCGGATGATCATTCGTACGAGGAGCGTCCTGTATGAGTGTTAGAGCGGCGAATCAAACAGTTGAGGAATAAGACGATCCCTTTGGTCAAGATTCAGTGGTCTAGACACGGAGTCGAAGAGGCCACTTGGGAAACCGAGGAGAATATGCGGGAGTGTTATCCCGAGTTGTTTGACCCTTAGTTTCGGGGACGAAACTCTTTTAAGGGGGGGTGTATGTAATACCCGGTTGTAATTCAGTCATTATCATTCAGTAATTTCATTCGGTGATTGTCATTCAGTGGATTTTCACTCATTTATAATCATTCATCAATCATATTCGTTCACCGTGTTCACCGTTCGGAGAAACTTCGAGTTGTGTATCGTTATTGTTCATTGTTTCAACTTTCCTCATATGAGTTCGACTTTGTTAGATCACCATTAATTTTTGGTAACTCCAAAAAATTCTAAATCTTTGCAATATTATAGAGCATCGAGTTAGCTTTCCAATGGTTCAAACGGTGAGTCAATCGAGTCCTGACGAGAGAGTTATGGTCGCTTTAGCTCAACCGCTCATTGCCGATCACGCCGAACGAACTCGGCCGTGTCGTCCGACACGGCCCGTGCCGTACTCGTCCGGAAAGTGCCGGGTGTTCGCCTCAGACCCGACCGTCGCTCGGCACGGCCGAGTCGAACCCTTCCGGATGAGCCGTAACCGATCGCTTAGCACGCCCGACCGTGTCGCTCGCACGGCCGAGTCATGCCGAGTCGCCGTCGGACGGTCATCGCCGGGAGGCCCTCCGCGCCACGACCGTGTCAAGCAGACACGGTCGAGTCATCGCCGGCCACCGTCGGCCAGGTGTGCGACACGACCGTGCCGATCGGCACGGGCCGTGTCCGGCAGCATCAACTCCTTAAATTCGCTTTTTTCAAAGATTTCTTCCATTCCTTTCCCATTTTTTCACTTGCAACCGAGAGAGGAAGCTTGAGGAGGGTTTTTCCTTCACAAATCATTTGGGTGTTTGATTTTCTTCATCTCCTTTCGATCGTGAAGCCCGGATAATCAATCTAACGCGTATTCTTCGGATTAAAGCACTTGGATCATCAAGAGGTTGTTCGTGCGACCGACACTTCATTTAGGACGTTGTTCGTGGACGGACATTCTTCATCGGTGTTGAGTAAGTTAATTCTTACTCGGTTAAAAGGATATTCATCCCTTTTGTTGTTGTTCATTCATAATCATAACTCATTCATCATTATATTAATCGTATCAAAATTTGTTGTTATCAATTAATCGTTTCAGTCATAAGGAACGACGGTTCCAATCTTTTCATTGAGCTGTCATTTATTTCATTACCATTCCACCTCGGTGAGTCATTATTCATTTTCGATGTCACTTTTGTTATATCGTGGCATTCCGGGTCATACTGGCGTGCCGGTTGGTATGTGTAGGGTTTTCATGTCGGGCACATTATAGTCGTGTGTTGGTTGATGGCCTCACATTGGACTGTGCACACGAGATTGATTGTTTCGTGAGACTGATTAGGTACAAGACCACACGTGTATTCGATCGATACTCGTTGGTGGCTTGTGCACGGACACATTTCCATCCCGGGCGTAGTGTGGCGCCACCCTTTGAGCCGTACTGTTAGTTGATTCATATAGCATGTTTGATTGCGTATGTTTCGACAGGATATTTCATAATTTCAGATATAATCATGATTGTGTATTTTCAACTCTTGAGGATTGTTGTTCTGTTTAACTGACCCCGTTTGGGGATTTTGTTTTTCAGGTCATGGCAAGGCAAACGCACGGGAATAGCATGTTGACTTCGAGGAGTCCTAGTGATACTAGTAGGGGGCCCCGATCTTTCAATTATTCATGTTATTGTCCTTTATTTTCCGCTGCAGACTTTCATTTGAATACTCCGTTTCATTCAATGTTGTGTATTTTATCTTCATATAAAATACACTAGTATTCGGTATTGTCCTGGTGTGTTGTAACTAAACTCCTCATCGGAGTAATTATTGCTGTAATGTAGTTCGGTACTACATTTATCTTGTGTAATTCATTCATTTTCATTTGCCTGGTGGGTCCCAGTTGGGGATCTACGGCACTGTAATATCCGCCTAGTTTGGGGTGTTACATCGGGGTACCTAGCACGCATGCTATCCTCGGTTTCCCAAGTCGCCTCCTCGACACCGTGTCTCGACCACTGCACCTTGACCAAAGGTATGGTCTTATGCCTCAATCGTTTCTCACGATACTCCAAAATCTTCAAAGGGCGCTCTTCGAAAGTGACATCTTCGGCGACATCAATCTCACCATAATCGATGATGTGACTAGGATCCGGGACATATTTCCTCAACTGGGAAACATGGAAAACGCTATGAACATGACTCAAGGCCGGCGGTAACGCCAAACGGTATGCCAGCCCACCCACTCGCTCGAGGATCTCAAAGGGGCCGATAAATCTCGGACTCAACTTCCCTTTCCTCCCGGCGAAAAACTCCCTTCGCCGGCGACACCTTTAGCAAGACGTGATCTCCCACCTCGAATTCCAAAGGTCGACGACGGACGCCGGATACGACTTCGCCGACTCTGGCGATCAACATCCGTTCCCGAATTAACTCTATCTTCCGCTTCGTCTCTAAAACGACATCCGGCTCGGTCCCGACCAAATCGGACGCCTCATTCCAACAAATCGGTGATCGACATCGCCGCCCGTAAAGTGCCTCATACGGTGCCATCCGAATCGATGCGTGCCAACTGTTGTTGTACGTGAATTCGATTAATGGCAAATGCTCCTCCCAGTCTCTACTCCAATCGAGAGCACAAGCACGCAACAAATCCTCGAACGTCTGGATAGTGCGTCGACCGCCTATCCGATCGGGATGAAAAGAGGTACTCAAATGTAAACGGGTACCCAACGCCTTATGCACCGCCTGCCAGAAGTGCGATACAAAACGGCCGTCACGATCCGAAACAATAGACTTCGGAGTACCGTGAAGTCTCACAATCTGCGCGATAAACACACGAGCTAACTTCTCTGGGCCCCAAGTGTCCTTGATGCCCAGAAAATGTGCCGACTTGGTCAGGCGATCAACAATCACCCATACCATATTCATGCCCGACCTCGATCTCGGCAAACTCGTAATGAAATCCATCGATATATCTTCCCATTTCCATTCCGGAACGGGTAGTGACTGCAATAACCCAGCCGGTCGCTGATGCTCGATTTTGACCTGCTGACAAGTCAAACATCTCGCTACAAATTGTGCGACCTCATCCTTCATATCATTCCACCAGAAATTTCTTCTCAGGTCCTTGTACATCTTACTCGAACCAGGATGAACGGAATAAGGTGTAGCATGGGCCTCCCGTAAAATACTCTGCCTCAACTCTGAGTCGTTCGGCACACAAAGCCGACTCTGGAATCTCAAAATACCATCCTCGTGAATCACAAACCCAGGAGACTTTCCTTTAAGAACGTTCTCTCGGATTTGAGTAATCATCGGATCCTCTGATTGTTTCAGTTTGATTTCATCGATCAAAGACGACGAAATCTCCAAAGCATAAAGTTGCCCGACAGCTCCCGGCAACGAGACCTCAACGTCTAACTAGATCAAAGCCCTCCGAAGCTCAGACTGAGGCGTAAGGATCTCAAGTGTTCGCAATGCAACTGGTTTCCGGCTCAAGGCGTCGGCTACGACGTTCGCCTTACCCGGATGATAAAGGATTTCGAGGTCATAATCCTTAATCAACTCTAACCACCTCCTCTGCCTCATATTCAACTCTCGCTGAGTAAATATGTATTTCAGACTTTTATGATCGGTAAAAATCTGACATGTAGAGCCGAAAAGATAGTGACGCCAAATCTTGAGCGCAAAAACGACTGCCGCTAATTCCAAATCATGAGTAGGGTAGTTCAGCTCATACGGCCTCAACTGTCTCGATGCATAGGCAATGGTCTTGCCGTGCTGCATCAATACACACCCAAGACCACGACCGAAGCATCGCTATAAACGGCAAAACCCTCGTTGCCACATGGCAACGCCAAAATCGGGCTGAAGTTAAACGCTTCTTCGCTTCTTCAAAACTCGATCGCCTCTCGTCATTCCGCATTTAACCTCTCGGATTTCTCGAGCAATCTGCGTAAGTGGTCGAGCTAGTTTCGAGAAACCTCGACGAACCTACGATAGTAGCCACTAAACCCAAGAAACTACGGAGCTCCTTCACATTCTTGGGCGGTGCCCAATCCAATACGGCCTCAACCTTCTGCGGATCCACACGAACCCCCTCGGCTGAAATCACGTGACCTAAAAACATCACTTCCTTCAGCCAGAATTCACATTTCGAGAACTTTGCATAGAGTTGCTCGGTCCTTAAAATGTCTAATACTATCCGCAAATGATGGGCATGCTCTTCCTCATTCCTCGAATAAATAAGAATATCGTCAATAAAGACGACGACGCACTTATCCAAATACTCGATAAAAACTTTGTTCATCAACTGCATGAACACCGCCGGCGCATTAGTTAACCCAAAAGGCATGACTACGAACTCATAATGTCCGTACCTCGTCCGAAAAGTTTTCGGCACATCGACTCTCTCACCGGAGCCGATAGTACCCCGATTTCAAATCAATTTTCGAGAATACCGCAGCCTCCGCAACCGATCGAACAAGTCATCAATTCTCGGCAAAGGATACTTGTTCTTGATGGTCACCTTGTTTAGTTCGCGATAGTCGATACACAAACGTAGTGAACCATCCTTCTTCCGCACAAACAACCGGTGCGCCCCAAGGCGAGGCGCTCGGTCGAACATACCCCGACTCAAGAAGCTCGCTCAACCGCTTCTTCAACTCGCCATCTCTCGAAGGTGCCATGCGATACGGCGCCTTGAAATAGGAGCCGCGCCCGGCTCTAACTCTATAGCAAACTCAACCTCACGATCCGGTGGCAATCCCAGAACTCGTCAGAAATACATCAGAAACTCATTAACGACCGGAATCGACGAAAGCTCAACTCCACCATCCTCCGCCTTCAAGGCATAGCACCAATAACCGGTACACCCTTTCGCAGAGACTCATCGCCTTCAAGGCATTAATGACAAATTTACGGTTTCCCTCTTTCGCCCGCGAAAGAGTGCTCTCTGCCGTCCTCGGCTAACATAGTGATGATTCTCGTGCGGTAGTTCATGATCGCACCATGCCGCTCGAGCCAATCATCACCAAGAATCAAATCCTCACCCTCGATACTCACAACAATAAGATTAGAGGGCCAAGTCCTCTCACAAATAAGTACAGAGCAGTCTCGAACCTCCTGATCACCAACGATCCTATCGCCGCTAGGAAGCTTAACGATGAAGGGCTCACAAGGCGTCAAACGGTCGAGACTCAAACGACGCACACAATCCAGAGATATGAACGAATGCGTAGCACCGGAATCGAAAAGCACACTGACAGGATGAGAAAGAATATAAATGGTACCTGTCGCCACGGTAGCCGCTGGATCATCGGCTCTCCGCATCTCATAGACACGCGGGTGGGCTGAGCCGACACTGGAAGCTCCCCCCTTAGAGGGCTGACCCTGACCTCTCCCCCGACTAGCACTCGACGGAGACTGAGGAACAAACGATCCCTGATTCACACTTGGTTCCCTAGGCGCTGGAATGGAAGCCCGGGCACCAAGAATTCTCTCCCTCTCCTCTCAAAGACAGCCTTGTGGCCCGGCCGCCACACTGATTACACGTCGACAAAGGGCTCAAACAAGTACGACCGATGTGGCCCGTCGACCACAATTGAAACACTTCACATCATGAAAAGGAGCACCGGTAGTTCCACGAGGGCCCCCAGTGAACGAGCTGGACCACCGCCGGCGGGAAGTTAGCGATTGGGATCTCTCCGACCCCACTCTTGTGGCCCGAAAAGTTCCCAGCGGACTTCGCTTCTTACTCTCGCGGGCCGCCTCGCTCGCCGTCACAGACATATCATAAGCAAGGGCCCTACTCTGATAATCTTTCAATGTAGTGCATACGAGTCCCGACATATAGTCCCGAATCGGCAACTTCATCCGTCTGGAGAAATGGAAAATCTTGTCACTCTCCTCGACAACTTGGGTCTTCACATAACCCAACTCCTTGTTAAAATCAGCAATAGCTTGAGCTACGGGGATATCCCGTGGTTGAGCATCATAAAAAGCATGTACCCGAGCCTGTCTAACTGGCCACGGGCAATATTCAGTCTCCATCAACTCCTGAAACTCAGCCCACGAAGCAGCATGGTCTTTGGGCCCAACGGCCTCCCACCAGTCCGTAGCGTCCCCAGTGAGAAAATATTGAGCAATAGGGACTTTACGGTCCTCGGGACAGTTAGTGGCAACGAAGACTTTAGATATCTCCTTGATCCACCCTTCCCAGCCAATCGGGTCTGAAGCTCCCGAAAACTGAGGAGGATGCATCTTGATGACATCTTGTAGCCATCGGTCCGCTCCGCCCCGGTTAGCATGGGCCTGATCCGGGTTCTGAACCGCTTGGGCTATTGCCGCCATTTGGTTCACCATCTGTTGCATAACGGCCGCAATACCAAGATCAGCATGCTCCTGAGACGAAGCATGGCTATGACGGTCGCCGCATCGCGGCCTCGAAGACTGTGACGTGGCCGCCCCACCGGCTGCCCCGCGTCCCCGGCCGCATCCACGACCACGACCGCGACCACGACCTCTTCCAGCATCCATACTGGAGTTAAATAAGTAGCAAAAGCCATACGAGAATCAGTACAAGAAAAGAACAATTACAAGTCGAGAATCAAGGGTACGATACAAGGAATTAATGAACAGAGGAAGGGAAACTTACGGACACTGGTAGTACCGGAATCATGGCAGCGTGACGATGATGTGCAAAACAAAACACCACAAGACCCAATAAACCGACAAGCCTAGGTATCCATAAACCTAGTGCTCTGATACCATTTTCTGTAACACCCTCAATATATTCGAGGTATATTACAGTGCCGTGAATCCCTATATGGGACCCACCAGGCTGAACAGCATCATACTCATCGACTCACATAAACGACAGAACAATACCATGACATACGACGCAAAATAGAATAATCCACCCGGTCCAACCGGTCAATATAACATCATCATCCAACATAACATAACAAGCAACAATACGATCCAAACGAACAAGAACCCCTTAAGTACTCGAGTACAACTATTAGTTCAAAACCACAAATGATGAAAAGGTAAAAGACACTAAAACGTCACTCGTGCACAGTCATCACGCACGGCCATCATCCGCGTACTGGTCCAGCCCATTGCCTCGATGAACTCCGACCAAATTCATAAAACGAATTTCCCCAAAACGGGTCCCCAGAGGGGTTAGCAATTACGCTAGTACAAGTAACCAAATGAACAATTTACATCTTACACATATAGTAATGCATGCAATAAAGAAAACCGTTCGAAAACACTCATTTCCGGAAATGCCAATATCAAATCACATTTGTAAAATTCACCACAATTAACCGTCGATCCACACCTCCGTGGACCCCTACCGAGACCCCGTCGGATCTAACCCGTAGTGGTTAAAAGCAAAGCTCGTCGATCCACACCTCCGTGGACCCCTACCGAGACCCCGTCGAGTCTAACCCGTAGTGAGCATACACACACAATTTCTCATACAAAACTACTATGTCAAGATTGTAAGTTCATAAGGATACTTGCCTCGATTAAATAGATGATGACACGAATGAAACGGAGAATCAAGCACGACCGCGAGGAACCGACGAAAATGAACCTAACGATTTGAATAGCACAATCACAACCACTTCTAAACGATTATGGAAATGGAATACACCCGGAAACCCGCCTACGATTCATGTATATTCGTATATAAACAACAACGAGGGCGGACCACAACCAAGCCCTCTCGATTCCGTAAAAATCACGAAATATACCATGAATCCGTAGGGAAACTAAGAATACCAACAAGATTAATCATATTCATCATGAATCCATCAACGAAACGGAACGGATCGGAAGAAAATCCCAAAACCCCCAAATTATCCAAAAGTAGGGTTCTAAGAGATTACCTTGGATTTAGGATGAGAAACACAAGTGGATGATGTTAGTCTACACCAAGAACTCAAGCAAAAGAATCTCTGAAGTGATTAGAAGAAGAAAATCGCCTCAAATCGCCTCTGGAGTCGCTCGGCCGCGGAAAAAGGAAGAAATGAGATTTTGTGATTATCTCGGTCAACTCCCTGGTTTATATAGCCAGGGAGTGTTAGCGCACGCTAAAACCTCAAGGTTAGCGGGCGCTAACGGGATAGGATTACAAACCCTCTGTTAGCGTCCCGATCCGAGAGCTGTGTTTTGGCCGTTAGCGTGCGCTACCATACATGCGTAGCGTGCGCTAATAACCCCTCGGTAGCGCGCGCTATCGACCAATAGCGTGCGCTACTCCGAACATCACCGAGTCCAAGGTAGCCAAATGCCTAAACTCACGACCCGTTAGCGTGCGCTACCATACAGCGTAGCGTGCGCTAACTAGCCTCGATTGAGTTCGTAGTAAACCGCCCAAGATCTTGGACAGTCACACTAGCGCGCCATCAACAACTTAACGTGCGCTAGTCTCCCGACATTAGCGTGCGCTAGACAAGATAGCGTTCTCAAATCCGATAGTCCAGAGGGCTGGGAGCTGAACTGCCACTCCCAGGGCTAAATCGTTAGCGTGCGCTACGAATCAAACGTAGCGTGCGCTACTAATGGATTTCTAGCGTGCGCTATACAGGAAATTTAGCGTGCGCTAGATACAGAATATAAACGACCCAAAATACCGGAATATGAACGAAACGTCAAACGGAACACCTCAAAACGCATCATAGCATAGAATGAATCCACGGCAACCCCGAAACGGCGGTTCCGCACAATAATTACGAGAATCAGATTAAAAGATAACGGAAAAGTTACACTGAAGGATACACGAGGGTCACTAAAATCGAGAATTACACCGGAAATACAATTACAAGGGAAAGAAAAATGCGGGTATTACAGGCAGGGGGCGGATCATGGCAATTGATTTTTTTATTTCAAAAGTTTTAACAGCGGTTGAAAAAGAACCGCTGTTAAATTTAGAATTTAACAGCGGTTTTTATACAACCGTTGTTAAATTTAACAGCGGTACCTTTAACAGCGGTTCCGAAAACCGCTGTTAAAGGGGCTCCAGAACCGCTGTTAAATGTTGTTTTTTGTAGTAGTGTCGACTATTATTTTATATACCAAATCATAATGCCTGTGATATACAATAATATGGAAATAACAAATGCCTTATTTAATATAATATTCATAATTACAACACAATGTTCTCACTCTCTCATCCTCTGAGTGGCATTCGAGCGCATTTTCCTAACAAGCACGTGAGAGACACGCGCCCATCCACAATCGTCATTTCAGCGCATGTGAGTCACACGCGCGTGACGGAGGTGCCATGTCACCGATGTCATAGATGGTCGGCTGAAAATGAGTTGTAGCTGCATGGATGATTGGTAATAGGCGAATAGTATTGTATTAAACTAACTAGTGTATAGCACGTTGAAACTCGACGGGTAATCACTTTATATTATAATTTATAAGTAAAATCTTAAAAATAATTTAATACTTTGTTAGGGTTCAGCCACTTACAATCGTACCGCAGCGGAACACACCAATAAACAGAAATAATGAGGATGAAATTCAGCCACCCGAACTCATTTATAATTTATGTACTTATACTCGTCTTAAACCCGATTGAAAGATAATTTTACTACTTATTCCAGCTCAGAACTCATATAGTAACACATGAAACAACGAATGTATGCTACAAATATTCAGACCTGTTTAAAATCTTTATACTCATATTCAACAAACTCGATTAAAAGATAACTTTATTATTCATTTATATCCCATACCCCTATGTAATATATGCTAATTATTCAGCGTATTTAAATTTATATAATTTAAACAACTAAACATAAGTTGCTATAGTAATTAATAGGTTAATCCATATCAATGAAAACTCAAATATTGTAAAATAAAGGTTAAGAATAAATATTATGAATGACAAAAAATTAAAGTTAAATTCCTAGTATAATTTTAGAATTATACGATCTTCAAAAATCCTTTACAATTTATATACCTATACTTTGATTTGTGATTCAAGATTTTAGATAAATAAGAACAAAAATATAAAAAACTTCATGTAGGAGAGAGAGTTAATGCGGTACTCCGAACCCATATTGCTATTAGATAGTTTATAAATTTATCTGTACGTGAAGATAATCGAGCTTGTTAAAAAAATAAAAATATAAAAAAAATATTTATGCAAATATAAATTAAATATTAAAAAATAAATACGTACATATTTGGCCAATGAGGTTTAATTAATAATTTGCCAAATATAATTTTCTAAAAAAATAAAATAATTCATTTAGCCAACTCAATAGATGATGAAAATAAAGTGGTGATGTAAAATAATTGTGGATAAAATACATACTTATTTTAAATATTTATTCAGTTATTGAATGAGTGGAGTGTCATTGAAAACCAAGATGGATGGAAGATTTAACTAAATATGAATCTAGAAAATAAAAAATACCACGTATGAGAGAGTTAATGTGGTGCACCGGATACGTAACAGTATATATATATATATAGATATAATAAAATTATATTTCAAATCAAATTTATTAATGCAAAAAGCTCGCCAATTATACTAATTAATTAGGTTCAGCCATTTGGAGTTCCTCACCACAGTAGAACACCACGAAAACCAAAAAGATGATGCAAAAATTCAGCCACTCGAACCCGTTTATAATTTATATAACCGTACCCGTTCAAAATATGACTTAAATGTGAACTTACTACACGTTTTCATCCTCAACCTATATAGTGATACCTGAAACAATACAGCTAGGGATTAGCCATCTGAAACCCATTTATATATTATATAGCTATACCCATTCCAAAAAATTAATTTTAGTACATGATCTCGCAAATCTGTATAATTATATGCACTAATTGTCCAAATCTATTAAAATATACAAAATCTAAATAATTAAATTTATGTTGCTATAATAATTTGCCAAATATAATTTTCTGAAAAAATAAAATAATTCATTTGGCCAACTCAATAGATGATGAAAATAAAGTGGTGATGTAAAATAATTGTGGATAAAATACATACTTATTTTAAATATTTATTCAGTTATTCAATGAGTGGAGTGTCATTGAAAACCAAGATGGATGGAAGATTTAACTAAATATGAATCTAGAAAATAAATAATACCCCGCATGAGAGAGTTAACGTGGTATTCCGGATACGTAACAATATATATATATATATAATAAAATTATATTTCAAATCAAATTTTTTAATGCAAAAAGCTCGCCAATTATACTAATTAATTATGTTCAGCCATTTGGAGTTCCTCACCGCAGTAGAACACCACGAAAACCAAAAAGATGAGGCAAGAATTCAGCCACTCGAACCCGTTTATAATTTATATAACCGTACCCGTCCAAAATATGACTTAAAGGTGAACTTACTACACGTTTTCATCCTCAACCCATATAGTGATACCCGAAACAATACAGCTACGGTTTAGCCATCTGAAACCCATTTATATATTATATAGCTATACTCATTCCAAAAATTTAATTTTAGTACATGCTCCCCTCACAAATCTGTATAATTATATGCACTAATTGTCCAAATCTATTAAAATATACAGAATCTAAATAATTAAATTTATGTTGCTATAATAATTGGTTGTTACATATTGCTTTAAAAAAATTCAAATTTGCTGAAATTGCTATATATTGATAAAAAATTAAATTAAACATCAATAAATTAGTCAAATTAATTTTTTAATTCAAAATATTTATATGGCCAACTTAATGATTTGTCAAATTATATTTTTAATAAAAATAATACTACTTGTTTGGTCAACTCGATAATTGGTCAAATTAATTGGTGATAAGAAATATGATGGTAAAATATATATTGAATATATGAATGAATTTCCCAAATCTATTAAAACTTATAAAATCTACATAATCAAATATAAGTTGTTACAATAATTAGTTGTTATGTCTGACTTTAACAAAATTAAAATTCGCTTAAATTGTTAGACATTGATAAATTGGACAAATTAAATATAAAAATAATAAAAATTTTAGAAAAAATATGATTATTTATTTGGTCAACTCAATAATTGCCCAAATTTCATTTCCAATAAAATAACAATATTTATTTAGCCAACCCAATAATTTTAAATTAATTGCATATGAAAAATGTGATGATAAAATACAAAATATAAGTAAAACTACTTATTTCATCAATATAAAAATTGACTCAATTAATATTATACAAATTTGTTATGCTCAGCGTAAAAATATTGATCAAATTAAGTTTTTCAATAAAAATAAAACTATTAACTGGTGGTGCAAAATAATTGTGAGGTGCAAAAATGCATATTGTTTGTGAGTATTTATTTAGGTTATCCAATAGATGGAGTCTCATTTAAAACGATGTGGGATTTAAATATATATATATATATATATATATATATAAATATTATTAATACAAACTTAATAATTCACCAAATTAAATTTTCAATGGAAATAAAACTTTTCATTTAGCTTAATAATCGGGCAAATTAATTCGCCAAAGTAAGTATGGAGTAAAAAAAATATTAATTTTAAATATTTATTTAGTTCTCCAATCGGCAGAGCCTCATTTAAGATCGGCGTGGTATTCAAAATTTTAGATAAAACATATATTTAATAATTGGTCAAATTAGATTCTCAAATAAAAAATAAAGTAATTTATTTAATAACTGATATTATTAATATTGGCCAAACTAAAATTTTCAATTAAGATAAAACTACTAAATAAAACAGATGCGATATTCAAATTTTAAACAAATAAATTAATATAATTAATAATTGATAAAATTAATTTTTCACTGAAAAATTTAACTATTTATTTCTCCAATTTAATAACTGGACAAATTAAACACAATAAAAATAAAATTCTTAAACTTATATGTGAAATATAAATATGGAACTGAAAAATACACATTGAATTTTAAGTATTTATTTTAAGTTCTTAATTGATGAAGTTCTATTTTACATCGATGTAGAATTCAAGATAATAAATTTTATTTATTTAGAAATTAGATTCTCAAATAAAAAATAAAGTAATTTATTTATTAACTGATATTATTAATATTGGCCAAACTAAAATTTTCAAATAAGATAAACTACTAAATAAAACAAATGTGATATTCAAATTTTAGACAAATAAATTAACATAAATTTAATAATTGATCAAATTAAATTTTTACTAAAAAGTTTAACTATTTATTTCTCCAACTTAATAATTGGACAATTAAAGACAATAAAAATAAAATTCTTAAGCTTATATGTGAAATATAAATATGAAATTGAAAAATATACATTGAATTTTAAGTATTTATTTTAAGTTCTTAATTGATGAAGTTCTATTTTAAATCGCAGTGGGATTCAAGATAATGAATTCTATTTATTTAGATCGTCTACTGGTTAAGTAACATTTTAAATAGATGTGAGATTCAAGATTTTAGATAAACACGAATACAAAATTCACAGAATGCCACATATGAGAGAGAGTCAATGTGATGCTTCAAATCCGTAACACTATTATATGGATTTTTAATTATTATAAACTACTAAATAAAATAGATATGAGATTCAACTTTAGACAAATAGAATTAATGTAAATTTAATAATTGGTCCAATTAAAATTTCACTAAAAATTTAAACTTTTATTTGTCCAACTTAATAAGTGGCTAAATTAAACACAATAAAAATAATATTCTTAAGTTTCTGTGTAAAATAACTATATGGTTGAATTGATTCTAGGTATTTATTTAGGTTCTTCATTGGTGGAGTCCTATTTTAAATCGATGTGGGATTCAAGATATCGATTCTATTTATTTGGATTGTCCATTGGTTAAGTATCATTTTAAATTGGTGTGGGATTCAAGATTTTAGATAAATAGGAATCCAAAATTAAGAGAATGCCACGTAGGAGAGAGAATTAATCTAATGTATCGAATCCGTAACGCTATTACATATATATATTTGTGATAAGTTTATTTATTATTTTATTGTATTAAAAAATTCTAAAAAATATTTACAATACTATAAATAGTAGTACATGTAGAATGAAAGGGGGAGAGAGATTAGAGAGAGATTATGTAATAGAGAGAAGAAACAATATTGTATGTTAGAATTATGTTTGAGGAATAATATTATTGAGTATTTATTTATTACTGTTAGTATTAAAATTATTATGATTAAGTAATTTTCTTTTACTAAAGTCATGATGAAACCATGCCTATATTATTACTCATATTTATATAATAATTTCAATCATACAACTTAATGGTTATGATTTTTACTTCAATAGTGGAATATTATTTCACCAATAGAATCATGATTTACTATAGTTATAAATTTTTAATTGTTTTGTGATTATTAATATTAATTAATTTCTTTGATTATTTATTTTTTATTAAATTGGGTACTTACAATTCTTAGGAACTACACTTATTAAGTGAAGGAAAATATATACTTGAATAGTAATTTTGTACTTATTATTAAATCTATAGAGAACTAGTGCGACTGATTTAAAATTTATTCCTTGAATTTCATAGAATTAATACAAAAATAAATAATGAATAGACATTAGTGGATTCTAAATCCTATTAAATTATTTAAATATATATTTTTCTAAAATTTACTTAAAAGTTATTATTATTTATTGCAATTATTAAAATCATTCCAGCAATCAAATTGTTGGCCACTAAGTATACAATAAACAGCTTGAATATGGACACACAGTAAGCTGTACAATTTTCGAAGTTAGTTTTCGTAGCGGAAGTTTTTTTGTGTGAGTTGCTGTAAATACAACAACTATGCATTCTCTTGTCTGCTTGGTGCGTACAGGGTTTTACAATGTATACTATCAAATCACAGTAGAATGAAAACAGTAAATATTGAAAGTAAATAACACACAGTTTAAAGTGATTCGAGATAAACCCCTCTACGTCCACTGGTCCTCCACACAGGAGTAAAGAGTTTATTAAAATCACTACATACACAACTACGTGACTTTAACTAAACCTCTTTGTACCGTTCACACAAATTGATATAAGGACTGTAGCTTTAGACCGTTCACACAGATTGGCTTGAGCTCTTTCTCGACTCGCTTCTTCTCACATAGATCGAAGCTTCACCTTTAATGCTATTCTTCCCGCACAGGTCGGAATACACGAAGATTCTTAGTCCATACAGGGCTAATGATAAATCTCAACGAATAGGGTAGAACACTTCTCAAACACCAGCTTTGTCACGGATGAACAATCGCTGTATGATGTGTTGTTTGCGCTGAGGACTTGTATATTTCTTCGCTTGGATAATGCTGTATGCTCATGAAATATACTTCTCTGTAATCGCTAGAATGTCAGTGATCTTGTCAGAGCTTTCGAGATTGTGAATTACTTGGTTGTTTGAGTCCTATGGCTTGGGGGTATTTATAACCTTGGAAATGTATCCGTTATGATGTTGACGTCTGTCACTTGATTGGCGGCTGCTGAATGTTTGAATTAAAGTAGATTGCATTTAATGTTTCAGACATCCTTTCTGTCTTTGTGTTAAATGCTCTTCAGAGAGTTCAGACTTGTTGTCCTATCAGCAATAAATGCTGCTCTAACCGTGGATACTTTATGAATAAACAATGTTTATCTCAGAACGGTTTAGAGCCTTTTTATATTCAGTCCTATTGGATGTGTTTTACTTTTCCCAAGTAAAACACCTTCAGCCTGTATGCTGTATCCAACATATTACATCTCTTTGTTGTAAGAGGAAGGTTCTGTAGGATGGACTATTGAAGAACTCTTTGCTGTATGTTGGGGCTGTATGAAGAGTTCTAACAGCTTCCATACTTGACAGTTTTCTTATTTCTTTGAGACTACCTGCTGTATGTTGGCAATTATCAAAACAAGAATGTTTATCCCACCAATTTCCCCCTTTTTGATAATGCCAAAACTCTTCTATAGATGATTTCATCTGAGTCCAAAGAGGCAGACTTCGAGTCTTCTGTACGAATGATCTGATCTTCAATACTTAGTCCAGAAATATGAACTGCTCATAGGCAAGTTAACATGAATGAAAATCCTAAATGACTGTGTATTACAACTGAACATATGATTGGCGCGTAGGAACAATTTCACAGTATGGTCTAGATTGAATACAACTTAACCTATGAACTGTTCGCAGGAAAGTCCTTATAGCTTTAAGACTTAATAAGTTTATACTTGTTCAAATATTGCAAAAGCTTCGTAAATAAACAGTAAAGAAGTAGGTTTAGATTACGAGCTGTAATCTTTCAAGAGAAATAAGTTTTATTGATACTCAGAAAGGATTTTAATGCTTGAAAAATTCAAATACACAAACTGCGATGATAAACCTACATGAGAAAATAAAATACAACGAAACAAAAATGCAGACATGCTAACTCCCATACTGAGAATGTCTCCAAGGCCTCCTGTCAGGTTTGTTTTCGGTTCCTTTCACCAATTGATTAGGGAGTCATTGCCTCAATCCTGATAAATGCTTCTTCCTTCTGGTGTTTGATCATAGGCATGTATCCAGTCCTCAGGGTGGGTGATCCGTTCACTACGATATCTTGATTTCAACAGCATTTCCGAGGGAGCTTTCCTTCTGCTAATATCCTCAAGAACTCATTCGTGACATCCTGCAGTGTTTTGAACCTATTTAATAGGGAAGATTCCCAGATGAGCATACAAAAGTATCTCATCAGTTGGTTTTTCTTCCAGTTATTCAGATCATCGGCTGAAGGCTATCGATCAGTGTGTAACAATGTCTCAGACGGCTTTCGCACATTGTTTTTCCAAGGGATGTTGGGATCTTGGAACTCCGGTCGAGATCCAGATACCCTGTATCCTTTTGTAGGTGCAGCCAGACGGCCTATCCCAGCAGAAACACTATCTTCAATGCTGCATCTCTCTCTCTCTCTCTCTCTCTCTCTCTCTCTCTCTCTCTCTCTCTCTCTCTCTCTCTCTCTCTCTCTCTCTCTCTCTCTCTAGCCTCTATCGACGGCCAACTTCTCTGGCTTATTCCCCCCTTTTGGCATCATTAATAACTGATACCTTGGTATGAAGCTCCTGAAGGATATTTATAGCATTGTCTTGTTTGGTTGTCAGAGTATCGATCTTCTCAACCAGAGTACCAAGCACCAGAGACATGTTATCTATCTTTTGATCAAGATCTGTCAGTCTGGTTCTAGTCTCCTTGAGGGCAGCAACCGTCTTAGCCTCTACAATCCAGAGCTTTTCTTGTTCTTACCGAAGGACTCTATCGTGATGCTGCTTGAGCTTATTGAGCGCTTGCCATAGTGCATTAGGTATTAGGAGGAATGCATCTTCGGTGTTGGTGATTGCAGTTTTCAGATCGGAGAGCTCATCCTAGCAGATCCTCGCATCCAATCGAGTTCTTTAGCGACATCATACAGTGCCTTCACAGCATCTTATAGAACACTGTCTGTCGGCCGATTGCATGGAATTGCTCAATGCGGGCTTCGGGTCGCGGGGAGCCATGATGTGCGATTTTGGAATCCTCAGGCTCATTGAGTTGATGGAGAACCACATGATGATGGGGTCGTCTTGGTCTGTCATCAGGCAAGAAACCTTCATCATAATCTGACTTGGAGCTCACATAGATAGGAGATGCAGAGGCATCTTGAGCTGGCTCTTCGGTAGTAGGTGCTTCGTGAGTGGGAGCTTCAGAAGCCGGTGCCTCATAAGATTGTACGGCATGGTCAGTCTCGGGGACAGGAGGGACTAATTCCTCCTGTTCAACTTGGGTTTCTGTAGTCGGGAGTACAGGAGGGACTGAATCCACCTGCCGACTCTTAGCTTCCGCCTGATCTGGAAGAGGGACTGGTTCCTCTTGGCGGATGGCGTGGGCGTCGTCTTCTTGTTGTTGTGGGATAAGATGGGGTTCCTGCTCAGGTGCTGCTTTTTCTTCAGTGGTAACAGGAGGGGCTGATTCCTCCAGCTGTTGATCGTTGGTAGCTTCCTGTTACGGGGGAGAGGACTGATTTCTGTTAGACGTCCCCTGACCCTATCGGCTATTGTGATTGGCCATTTCTCGTTCCCTATCCTCTTTTCGGCTTATTTGTAGACCTGCCTGTAAGGCATCATCGTCAGCATCTGAGTCAGGGTCAGAGTGGTGGCTTGGTTAGGGAGCTTTGTCAGCGGACTGCGATTTCCTTTTTAGTCTGGCCTTCTCTTTTGCCTTGTAATAGTCAGAAATGAGCTCATGGCAAATGTGATCCTCCCAACGGATCAAGATTTCGACATTTTGGGTGTCCATGACCTCCAGAATGAACAATTATTCTTCCTTCCAGTCAGCCCAGTTGTATAAGGTGTCATATGGGGCGACCCTGTATGACTTTCATATCTTGAAGCGTTCAAACGCTTGCTCTATCTGGACTTGAAGGAGAGTATTGTTGATTATTTCTGTTGCGGAGTGACTCCGTACAATAATTGGGTTTACTGTTCGGATAGGATCCTCAACAGGTATAGGATCCTATTTCGGAGAGGGATCCCGGATAGGGGATGGTACCCTGTTGGGAGATGGATCCTGTACAGGTGTGGGTACCTTGTTAGGAGTTGCAGCTTTCAGCTTTGAGGGGGCAGCCGATTCACCAAAACCCTCTGGTTTGGCAAATAGTTGTTCTTCCGTCATAGTTGCCATAGGCTCGGGATCTGTTGTCCGTGCAACAACAGTTTCTTCCATAGGGGTTGTGCCCTGTGGGATAGGATCAGCGACAGGAATGGGAGAGGCCCCAACAGTAACTGTTGCGGGTAGTGTAGGTACAGTCTTGGAGGACTTCTTTGCCTTCTTTTTCTTTTTATCGATAGCATGAGGGGTACTTCTATTTTTTGATTTCTCCTGGATCGCGATCCACTCAGTAACATCTCTTGGGTCACTTGAGATTGGCAAGGCTTTCGTGTTTGGACTTTTAGCAATCAAAGGCGATTTCTTGAATACAGTGGAAGCCATCCCTCCAATGAACTTACCGGGGCCAATCTTCTTGGAATGCTCGGATTTTTTAGCTACGTAGGTCGTAAGGATATGGTTGAGAATTAGGTTGAAATATTTCTTAGCGTACTCAGGTTTGGCAGCCTCTTCCTGTATCCTTTTCAGCAGAATCTGGCACCAATTTATTTTTTCTCCTGATATGATGGCCACCATCATCCGAAAGCGAAGGTTTGTGCACATTTCGAATGCTCCTATCCGGTTCTCAATAATGCGGCAGAAGAAGTCATGCAGATCGACATAAGGTATACAAAAATTCTTTTTGTGGCATGAAGGATGAACATTCTGTGCATCTGCATCCCCAATGAATAGCCTCCAGTAGGCAGTCAGCAATTCCTCAGACCCAAAGGCCTGCAGTTCTTCCATCTTTAGGCCATCCGAAGACAGCCTATAGATCTCTTCAAGCAGATATTTGTTAAAAGGGATCTGAATCCCTTGAACGGTTGCAGAGATTTCATATACTTCACCTCCTTTCCTCTTAGATGTGTAAACGATTGAAGCGTCCAGGTAGAATTCTTCTACAATGCTCATCAAATAACTCTGCATGGTGATTAGCAAGGCGATAGATCCCTTGCTGTTTCACCCGAGAAATAACAGCTTCCATTCCATTGGAGTCTTCTCCTTCGACGATAATTCATTCCATCACCGCGGACCTTGCTAAAATGCATCCGTCGATGATAGTCTCCTTCTTCTTCAGGGAGAGGGAGGAAGTTTGAGAAGTATCCATTCTAGCAGAGAAAGATTTAAGAAAATCTGGAAGTATCGCAGATAAAATGCAGAAACTATAGAGAAGAATGTAGGCTGTTTTTGCTTGAGATTCGTTTAAAATTGCAGAAAGCGTAAAGAGTCTAAGGGAGCAAGATACAATCCTTTTATAGGGTGCAGGGAAGATTAGGGTTATATATAGTGAACGTGTCAGATTTAAGGGATGAGAACCGTCCTTTTAAAATGAAGATACTTGATGGATTCAGAATAACTGGTACGTCTTATCCATCTGATTTTGAAATGATAACCGGTCCCACTTCTAACAGTTCGTCTTCCCTCATTGCACTAAATGATGGTTTTGAAATTATTAAAATCGCGTTATTTGAGGCATTAAAATCCAGGTGTCTCTAAGGCATTAAGGAGTAAACTGTTGAAATGTAAACAAGGCACGTGGACTTAAAACGTTTTTGTACGAACAATATTAAAATATATTATATTAATTGACATCCTACAGTATATGTGTTGTATCCGCAAAAATACAACATTCCCCCTTAAGAGGTACATACAGGATTCAACTCTTACACCAATATCTATATTAATACTATATTCATGGATCGTAAAGTATTCCCCCTTAATTGATGCACGCATCAGCTGTAGGAAGGTTTCATGCCTTCTTTGTCCTACAGTACTATCTGACTGGTTCTGAGTGTACAATTAATTAATGTGGATACTGTATTCTTGGGTCTTACAGCATTCCCCCTCAATTGATGAGTAAAAGCATAAAAACTTACAGGGAGTCTGGCTGCAGCATTCCCAAATCTTGACGAAGCATGCAGAATCTGGTCGTGCTGAGAGGTTTTGTAAAGATGTCGGCCAACTAAATGTCTGTATGAATCTTTTCGATCCGAACATCCTTATTCTCAACATGATTTCTGATGAAGTGATGCTTCATATCAATATGCTTAGTTCGCGAGTGCAATACAATATTGTTAGTTATTGCAATTGCACTCGTGCTATCGCACATGATTGGCGTCTCTCTGGCACTGATTTCATAATCTGATAATTGTTGTTGCATCCAGAGAATCTATATACAGCAACTTCCAGCGGCATAGTACTCCAACTCAGCTGTAGAAAGCAAGTTGGATAATTTTTTCTTACTGAACCATGACATAAGTCTAGGTCCAAGAAAGTGACAAGTACCGCTTGTACTCTTCCTATCCAACTTACAGTCTCCGAGATCCGAGTTGCTGTACCTAACCAAATCGAATCCTCCTTCCTTAGGATACCACAATCCTACATCAACTGTTCCTTTCACATACTTAAGGATTCATTTGGATGTTGTGAAGTATGACTCCTTTGGTGCTACTTGATACCAAGCACACACTCCTACAGTAAACTGGATATCGGGCCTGCTAGCCGTTAGGTACAGGAGTGAGCCAATTAGCTTCATGTATAGATATTGATCAACCGGCTTTCCATCTTCATCAGTACTAATTCACACGGAAGTGCTCATGGGGGTTGATGAGGATTTGGAGTTGTTCATCCCAAATTTGTTGAGTAGCTCCTTGCTGCACTTCTCCTGGTTGATAAAGATTCCTGTAGGCAATTGCTTCACCAGCAATCCTCGGAAATAACTAAGTTCCCCCATCATACTTATTTCAAATTTACTTTGCATGAGATGAGAGAACCTTTGACATAAATCAAGGTTAGTGCAACTAAATATAATATCATCGACATATATTTGCACCATTAACAGGTCATTTCCTTCTTGTATATTGAATAGAGTCTTGTCCACCGCACCTTTCTCAAATCCATTATCAGTAAGGTACATGGACAGGGTTTCGTATTGCTTGCTTATGTCCATACAGAGCTTTCTGTAGTCTATATACTAGGTCTCCACCTTCAGTGTTTACAAACCCTGGTGGTTGTTCAACATAAATTTCTTCGGATAGGTCTCCATTTAGGAATGCGCTCTTAACATCCATTTGATATACTATAAAACTTTTATGGGCAGCAAAAGTTAGGAATCTCTTGATGGCTTCTAATCTGGATACAGGGGCAAATGTCTCATCGTAGTCTATGCCTTCTTCCTATCTGTAGCCTTGTGCAACTAGACGGGATTTGTTCCTGATAACAAGTCCATTCTCATCTTTGTTTTTTCTAATACCCATTTGGTTCTAATTGCAGCTTGATGTTCTGGGTTGGGTACTAGATACTATACATTGTTTCTATCGAAACCATTAAGCTCTTCTTCCATAGAAGTGATCCAGTGAGAATTATTCAAAGTTCCATTGGTAGAAATAGGTTCGGATTGAGGTAGGAATACATATAGCGTACACATAGCTAGTCCCCTAAGTTCAGCTTGATATTTCCATACAGGAAAAGGAGATTTCTCATAATCGAATTCTTCGTGCGCACACAGTATAGTTCCTTGTGTACTTTGTATTCTTCTTCGGGTAGATACACTAGTATCAATATCACCTATAATTAACTCATGTGGGTGATCTTTCAACCATCTACTGTCAGGTTCTAGTTAGGCATCCCGTACTGTAACTTGAGGTGTTGTAGCTTCATCTTCAGCTTGTACAGTATCGGCTTCAACTACTTCTGTTCTTATAGCTGTGGGATTGATTTCTAAGTCTATGATAGGTCCTATTGGAGTCTGAGGGTCATCAATGGAAAGTGTTTGTATATGCTGGGTCAGGTCTTCTACTCCTGTAGGATCAAAACGAGGTTCATCAAACACTACATGGACAGATTCCTTGATTATCAGCTTTCTTTTCTTAAAGATCCTGAAAGCTTTGGTGACAGAGGAGTATCCTACAAATATTGCTTCATCTGACTCTTGTCAAAGGTCTTGAGTTGATATTTACAATTATTCAGAACATAACACCGACATCCAAAGATGTGAAAATACAAAACTAATGGAGTTTTATTATTCAATACCTCATAGGCAGCTTTGTTGTGATGTTTGTTGATGATACATCGGTTTTGAGTGTAGCACACTGTATTTGTTGCTTCGCCCCAGAACCCCTACGGAAACTTGCTTGCGGTGATCATGGTTCTTGTAGCTTCCTTAAGCGTCCTATTCTTTCGCTCGGCAACACCATTTTGTTGAAGATTCCGAGCAGCTGAGTATTCATGATGTATTCCATTATCCGAACAGTATTGCTCTATAAAGTGATTTGTGAATTCAGTACCTCTGTCGGAATGAATGGACACGATACTCAACCTTTTCTTATTCTGAAGCTTTTTCAGGTGCTCTGGCAACTTTGTTGTAGTTTCTTTCTTCTTCCTTAGAAAAATTGTCCAAGAGTACCTAGATTAATAGTCAACAATAACGAGATAATATTTCTTACCTCCCAAACTTACAGGTTCAACAGGGCCATAGAGGTCCATTTGTAGCATATCCAGAACCCTGTGGGTGGACGGGTATATTTTGCTTTTTAGGGTGGTTTTGAGTTGTTTGCCTTTTTGACAAGGTCCGCAGACGCTGTCTTTCTGAAATGACACATCGGGCAAGCCATTAACTATTCCCTATCTGGAAAGTTTGTTGATTGTCTTGAAATTGATGTGAGACATCCTCTTATGCCATAGCCTGCAAATGCTCTGCGGTGCCTTTGGCAAAAAAACAAGGAATACTGGAGCTCGTGGGTTTCCAGTCAGCAATATACATATTACTTGACCTGCTTCATAGGAGAACAACGCCTTTGGTCTTTATGTCCTTCACTCTACATTGGTCTATGTAGAATTTCACCGTGAACTGTTTGTCACAGAACTGGCTGATGCTAAGTAGATTATACTGTAGACCTTCAACATAAGCTACATCGTCGACTTTGAACTTTTCTATAAGCAGGGTTCTCTTCCCCGTTGTTATTCGTTTGGAATTATCACTGAAGCGCACCTTTGGACCGCGACCTCTACATAATCTGACAGCTTACTGATATCTCCTGTCATGTGCCGAGAACATTCACTGTCAAACTACCAGATGTCCTTTTCCTTGATATCCTGTAAGCATATAATTAAAGTAGATTTAGGTCCCCTTTGGTGGTTGGGTCCATATATGTTAGTGCCTTTTGGTACCCATATTTGCCTAACAGTAATTGGTTTATTGTATGTTACTTTTGGTTCAGTTTTGCGATGTTTACATGGGGCAGGCACGTAGTCGCTGTAACTTTGATAATCATGCATGTAAAAATTAAGGTTATTATTATTATTATTATTATTATTATTATTCCAGTATGATTGCCATCTCGGAGGTGGAGCCATTTTCTTAGACCTTACAACTTATCTTCTAGGTCTCTAGTTGGATTCCCAGAGCTGTTGATGATACTGCGTGGCGACCTGCTTTCTGGATGGATAGCGGGGCTCTTGTATCCAATATCTAGGCGCACTGTACTGTTGAAAGTACTGTGGTGCTTGCCTTTGATACTTAGATACAACCTTTTTTCTGAAAGGTTGTTGGTGATTTTGATATGCTCGGAGAGCATGTTGTTGATCACGCCTTACAGGTCTATGGGGCTGAGTTTTCCGCTGTCTGTGATATGAGCTAGGTGGCGGAATCGCAACCTTCACTGTACGAGGGGCAGATGTAGCCTTTGCAAGGCTTGAAATTTCTTCCGGTACATGATTGGATTCCACACCCCTGACGAATATCGTACTAGTTTTTCCCCTATTGGAGAATGAGTTATATCCTAAGCTACTTTTATCATGAGCATGTTGCCTAGTTCTTAGAATTTCTTCCATCCGTTTAGATGATTTCTTGAATGATTTCAAGATGGTCTCTAATTCTCCTTCTCACTTTTTGAGAGTTTTTACTTTGGCTTCGAGTAAATAAAAATCATTTGTCTTGCTTTCATTATAAGAATTAGCCTCATTTAGATCGTGGGCAAGTTTATGATTTCTTTCCATGAGTTCTTCGAATGTGGCCTTGCTGTTTTCGCAATCAATAGACATGTTTTCGTAATTATTTTTCAGCAAGTCATTTTCATCTTTAAGCTATAAGTTTAAAATTTGGAGCTGTACGTTTTCTCGTTTTAAAGTCTCGTGGGCCTTTTGAATGTTTTTGAATTCATTCATCATGTTTTCAAAAGTATGATGCATTTGTTCGAGTAATTGAATTTGAGCTTACTTTATCATCGCTATCCTCATCGTCCTGAATTTCTTTGGTCATAAATATATGCTTTATCTTCGATCTCATCATCAGACGAGTCACTATCAGTGACAGCCTGATGGCACTCCTCGGTCTTGTTGGACACAGGTGAGGCTTCTGGTTTACCAATCTGGGCCTTGAGCTTGTTTTTCCAGACACGTCTTCTTTCATCCTTTTCTTGTTGCTCAGCTTATGGCAACATTTGCACTTTCGAATGTGAACATTTATTTTCATAATGTCCGAGTTTCCTACAGTTATAGAATTAGTTAAAATCACCAAATGAGGGAGTTTCTGAGTTTACCTTGTGAAAAGGCTTGGGCCTGTATGGAGTCTTTCCAGACTGTTTGATGAACTTTTTGAATTTGTGCATGAGTAGGGCCGTTTCATCTTGTGACAAGATATCATCATCGCCATCTGCAGTCTTGTGTGAAGATTTGGATGTGCTGGGTGCAGAAATGTCTCTCCTGTTAGATACAACGGCTAGCGCTGTGGTCTTGGCAGGTGACTGTTCGGCCTTTTCTCTCCTGTCAATATCATACTCAAAGGCTTTGAGGTCAGAGAATAGGTCAAAAGTAGCGATGTCAGGATACACGTATGGCTATAGTCTTAATGTCTCATCGGGCTGGGAGTGATCTAAAGATTAAATTATTCTTCTTTTGGGTATACACTTTACCCAATGCTTCAAGTTCATCGACAATGCCAGTGAATCTGAGGTTAAGCTCCTCAAGCGTTTTCGAAGATTTCATTTCAAAAGATTCAAATTGCTGAGTAAGTTTGGAAATTTTGTTTTCTTTCGAGAGCTCAGTACCCTCGCAAATCAACTTGAGTTTCTCCCAGATTTCCTTTGCCGTCTTACAACTTTTTACCTTTGAGAATGTGCCTTTGTCGAGAGTGAGAAACAGCGCATTCTTAGCTACATTATCGAGATTCCCACGCTTGCAATTGTCAGCTGTCCATTGCTTGCGCTCCTTCGAGAGCATTTCAGCATAAGGTTGTCCTTCTATCCTTGCGGCAGAATTCACCTTCATTATCTTTATTGGACCTTCTTGGATGACGAATATCATCTTCTCGTGCATGGCTGCAAGATGATCCTCCATCCTAACTCTCCAGTCATCAAACTTGTTAATAGAGAACATATGAACCTTATTTATCATAGAGGTATCTATTTGAGAAATAGGCAAGATGATGAAAATGTGATATGGTTTTAAAAAAAAAATGTGATTTGTGGATCTGACTCGGTTAAAAATCTACTGATTCTTTTTAGAATAAACCACTCCGATACCACTTGTTGGCCACTAAGTATATAATAAATAGCTTGAATATGGACACACAGTAAGGTGTACAATTTTCGAAGTTAGTTTGCGTAGTGGAAGTTTGTTGTGTAAGTTGTTGTAAATACAGCAACTAGGCATTCTCCTGTCTGCTTGGTGCGTACAGGGTGTTATAATGTATACTATCAAATCATAGTAGAATGAAAACAGTAAATAATAAAAGTAAATAACACATAGTTTAAAGTGGTTCGAGGTAAACCCCTCTACGTCCACTGGTCCTCCACACAGGAGTAAAGAGTTTATTAAATCACTATGTGCACAACTAATTGACTTTAACCTAACCTGTCTCTGTATCATTCACACATATTGATACAGGGATTGTAGCTTTGGGCTATTTACACAGATTGGCTTGAGCTCTTTCTCGACTCGCTTATTCTCCATAGATTGAAGCTTCATCTTCAATGCTATTCTTCCCACATAGGTCGGAATACACAAAGATCCTTAGTCCACACAGGGCTAATGATAAATCTCAACAAATAGGGTAGAACACTTATCAAATAACAGCTTTATCACGGATGAACAATAGTTGTATGCTGTGTTATTTACGTTGAGGATGTATATTTATTCGCTTGGATACTGCTGTATGCTCACGAAATATACTTCTTTGTAATCGCTAGAATGTCAGTGATCTTGTAAGAGTTTTCAAGATTATGAATAACTTGGTTGTTTGAGTCCTATGGCATAGAAGTATTTATAACCTTGGAAATGTATCCATTATAAATGAGGCCATTGTTGTTTGGTGAGATGTTGACGTCTGTCACTTGATTGGCGGTTGTTGAATGTTTGAATTAAAGTAGATTGCATTTAATGCTTCAGACATCCTTTCTGTCTTTGCATTAAATGCTCTTCAGAGTGTTCAGACCTATCTCTCTCCGGCTGCATTAAATGTTGTCTTATGCTGCTTTAACCATGAATACTTTATGGATAAACAATGTTTATCTCACAACGGTTTAAAGCCTTTTTATATTCAGTCCTTTTGGATCTGTTTTACTTTTCCTAAGTAAAACAGCTTCAGCCTGTATGTTGTATTCAACATATTAAATCTATTTGTTGTAAGAGGAAGGTTCTGTAGGATGGACTATTGAAGAACTCTTTGTTGTATGTTGGGGCTGTATGACGAGTTCTAACAGCTTCCATACTTGACAGTTTTCTTATTTCTTTGAGACTACCTGCTGTATGTTGGCAATTATCAAAACAAGAATGTTTATCCCACCAATTTCCCCCTTTTTGATAATGCCAAAACTCTTCTATAGATGATTTCATCTGAGTCCAAAGAGGCAGATTTCGAGTCTTCTGTACGAATGATCTGATCTTCAATACTTAGTCTAGAAATATGAACTGCTCATAGGCAAGTTAACATGAATGAAAATCCTAAATGATGTGTATTACAACTGAACATATGATTGGCGCGTAGGCACAATCTCACAGTGTGTCTAGATTGAATACAACTTAACCTATGAACTGTTCGCGGGAAAGTCCTTATAGCTTTAAGACTTAATAAGTTTATACTTGTTCAAATATTGCAAAAGCTTCATAAATAAACAGTAAAGCAGTAAGTTTAGATTACGAGCTATAATCTTTCAAGAGAAATAAGTTTTATTGATACTCAGAAAGGATTATAATGCTTGAAAAATTCAAATACACAAACTACGATGATAAACCTATAGGAGAAAATAAAATACAACGAAACAAAAATGCAGACATGCTAACTCCCATACTGAGAATGTCTCCAAGGCCTCCTATCAGGTTTGTTTTCGGTTCCTTTCACCAATTGATTAGGGAGTCATTGCCTCAATCCTGATAAATGCTTCTTCATTCTGGTGTTTGATCATAGGCATGTATCCAGTCCTCAGGGTGGGCAATCCGTTCACTAAGATATCTTGATTTCAACAGCATTTGCGAGGGAGCTTTCCTTCTGCTAATATCCTTGAGGCTACCTGCTGTATGTTGGCAATTATCAAAACAGGAATGTTTATCCCAACACAAATTATTTGAGACTAAGTTAGAATTTGATTAATTTGATTTAATATGATATGAATACAGTTATTTCACTATTATATGTTGGATTGGTACCGCCACTAGAAGGGTGGTTGAATAGTGCGGATTAGAGTTTTGAACTCTTTTTGTGCGGGAGCTATTTATTGGAGTAATAAGAGTGCGGAAAAGAAAGAATACAAGAATTTGTTCGAGAGGTTCGGCTATTAACGAAGCCTACGTCCCCTAGCTAGTGTTACCAACTAGGACTTTTCTAAAACCTTGAATGCACTTTCTAGTTTAGTGTCAACTCTTACAATAACAATTTCAAGATTAGTGCCGAACTTTACAGTTTCTTGATTTCCGGGCTCAAGAACAATCTCACTATAATCTTTCTTGTTTTTAAGGATACAAGACAACCTCACAATAAATAGTTGCGAGTAAGGAAACTCGTCTTTACAAAATATTGCACTCGTTGATTCAAGAATGTAGATATAGAATTGATAGAATAATTCTTCTCGTATCAGAATAAAATTTTTAGAGTATAATAATAGCTTGATAAGCTCATATATTGCTTGTGTATACTTGTAAACTATGGTGAATTCTTGTGTATCTCCAACACCTTGGATGACATCTATTTATAGCCTCTTAGAGCAATTTTCCCATTGGAATAATGAGCCTATGTTACGAATGTTAAGTAACTTGCATTACGTACGTAAGCCGTGTAACGTACATTACATCTTCCATGTAATGGACGTAATGTAGTTTAAGGAAATGGGCAGTCTCCTGGCTGAAATATGTTTCGTATGTTATGATTGGTCCTCATATCCGTTGTATCTGATGAATTTATTGCAACGGTCGATGACTAATTTGTTGATTCCACAACGGGCTGATTTTTGAATATTACGTACATTATACAATAGGTATTACGTACGTTACCTGCATTCAACACTTAGTGAAAATATTAATGTTATGTACATTAGGAATGGTTTGTTACGTACATTAAGAATGGTTTTGTTACGTACGTTAGGAACATTATGTTTACATACGTTATATACTGAAAATATGGAATGTTAATTTTGCTTTGAAAAACAACATCAAAATATTCAAAATGTGTTATGAAAAATATTGTTCCAACAATCTCCCCCTTTTTTATGATGACAAAATTACATAGGAGTTTGTGAAGATAAGATTTTGAGGGTCGATAGAATTTTGAAAAATAATAATCTCCCCCTGAAAATAATTCTCCCCCTGAATAGAACAAGGGATAAAATTTCAAAAACTCAACATATTTTCTCCTCCTTTTTGTCATTAACAAAAAGATAAGAGAACCTGCAATACGAAGATCACCAAAACACAAAAAATACAAAAAACACCAAATCACGAAAAACATCCAACCATATAAGAATAATGACCAAATCACCAAAACATATAAACCAAAGCATGAAATCAAGTATCCAAAAAAAATAATAAAAAGAGAGATGCATGATAATGTCGGTCTTAAGAAAAACAGGATAATCATCATCGGGAAGAACGATCCACTAATCAATTTCAGCATCGGGAGGTGAAGGCGGAATCCCAAAATGAGTGCAAATACCCTTAACCATGAGCTTGATTTCTCTCATCTCCTTTTCTAGTCTGTTCATACGCATATCCATCTGTGATGAGGAGCTCGCCTGACTGGGTCGTGAAGGGCCTGGCTGGGAAGACTAAGTGCGAAGACAAGGCCTCTCTGACTGAGTGCCTCTAGATGAGACTCTGTCCTCCAGACGAGGCAATGCCCCACCGTCAACCAAAACATCATCGTCCTTTAGATAGGCAAAGTATATCCATCCTCGGTTACGGGTCTGAAGATACTTCATAGACCAAGCTACCCTTAGGAATCGGCACTCCATGTAGTCCTGATAAATCGACTCTAGCTTTCTTAAATACTTCAGTCAAAATCAAACCAAAAGGCATCCCATATTTTCTTTGTCGATCTTGTCTCATATATCCTTTCTTATGAAAAATAGATCCCTTATTAGCGAACCATTTCATAACAACTCGAGCGAAGTTAACTTGATGATCGTATAATATATGATAAATAATCTCCATATAAATGTTAACAAAGCATTGCTGTGCATTGACCTTTTGTATTCCTAACCGAGTGATAGCTTCATGTAATAAGCAAATGTTTAACCCAAAGTCATTCTTCTCAAACTTCTCGAAGTTAACTTCGAGCATAGCATGAGACTTAAGAAAGTCTCTAATAGTAAATTCGCTTAAAGTCTCATGGTCATCGTCAAACCAATCATCATTGGCAACATCATTATCCGGAACAAGATTTCCGGCATAAATAAGTTCTTCATTCGTAAGCCAAACAATTCTGATAATTTCTTAGCATCAAGCGAGATAGATTTGCCTTGAAATTAAAAAATTCCGATAATTCCGATAATACGTCTGAATCTTAACTTGTTAAAAAATTTGCATAGAATTCTCTAACACAATCTTCGAAAATTGGACGAGGAAAACTAACGAACTTGTTAATCCAATTGAATTCAGGTAATTGAAATCAAAATGATGACTAGGAGTTACCTCTTCGTCAATGAAAATCTCTTTGAAGATTTTTTCTGCCTGAAGATTTCGGAACTGAGGCCCATCGATTGGATAGCTCGGATTGGATGTGGATTGAGATGTTTCTCCCCTTCTTTTCTTCCCGGTTCTAGTAGTCATGATAGATTTTGAGGTTGGAGGATTCTTTAATGGAGATTTTAGAGAGAATCGACCGTTTATTGTTGAGGATTTATGAGGGAGGCGATTGGGAGTAGGGTTTATGATTCGGGGGGAAGTGAGGAAGACGAATGACAGAACGGGAATTAAAACTCAGATTAAAGCACATTACGTACGTTATGACGCATTATGTCTGTAAATAAAGGTCTTTAACGTACATTATAAGATAATATAACGACCGTAATGATATACCAAACTAACTGTCCAAAATGTTGTGATGCATAACATACGTAACCATACTACGCGTAACGTATGTAATATCCCTTGGTTCCTATTTCATGTCTCCTCGACGCCTTTGTAAGAGATTTTTGAATTTCTTTATATTTTTATCATAGAAAGCCGTTTCTTCATCCTCGTCCTTGATCGGTTCATCTTCTGGATCACTATCCTCTTTGAATTTGAAAGCGATCGGCCTTTATCTTTCTTTGGGCTTTTGTTTCGAATTTCGAGATTTAATTACAATCTCATAATTGATAAGGGATCTAATAAGAGCATTGAATTCCATTGTGTTCAGATCTTTCGACTCCATAATAGCCGTAACTGTTGCATCCCATTTTCTCGGTAGAGATCGTAGGATATTCTTAGCTTTATCACTACTTGATATAGGTTTGCCAAACAAGGCTAGCCCATTTGTGATAGCCGATAAACGGCCAAGCATAGTAGTAATGATTTCTTATTCTTTCATAGTGAAAAGTTCATAATCGTGAAGAAGCATATTAATTTTTGTTTCTTTGACTTGACTTGTACCTTCGTGAGTAATCTTGAGCATCTTCAAAATTGCTTTGGCCATCTTGCATGAAGAAATTCTGTTGTGATCTTCAGGATTAAGAGCACAGTAAAGCAGCTGAGTAGCTTTACTATTGAAATGATCGTTCTTCTAGTCGCTTTCATCAGTCTTCTTTGGAATAGTAGGTCCAAGAGCAATGACCTTCCAAATATCGATATCATGGGATCGGACGAATATAGGCATTTTCTTCTTCCACGTCATAAAATTCAAACCATCAAAGAAGGGAGGGCGATTGAGAGCATTACCTTCAAGAGAAGAATGGATGTAGGCCATATCTGGATCTTTTCTCTAGCGGGTGTTAGACTGGTGAAAAAGAGACATCTCCGATACCAATTGTTGGATTGGTACCGCCACTAGAAAGGGGGGTGGAATAGTGCGGAGTAGAGTTTTGAACTCTTTTTATGCGGAAGCTATTTATCGGAGTAATAGGAGTGCAGAAAAGAAATAACACAATAACTTGTCTGAGAGGTTCGGCTATTAAGGAAGCCTACGTCCCCTACCTAGTGTTATCGACTAGGACTTCTCTAAAACCTTGAATATACATTCTAGATTAGTGCCAACTCTTACAATAACACTTTCAAGAATCGTGCCGAACTTTACAGTTTCTTGATTTCCGGGCTCAAGAATAACCTCACTGTAATCTCTCTTGTTTTTAAGGATACAAGACAACCTCACAATAAGCATTTGCAAGTAAGGAAACTTGTCTTTACAAAATATTGCTCTCGTTGATACAAGAATGTAGATATAGAATTGATAGAATAATTCTTCTCGTATCAGAATAAACTTTTCAGGTATAATGATAGCTTGATAAGCTCAGATATTGCTTGTATAGGCTTGTAAACTCTGGTGAATTCTTGTGTACCTTCAACACGTTCGATGACATCTATTTATAGCCACTTGGAGCAATTTTCCTGTTGGAATAGTCTGCCTGTGTTACGTACGTTAAGTAACTTGCGTTACGTATGTAAGCCGTGTAACGTACGTTACGTCTTCCATGTAACGGCCGTAATGAAGTATAAGGAAATGGGCAGGCTCCTGGATGAAATATGTTCGTACATTATGTATTACACATTACGTACGTTATGCTTGGTCTTCATATCCGCTAGATCCCATGACTTTATTGCAACGGTCAATGACTAATTTGTCGACTCCGTGCAACAGGCTGATTTTTGAATATTACGTAAGTTATACAATAGGTATTACGTACGTTACCTGCATTTGAAGCACTTAGTGAAAAGGTTAATGTTACGTACGTTATGAATGGTTTGTTACGTACGTTAAGAACAATTTTGTTACGTACGTTATATACTGAAAATATGGAATATTAATTTTGCCTTGAAAAACATCATCAAAATATTCAAAATGTGTTATGAAAAGTATTGTTCCAACAATCTCCCCTTTTTAATGATGACAAAATTACATAGGAGTTTTTGAAGAAAAAATATTAAGGGTCGATAGAATTTTGAGAAAAAATACGAAAAGCTCCCCCTGAAAATAATTCTCCCCCTGAATAGAACAAGGGATAAAATTTCAAAAGCTCAACATATTTTCTCCCCCTTTTTGTCGTTAACAAAAAGATAAGAGAACCTGCAATACGAAGATCACCAAAACATAAAAAATACGAAAATCACCAAATTACGGAAAATATCCAACCATACAAGCATAATGACAAAATCACCAAAACATATAAACCAAAGCATGAAATCAAGTATCCAAAAAAAATAATAAAAGGAGAGATTCATGATAATGTCGGTCTTAAGAAAAACAGCATAATCATCATCGAGAAGAACAATACAGTAATCAATGTCAGCATCGGGAGGCGAAGGAAAAATCCCAAAATGAGTGCAGATACCCTTAACCATGAGCTTGATTTCTCTCATTTCCTTTTCTAGTCTGTCCAAACGCATATCCATCTGTGATGAGGAGCTCGCCCGACTGGGTCGTGAAGGGCCTCGCTGGGAAGACTGAGTGCAAAGACGAGGCCTCTCTGATTAAGTGCCTCTAGATGAGACTCTATCTTCTGGACGAGGCAACGCCCCACCATCAACCAAAACATCATCGTCCTTCATGTAGGCAAAGTACATCCATCCTCGGTTACGGGTCTGAAGATACTTCATTGTCCGGATGGTTCCTTCATGAACCAAGCTACCCTTCAGAATCGGCACTCCATGTAGTCCTAATAAGTCGACTCCAGCTTTCTCAAATACTTGAGTCAAAATCGAACCAAAAGGCATCCCAGATTTTCTTTGTCGATCTTTTCTCATATATCCTTTCTTAAGAAAAATAGATCCCTTCTCAACAAACCATTTCGTAACGATTTGAGCAAAGTTAACTTGATGACCGTTTAATATATTATAAACAATCTCCATATCAATGTTAACTAAGCGTTGTTGTGCATTGACCTTCGACATTACCGACCGAGTGATAGCATCATGTAATAAACCAATGTTTAACCCAAAGTCATTCTTCTCTAACTTGTCGGAGTTAACTTCGAGCACAGCATGAGACTTAAGAAAGTCTCTAACAGTAAATTCATTTAAGGTCTCATGGTCATCATCAAACCAATCATCATTGGCAACATCATTATCCAGAACAAGATTTCCGGCACAAATAAGTCCTTCATTCGGAAAGCCAAACAATTCCGATAATTTCTTAGCATCAAGCGAGATAGATTTGCCTTGAGCCATAGATTAAATAACAACTAATCCGTCCGAATTATAACTTGTTAAAAATTTTGCATAGAATTCTCTAACACAATCTTCGAAAATTGGACTAGAAAAACTAACGAACTTGTTAATCCCAACCGTATCGAAAAATTCTTCTATATTCACTCCAATTGAATTCAAGGAATTGAAATTGAAATGATGACTGAGTTACCTCTTCGTCAATGAGAATCTCTTTGAAGATCTTTTTCTGCCTGAAGATTTCGGAACTGAGGCCCATCGGTTGGATTGCTCGGATTGGATTAGGATTGAGATGTTTCTCCCCTTCTTTTCTTCCCAGTTCTAGTAGTCATGATGGATTTTGAGGTTGGAGGATAGTTTAATGGAAATTTTAGAGAGAATCGATCATTTATTGTTGAGGATTTCTGAGAGAGGCGATCGGGAGTAGGGTTTATGATTTGGGGGAAGTGAGGAAGACGAATGACAGAACGGGAATTAAAACTCAAACTAAAGCATGTTATGTACATTATGACACATTACGTCTATAAATAAAGGTCTTTAACATACATTATAAGATAATATAGCAGCCGTAATAATATACCCAAACTAACTGTCCAAAATACTGTGATGCATAGCGTACGTAACCATATTGTGCGTAACGTATGTAATATCCTTTACGTATGTAATATCCTGCTTATAGCGGCCGTAACTCTGACCAAATGAGTAGTGATATTCTTCTGATGATATCCGTTCATTTTTCATGACCATTTGTTGTGAATGATGAATATGCAAAATTTAAAACTGATCAACATGTCCCATTCCTAAATTTATTCGAATAAAGTTGAAAGAATCTTCGGGTAATGGTTTTGTAAAAATGTACGCCAACTGTTCCTTAGTACCAACAAATTGGAGATGCACATTCCCATTTTGGACATAGTCACGAATAAAATGATGGTGAATTTCAATGTGTTTTGTCCTACTATGCAAAATCGGATTTTTACTCAAATTTATGGCACTTGTTGTCACAAAAAATTGGAGTATTTTTAAGTTCAATGCCATAATCTAGTAATTGAATTTTAATCCACAAAACCTATGCACATGCACTCCCCGCAGCCACATATTCTGCTTCAGCCGCGGAAGTAGCTACACTAGTTTGTTTCTTACTACCCCATAAAATTAGACACGAACTGATGAAGTGACAAGTACCACTAGTACTCTTTCTATCAATTTTGCATCCACCAAAATCTGCATCACTATATGCGAAAATTTCAAAATCGATGCTCGATGGATACCACAACCTAAACCACCAGTACCTTTTAAATATCGAAAAATGCATTTGCAAACAATAAGATGAGATTCTTTAGGATTGTCTTGAAATCTAGCACAAGACAAGTAGCGAACATAATATCTGGCCTAGAAGCAGTTAAATAAAGTAAAGACCCAATCATTCTTCGATATTGTTTCTGGTCAACAGACTTACCACTCTCGTCTTCGTCGAGTTTAAGAGTAGAGGACATAGGAGTAGAAATTTCTTTGCATCCTTCCATCTTAAATTTCTTTAGGAGCTCATTGACGTATATGGATTGGTGAATGAATATTCCGTCTTTGAGTTGCTTAATTTGGAGTCTGAGAAAGTATTTTAACTCTTCCATTATACTCATTTCGAATTCTCCCTTCATAAGATTTAAAAATTCTAGGGACATAGATTCATTACTTACACCAAAAACAATATCATCGACATAAATTTGACATATAAGCATATTATCACCATGATTTTTGATAAAAAGAGTAGTATCAACATTACCTATTTTATACTCATTTGAAATAAGAAAAGAGCTTAGACATTCATACCATGCTCTTGGAGCTTGTTTTAATCCATAGAGAGCTTTATGGAGCTTGTATACATGATCTGGATGATCATAGTCTTCAAATACACGCGGTTGCTTGACATACACTTTCTCCTTGATGACACTATTTAAAAACGTGCTTTTTACATCCAGTTGATGGAGTTTAATCTTCTTGTAGGAGGCAAAGGCACACAGAAGGCAAATAGCCTCAAGACGAGCAACAGGAACGAAGGTTTCTTCATAATCCAACCCTTCCTCTTGATTGTATCCTTGAGCAACCAATCTTGATTTATTCTTCACTGGGAGTCCATTATCTTAGATTTTTACTTTATGTACCTGTTTTGTACTGATGATTGTTTTGTCCACTAGTGCCGGAACCAATTCCCATACTTTGTTTCTTTCGAATTGATTGAGCTCCCTTTGCATAGCAATAGCCCAATTTTCGTCATTTATAGCTTCGTCTATGTTCTTTGGTTCTGTAAGAAAAATGAATGCAATATTGTTTAGGCAATCATTCACATTTCTCCTAGTTCGTACTGTTAGAAGTATGCCCTTGAATGCCACTCAGAGGATGTTGAGTGAGGGCATTGTACTTGTTATTATGTAATTCATTATCATAAGGCAAATAGATGTTTCTTTATTTACAGGTAGTTACTAGTATTCCTAACTCGTAAATATACATATAGAAACTAGTGTTAGGAGTATGCCCTCGAATGCCACTCAGAGGTTGTTGAGTGAGGGCATTGTACTTGTAATTATGTAAACCATTTATATAAGGCAAATGAATGTTTCTTTATTTACTGGTAGTTACTGGCATTCCTAACTCGTAAATAAACATATAGAAACTAGTCCGTGTATTTGAGAGCAAAACGTTCCACTCCTTATTGGATAAGGGGGTCGGCACTGGAAAGGTTATAGCTCAAATACTTAATCGTTCGCAAGTCGATGAAACTTGGTAGGCGTTAAGTTTATGTGAAGACTTGTATGACGTGTTCTTTGATATGGAGAGTGCTCGAACACTAATGGTTAGTGGGAGCACACGTTATAGGTATGCTAATTGGATTAGTGTACTCGAACCACTCACCCTCGATTCGTCACATGGATTTCACTCCGGGACGATCAATGACGGAATCGAAAGGTTGTGATAGGTATTCGTGAACCTTCGACTTGAGGATTTAGTAGGGATGTGCTTGTGACGTCAAGATTTTCATTAGAGTAGTTCGACCACCTGTAACCGGAAGGCGGGGTCAACCTCGGCGTGCATCTTAACGGGCAAGTAGCGAGGTCCTCAATACCAAGATAGAATTTTTCTCCCGTTAGTGAGCGGGTTATATGTCCTATGCGGTTATTGGCGGATGAGATCATAAGTCTTTGGCCAAAGCATTGGAGCTAGTTGTATTAGATACACGACACTCGATGATCTCGATTTGCATTAACGCATGCATAGCGTCAATACGAGATAGGGTTTGACCGTGACCCTATAACTTGATCGGGACATTTGAAAGAAGGGTTTATACGTTCTTGGTATTCACGACAGAATGGTTCTTGAATGATCCCAATCATTCGTTCTCAGTTGGGGTACAGTGTAGGCCGCCAGGCTGGCTAGGTGGTGCTACTACTCTTTGGTTCCTCCCATTGCTGACTGAGACGGACCTACCGAGTCGCGCATTAGGATTGACGACGGAATGAATCGAGCTTAATCTCTCATTATAAATATTAGATATTGGATATCTAATTTGGGACATTGGATGTCTAAATCGATTTATTGGATAAATTGATTTACGGCCTAATGAATTAAATAAATTACTGGGTGATTAATTTAATTCATAAATATAATTATTTCTTGGAGAAATTAATTATGTTATTATGTATTTGATATGATTAATTAATTGGATTAATTAATCGACACAAATACATCGGAACGGAATAGGAGTTTATCTGTTTGGACTCACGGGAGTCCGAAACGAATCGAACTCATCCGATTCCTTCTAGATGGCCACCCCATCACCTACTCCCTTATTTTGTCTTGGTCTACACTTTCTAGGATGGTGGACTAGTGACTAATCAAGGGGACAAATATCACACCTTGGTGATATTGTCTAAAGTAGGAGATCATGGGGGTTGAATAAGAATATAAGTGGAGACAAACTCTCACTTGCAAAGAATGGAATTCCAGCCGTGAGCTTTGAAGTAGTGAGAGAGAAAATTATTTTCTTAGTCTTCATCTTCATCTTCTTCTTCACTTTTATTCTTGAGTTTTCTTGGAGAAAATTCAAGATACATTAAGAGAGATATATTATACACTTAGAGTGTAATAACAAAAGCTTCACCACTTGATTCTAGCCGTAACCTTAGAGGTTAATCAAGTGTTGTTGTTCCGGTCGTTTTTCCGGCGCGTGGCAAGTAGAGACGCGGTGTTTTCGGCGTTGGATCGTTCAAGGGCTTGGAGCGGATTGAACACGTAGAGATCAAACTAAAGCTTGGGGAATAGCTCAAGAGAAGGTTTCCATTTAATCAACGGACTTCGAGGGTTAGTTTCTTACGACTCTTGCTATTCGTTTATATATTCGTATATACGTAGCTCGATCGATTCTCGTAGGGATTCGGATCGAATTAATTTTCGTTTTACCGCTTCCGCTGGGCCTTCGTTTTAGGCACCGAATCCCAACAGTGGTATCGGAGCGTAGGTCTTGCGATCGTATATACGATATTGGCATTTGGAATGCTCGATTAAATGGTGAATGATTTGGAATCATTTTAGTCATAATCGTGGTATATGTTTTTCGTTCGTAATAATTGTATTTTTCGTAAGTTTATGTCTAAATATAAATCTTAAATTTCTGGGAAATATGATTTATATTGAAGATATGAAAGTCGGAAAATATTGATATTGGATATCCGGTCGAAAATCTAGCCCCGAATCGTCGTCGGACGATTTTTTGGACAAAAAGGGTATTTTGGCCGAGGATGACTCGACCGTGTCCTGGGTGACACGGTCGTGTCCGGCAGTGTGGCCAGGCCATCGCTGGAGACCCGGCCGTGTCGGGAGACACGGGCGTGTCTGGCCGAAGTGACTCGGCCGTGTCTGGGTGACACGGTCGTGTCGCGATCTGCCAAGTCATCTGCCGGCGACCCGACCGTGTCTGGGTGACTCGGTCGTGTCTGGCGGCATCTTCCGAGGGTGACTCGGCCAATCCGGAGTGATTGCGGTAAGTGCAGGGTGACTCGGCCATGCCGGCCGTTTTCACCCGGCTCGATTTTTCCGTGTATTCTTAAAAATTAATCTCCGCATGTTAAATTGGATTTAATATGATTAAAATGATTTATGGTATTTCATTTTATAAGGGAAATTTGATTAATTGGAATATTTATGGTCGAGAATTATTTTGAACGTTATTACATTACCGATTGTGTGAATCGATTGGATCGGTTCGTATTGTTGATTGGATCAATGTATCTCTACGCTTTCCATTTATTTAGTATTTATTGGATGAATGCTTTTGAATGGGGATGTGGTTCGTGGACTTAGTTTTGAATCGTTCGTTTTATTCGATTGGGTTGTAAAGGCCGTTTTGAGCCTATTTATTTTACTAGAAAAATTTGTATCTAGGATGCAATTTTCAATGTAAAATTTATATGTAATGACGAAGACCGAGGAAGATCCATTTCGAGAAGACGAAGATTCAAGACGAAGACTTGTAATTAGATTACGGAGTTTTTGTTTTCTAGGAACGGTCCATGAACCACATGTTGGTAGCAACTAGGTTGTGATTGGTTGTTTCATATTGTATGAATGCCACAAACGCGCTTAAACGATTAATGTGCAAAGTGTAACGTTAATCGCGATAATTCTCCCACAACAAATAATTAAGTTTATAAGGTTTCAAGGTTTTCCTTCCTCCATCGAGTTTTCGAAATTGAAATCCAAACCGGATGTGCTATGCTTCCGAGTTATCGGGGTAGTCGTCGGGAGGACGGATAAATTACCGGAGCGCATTGGATGCCTTCGGTTGGAGCAAATTTTATCCCTAGAAACCCGATAGGTTGCGGATAAGATTCAATTGTGAAACCGATTGCGTCGATGGTATAAACTTAACTTGTTCACGAACCATAGAAACCGTATAGGTTGAGGGGAGTGAACAAGGGGAAAAAGAAGATCGAATCATCCATTAGATGGGTTGGTGTTGGACACCACTTTATGAAAATTAATAGACTAGAAACCTGCTCGGTTGCCCTCTATTAAGATTTATAAAGAACTCGATCACCACTATGAAGTAGAGCGACGATACTTCCGGATTTCACATGGGAGTGTGTTATTCCGATAAAAATAGTGGGAGCCGGGTAACAAGAATAGAAAGGACCTTAATTCTATACTCGATCATAATATAACAAGTCACTAATTAACTGCTATACTTAATGCGTACATAACTCAATATGACAATGAATCCACTCGCAATTCTACTCGAAAAGAACACCTTAATGGGACCTAACTTTGTGGATTGGCTCCGCAACTGATGATTGTCCTCGGTATAGAGGCACTGGGATACGTCTTGGAGACGGACATTCCGGCGCCTCCTATGCGGACTCGAGCCAATCACGAAGAGATTGAAAACCACGAAAAGTGGGTTAAGGATGACGTGAAAGTCCGTGCTTATATGATGGCTTCCATGTCTAATGAGCTTCAGAGAGCTCATGAGAAAATGACTTCTGCTAGGCAGATTCTATCTCACTTAACCGAGCTTTATGGTGAGCACAGCAGAACTGCTAGATATGAGATATCCAAGCAACTGTTCGGTGCAAGGATGAAGGAAGGTGAGAAGGTTGGGGAACACGTCCTCAAAATGATATCCATGATCGAGAGATTGGAGGCTCTTGATTTTAAAATGGATACTTCTCTCCAAACCGACCTTATCCTACAGTCTCTCCCTGATTCCTTCTCACAGTTTGTTATGAACTTCAACTGCAATGAGATTGCATGTAATTTAGCTGGGCTAATGAACAAACTTGTGACCGCTCAGTCTCAAATGAAGACTCCGCGGATGAAGGAGTCTGCTCTTGTGATTTCTTCTGGACCTCGGAGGTCTAAGAATAAGAAGAAAAAGACCAAGAAGCAGACTGTACCACAAGCTAAGGACCTTAAGGGTAAGGGCAAGGCCCCAATGGTTCCGAAGAACAAGAAGAAAAAGGATACTTGTCTCAAGTGCGGTGAGCTGGGCCACTGGGCTAGAGACTGTCCGATTCTTCATGGCACTTCAGGTACAGAACTTTTAGTTTTGGAAACAAATTGTTCTGCTACTGTATTTTCTACTTCCTGGATACTGGATTCTGTGCTAGTTCTCATATTTGTACCGTGAATCAGGATCTGGAACAAAGTAGGAAGCTTGGAGCTGGAGAAGTTATGATCACAGTCGGAAGCGGGCATAGTGTCGAGGCGACCGACATAGGATCACTTCTTTTGGGTTTAGAATCCGGCTTTGTTTTGACTTTAGAAGATGTACTTGTTTTGCCCAAGGGGCACAAAAACATTGTATCCATTCCGGTCATGGACCGAAAAGGCTTTTCATTTTTCATTGGTGATGGTTCCTGCAAAATTTATTTTAGAAATAAACTAGTGGGTACTGCTATATTGTTGAATGGATTGTATCATCTAAATCTCAGCAACAAAGTAGTTGTGAATACTATGACTAGAAAACGTGGTAGGGATGAAACCAATCAAGTTTTGAAATGGCATCTTAGACTTGGTCATGTTGGTCAGACCAAGGTTTACAAGATGGAAAAGATGGACTTATGGGTCCATTGGGATCGGATCCCTTTCCTACTTGTGAATCTTGCCTTAAAGGCAAAATGACTAATTCCCCTTCACAGGGACTTTTGAAAGAGCCGATAAATCGGGATTAATCCATACCGACGTATGTGGTGCTTTAGAAGCGACGTGACGGATATCAATATTTCATTACGTTTACGATGATCATACTAGGTATGGTTATGTATACTTAATGAAACATAAATCCGAGGCCTTTGAGAAATTCCAGAATTCAAGGCCCTAGTCGAGAAACAAACCGGTAATCATATCAAAGCACTTCGGTCGGACCGAGGTGGCGAGTATATGAGTACGGAGTTTGACGAGTTCCTTAAGGAACATGGAATAGTTTCACAACTAACACCTCCAGGTACTCCTCAGTTAAATGGTGTGTCAGAAAGAAGGAACCGGACCCTGTTGAACATGGTCCGTTCCATGCTGGGCTATACTGACTTGCCGATTTACCTGTGGGGGTATGCACTCCTGACTGCCGCGTATATCTTGAACAGATGTCCTTCCAAATCCGTTCCTAAAACTCCACATGAGATGTGGGAAGGAAGGAAACCAAGTCTTAATCACATTAGGATTTGGGGATGTCCCGCCTATGTCAAGAAGACTAAGGTGGAAAAGTTGGAAGCTAGGTCTGCGAAGGGACGTTTCATAGGATTCCCGTCTGGGACGATGGGATATCTATTCTACATGCCCGAAGATCGAAGGATCGTTGTTGCTTTACAAGCACACTTCCTGGAAGATGAGTTCATTCAGGAAGGCGGAGCAGGTAGAAGTATTTCTTTAGAAGAATACAATGAAACTCCTCGAGAGACACCTGTGCAAGAAACTGGAACCGAACTTTCAAACACAAGTACAACCACCTCGTAGGTCTAGTAGGGTGTCTCATTTACCTGAGAGGTATGGGCTTGTGCACTTGGAGGAGCTGGGTCTCCATGAGGTTCCAAGTGATAGCCAAGAGACCGACCCAACGACCTATGACCAAGCGATGGTGGATGTAGACTCCGCGAAATGGCGTGAAGCTATGGAAGCTGAGATAGACTCGATGCATGTCAATCAGGTCTGGACTCTAGTAGACCGCCCCAAGGGTATAGTGCCTATTGGGAACAAGTGGATCTACAAGAGAAAGAAAGAAGGTGATGGCAAGGTTGACGCCTATAAGGCAAAGCTAGTGGCAAAGGGTTATACCTGAAGGAAGGAATCGATTACCACGATACCTTCTCGCCCGTAGCCATGATCAAGTCTATTCGCATGATGCTTGCTATAGCTGCCTACCACGATTATGAGATATGGCAAATGGACGTAAAGACGGCTTTCCTTAATGGATTCCTCGAGGAGGAAATCTATATGGAGCAGCCTAAAGGCTTTGTATCCGAAGTCGATATTCAGAAAGTGTGCAAGCTTGAGCGTTCCATTTATGGACTGAAGCAAGCGTCGCGTAGTTGGAATCTTCGTTTTGACGAGGCGGTCAAAGAGTTTGACTTCGTGCAAAATGAAGAGGAACCTTGTGTATACAAGAAGGTTAGTGGGAGCAAGATCGCATTCTTAGTACTATATGTGGATGATATTCTACTAATAGGAAATGATGTGGGAATGCTCGATTACGTAAAAGCTTGGCTTTCGAGTAATTTCTCCATGAAAGACTTGGGAGAAGCAACCTATATTCTTGGTATTCGGCTCTACCGGGATAGAGCGAAGAGAACAATAGGCCTTTCCCAAGCCCTCTATATAGATAAGATCTTAAAGCGATTTAAGATGGATGATTCTAAAAGAGGGTTCCTACCGATGCAACATGGAATAAAACTCACCTTGAAGATGTGTCCTCAAAGTGAGGAACAACGAAAGGAAATGAGTAATATACCATATGCTTCGGCCGTGGGTAGCCTTATGTATGCTATGTTGTGTACAAGACCTGACATTGCGCATGCTGTAAGCGTGGTGAGTAGGTTTCAGGCAAACCCTGGTAGGGAACATTGATCGCCAGAAAGAACGTTCTCAAGTACTTGAGAAGGACTAGAGATATGGTTCGATGTATGGTGGTGGAGAATGGATGTGGTGGGATTCACCGATTCGGACTTCCAAGGACGAAGGACGACTCGATGTCCACTTCGGCTACATATTTACTCTTAATGGAGGAGCAGTATCTTGGCGTAGTGCCAAGCAAAGCGCGACCGCGATTCCACCTGTCAGCCGAGTATCAAGCCTCGGAGGCTTCCAAGGAAGGGTTCTGATTAAGAAGTTTCGGGAGAACTTCAAGTGATACCATGTCTGAGTCGCCTGTTACTGCATCGCGACAACGACGGAGCCGTAGCGCAGCCAAGGAGCCGAGGTTTCACAACAAAGACCAAACATATTGAGAGGAAGTATCATCTCGTAAGAGAATTTGTTCGCAAGGGATACATTGTCCGCATAGAGTAGACTCGGCCGACAACGTCGCCGATCCACCGACCAAGCCACTATCTCGGACTAGCTTGGAGCGTCATCTGGAGAACATGGGTATTAGATACCATAGTGTGTGGCATTGAGTGCAAGTGGGAGATTGTTAGAGTATGCCCTCGAATGCCACTCGGAGGTTGTTGAGTGAGGGCATTGTACTTGTAATTATGTAAACCATTTATATAAGGCAAATGAATGTTTCTTTATTTACCGGTAGTTACCGGCATTCCTAACTCGTAAATAAACATATAGAAACTAGTCCGTGTATTTGAGAGCAAACGTTCCACTCCTTATTGGATAAGGGGTCGGCACCGAAAGGTTATAGCTCAAATACTTAATCGTCGCAAGTCGATGAAACTTGGGCGTTAAGTTTATGTGAAGACTTGTATGACGTGTTCTTTGACATGGAGAGTGCCTGCCGAACACTAATGGTTAGTGGGAGCACACGTTATAGGTATGCTAATGGATTAGTGTACTCGAACCGACTCACCTCGATTCGTCACATGGATTTCACTCCGGACATCAATGACAGAATCGAAAGGTTGTGATAGGTATTCGTGAACCTTTGACTTGAGGATTTAGTAGGGATGTGCTTGTGACGTCAAGATTTTCATTAGAGTAGTTCGACCCTGTAAACTGGAAGGCGGGAGTCAACCTCGACGTGCATCTTGACGGGCAAGTAGCAGGTCCTACTGAATACCAAGATAGAATTTTTTTCTCCCGTTAGTGAGCGGGTTATATGTCCTATGCGGTTATTGGCAGATGAGATCATAAGTCTTTGGCCAAAGCATTGGAGCTAGTTGTATTACATACACAGCTCGATGATCTCGATTTGCATTAACGCATGCATAGCGTCAAGTACAGATAGGGTTTGACTGACCGTGACCCTATAACTTGATCGGGACATTTGAAAGAAGGGTTTATACGTTCTTGGTATTCACGACGAATGGTTCTTGAATGATCCCAATCATTCGTTCTCGATGGGGTACAGTGTAGGCCGCCAGTGGCTAGGTGGTGCTACTACTCTTTGGTTCCTCCCATTGCCGATCGAGACGGACCTACCGAGTCGCGCATTAGGATTGACGACGGAATGAATCGAGCTTAATCTCTCATTATAAATATTAGATATTGGATATCTAATTTGGGACATTGGATGTCTAAATCGATTTATTGGATAAATTGATTTACGGCCTAATGAATTAAATAAATTACTGGGTGATTAATTTAATTCATAAATATAATTATTTCTTGGAGAAATTAATTATGTTATTATGTATTTGATATGATTAATTAATTGGATTAATTAATCGACACAAATACATCGGAGCGAATAGGAGTTTATCTGTTTGGACTCACGGGAGTCCGAAACGAATCGAACTCATCCGATTCCTTCTAGATGGCCACCCCATCACCTACTCCCTTATTTTGTCTTGGTCTACACTTTCTAGGATGGTGGACTAGTGACTAATCAAGGGGACAAATATCACACCTTGGTGATATTGTCTAAAGTAGGAGATCATGGGGGTTGAATAAGAATATAAGTGGAGACAAACTCTCACTTGCAAAGAATGGAATTCCAGCCGTGAGCTTTGAAGTAGTGAGAGAGAAAATTATTTTCTTAGTCTTCATCTTCATCTTCTTCTTCACTTTTATTCTTGAGTTTTCTTGGAGAAAATTCAAGATACATTAAGAGAGATATATTATACACTTAGAGTGTAATAACAAAAGCTTCACCACTTGATTCTAGCCGTAACCTTAGAGGTTAATCAAGTGTTGTTGTTCCGGTCGTTTTTCCGGCGCGTGGCAAGTAGAGACGCGGTGTTTTCGGCGTTGGATCGTTCAAGGGCTTGGAGCGGATTGAACACGTAGAGATCAAACTAAAGCTTGGGGAATAGCTCAAGAGAAGGTTTCCATTTAATCAACGGACTTCGAGGGTTAGTTTCTTACGACTCTTGCTATTCGTTTATATATTCGTATATACGTAGCTCGATCGATTCTCGTAGGGATTCGGATCGAATTAATTTTCGTTTTACCGCTTCCGCTGGGCCTTCGTTTTAGGCACCGAATCCCAACAACTAGTCCGTGTATTTGAGAGCAAAATGTTCCACTCCTTATTGGATAAGGGGGTTGTAATATCCGGAACTTCTACTACTGTTGTTTAATATTATTTTATCCAAGTTATATTTTACAGCGTGGGTTCTGTAAAGTATGGATAAAATAAATTAAGGACTGAGATGTCAGTTTTGGTATAATTGTCGTATTTGGTTGACAATTGCACTTGAGGATATAATGTGTCGAGTATATGTATTCAGTATGCCGTATGTTCGTATTTTGGTATGTCGAGATGTTGGACGAGGATAGCTGAAAATGGCTAAGTACAGCCACGTTAGCGCACGCTATGAAATATGCTTAGTGCACGCTACGAGGTATGAGTAGCGCACGCCACGTGGTGCAGTTAGCGTATGCTAATAGGTTCGCATTACGTACACTAAATAGGATCCTTAACGTACGTAGGGCATTCTGGGAAGGTTCGGAAGGCGGCCGACAGGTAGGCCCGGGTTGATGTTTATCGGAATTTAGCGCACGCTACCAAGGATGGTTAGCGTACGCTAATATTAGTTCGTCCGACAGGGAATCTTAGCTTTCGGCGAGTGGACCTGGCCACTTGTGACGCGTGTCCAGATAAGGTTAGCGGGTGTTTTTCATGTAGGGCTAGCGCACACTAAACCGCATGGTTAGCGCACGCTAATTCCAGATCAGTCAGAGGAATCCTGGAAATCGCGGATGCTTTCGGCATGTGGGGGCACGAGTGGTAAGTGAATACTGTAGTAAGTCAACTTTGGATAGCGCATGCTAAGGTCAAGGACTTGCGTACGCTAGACATGATGTTTTACGTACATTAATGCATAGGCATTACGTACGTAAGCTAGTTTACGAAGCGAGGCAGTAGCCTCTGGGCTGCGATAGCGCATGCTAAGGCTGTAGCACACACTAAACATGAGATGTTAGCGCACGCTAAACTGGTAACGTACGTTAAATGAAGAGGTTAGCGTACGTTAATAATGTACAGGGTATATATATGAGTAGTTGGCTGTCATTCCTCATTTTCGTCCATTCTCTTCTTGCAACCGATAGAGAGAACCTTGGGAGGACATTTGGAGTTCCTAAACACTGAGGGATGATCCTATTTAACAAGATTAAAGATGGAAGTCATGGATTAAACCTTTGTTCTTTAAATCATTGGCGATTCTTGGAATTGGATTCAACCTTGGAAATCAATCCATTCCTTTAAAAAGGTTGCGATAATTGATCGTGGATTACGACCGTTGTCTTGCTTTTGATCGGGGATAAGGAGCTCGTAGACAAAGGCAATGGGTTCGATAACAGCTTCGTGGTATCGGTATCGAGGCAAGTGATTACTTGCTCAGTTATAATGTTTAATGAATGGCTTCAGTTTCATTTCGTTATAATGCATATACCAATGATTATTACTGCGGATTCTGGATATTCGTATTATATGTTGTTTTCCGATTTTGGGAGTTAAATCATAATGTATATGCTTTATCTCGGTTATTGGTATGTTCAGGTATCAATGTTATGTTACGTTTGGATCGTCGAGCATTGAGGATAATCGCCGGTGATGATTTGACATCGAGATTGCTCCTGAAGGACTCGGGAAAAGTATCTTAGTTTTTATTTCGATTTAGTGTTGATGATGTTGATCATGCAGGTTGTCTTCCATATTACTGAACATGAGGTCGTCCTATCATAATGTCGTTCATGTTTTTGAGTCATATGTTTTTCGTGTCGATGAACATATTTATTTGCATATGTCTATTGTTTATGTTGTTTATGTTGTGTTGATCCGTTGGGATCGTGTGATCTATGCTGAGGGTGCTGGATCAGATATCCACCTCGTTATGGTCCGACGGGATCATCTTGGGATCTATACTGAGGGCGTTGGATCATTGGACGGGTTCTTCCACCTCGTTATAGTCCGACAGGATCATCTTGGGATCTATGCTGAGGGCGCTGGATCGTTGGAGTACCCAGTGTTGTGTTGATGGAATCATATGGATTCACATCGTTGGTTTTGCATATGTTGTTATATATATGTATATTGTTGGTTATCCACCTCGTGTTGATCTGGTAGGATCATCTTGGGACCTATGCTGAGCGCGCTGGGTCATGGGATTTCCATTAAGTATACACTGTTGATATTGTTTTGAGTATATTGACGTTGTCATATGAGTATGCATTTGTAGTTCTTGTGTTAGGACCATGTCCGTTTGTGGTATTGATCCGACCTCGGATTTGACTGACATGATTGTCGTGGCATTTCATATCTTGAGGTATGTTCCGTATTTTCCTTTGGTATTTGTCTTTTGAAGGACAATCGGTTGTCGTCTTGGGATTTGATGATGCTATCCGATGGATCGTATTGGTCAGAACTGGTATATTTCCGTATCGTGAGTTGGTGATGATAGTTTGAGAACCTTGAGTATTGTTTGAGGTATAATACAGACATTATGTTCAAATTGATTCAGTAATCGAGTACGAGATGTGAAATGTGATAATGGTTGTTCTGTTGAGAATTATTTGAGTAAGTAAAGTTATGACGATAAGATTACAGTGGTCATATTCTTATTTTGTATTCTCATTGGTATGTAATTATTAATGTGATGTGATTGATATCATTGTTGGATATTATGGCTGACCCCGTCGTGGGCTTTCTTTTTAGGTTCTTGAGGTATCGAGCTTGTAGCGGTCGTGAAGAGATGAGCTTCCTGGAGGATACTGGTTAGGGCATGTTTTTATGAACTGAATTCGTGATCAGTTATTGTATCCCGCTGCTAGAGTATTTTTACTTGGTTGTCCTTTCCGATGCGTGAGTATTTTAAATGACTTTTGATATCTAGTAACTTGAGTTACTTTGGAAATCGTTTTCTAAACTATTGAGTTCTGGCCATTGGGCCTTGCCCTTTTTAAAATGAGTTTTTATGATGCTTTTGATAAACGAGTTTTATAACGTCTTCGAACATTTTTAAAGATAGTATTGTCGTTAGCCTCTTGGGCATTCGTAAATGTTTGCAAAAAAATTTCTTTTAGCCTTGTGGTTCCATCTCAGGGCCCACGGTGCTGTAATATTTCCGGTTCAATCTGGGGGTGTTACAGGGGTCGGCACTGGAAAGGTTTATAGCTCAAATACTTAATCGTATATGTGATATTGTCCACTCCTTATTCGATTTAGGCACCGAATCCCAACAGTGGTATCAGAGTGTAGGTCTTGCGATCGTATATACGATATTGGCATTTAGAATGCTTGATTAGATGGTGAATGATTTGGAATCATTTATAGTCATAATCGTGGTGTATGTTTTTCATTTGTTGTAGTTGTATTTTTCGAAAGTTTATGTCTAAATATAAATCTTTAATTTCTGGGAAATATGATTTATATTGAAGATATGAAAGTCGGAAAATATTGATATTGGATATCCGATTGAAAATCTGGCTCCGAATCATCGTCGGACGACTTTTCAGACCACGGGCAGGAAGCTGCCGGGCTGACCCGATCGTGTCAGGCGACACGGGCCGTGCCAGCCAGCCAGTCTCAGCAAACTGTCGGGATGACCTGACCGTGCCATTCGGCACGGGCCGTGTCTGGTCAGCAGGCTGTCGGGACGACCCGACTGTGTCAAGCGACATGGACCGAGTCTGGCAGGCGATCTTTAGAAGTTGTCGGGGTAACCCGACCATTCCATTGAGAAATTTCAGGAATTTAAGGCCCTAGTCGAGAAACAAATTGGAAATCATATCAAAGTACTTCGGTCAGACCGAGGTGGCGAGTATATGAGTATGGAGTTTGACGAGTTCCTTAAGGAACATGGAATAGTATCATAACTAACACCCCCAGGTACTCATCAGTTAAATGGTGTGTCAGAAAGAAGGAACATGACCTTGTTAAACATGGTCCGTTCCATGTTGGGCTATACTGACTTACCGATTTAGCTGTGGGGGTATGCACTCCTGACTGCTGCTTACATCTTGAACAGATTGTTGGGAATAGTGCCCTAGGACATTCAATGTGCCTAGATTTGTAATTGTCACATTTAAATAAAGTTATTTGATATCATTTATTTCTCATTGATTATTATAATGTGTGCATGTTTTAATATTATAATAATCGATTAATAGTTATTCACGAATAATAAGATTATTCAAATGTCCCTGGTACAATCGTTTTGAGTAGAGACTCAAGTGATTAATATACTAGTATAAGTTTGATTGATAATCATCGAATGATTATGCGTATGGTGCGGATCAATCTTATGGGTATTGGTTGGAGAAATAATACTGGACAGACCTGTAACACCCCCAAGATATTCGAGGTGTATTACAGCGCCGTGGACCCCTACATGGGATCCACCAGGCTAACACAAGAAAACACCTCTCGACTAACCGTCTCGGTTAGCAAGGAAACAATTGTTAACAACAAGAATATAAGACAACACGTCCGGTACAACCGGCATAATAAACATCAACCGACAAATACAGTAACTCCAACGAAGACCAATCACAATCCGAAAGGAAAATCCTAAGTACTCGCGAGTACAATCTATAAGTTTAGAAATATAGGAAACAACCATATCGAATTAGACAAAGGAAATAAGACGACCCAAATGCACATGTCAACGACCCTGGCCGACATCCTCGTACTGTCCCGGTGCTCGCTCGTCCGGATAATCATAACCTGAAATCCATAACAAGAATTTCCCCGACAATGGGTCCCCCAAAAGGGTTAGCAATTACGCTAGTACAAGTATTCAAGGCAAACCAATCGCTTACACATTTCATAGTACATGCACCAATATCATTTCAAAACCAAAACTAGACATGGCCTTTCCGGAAATAAACTGTCAAACAATTTGCCTTGGGAACAGAGTCATATCATAAATTCCCGAACGAGGCCTCTAAGGATCCTCCCGCACTGGCTATATTATAAAACAAAACACGCACATGCATCGCCTTGGGATCAGAGTCATATCATAAATTCCCGCACGAGGCCTCTAAGGACCCTCCCGCACTGGCTAGCTAAACAAACTCATGAATCCGGGACGCAAACCTTTAGATTCCCTCCTTGATCCCGTCGGACCAACACGAGGTGAGCAAATCACACACAAAATACATTACCATTCCACGTTAAGCATAAAGGTTTCCAAAAATACTTGCCTTGAATTATTGACGACGCAACGAATGGAAAGGAAAGTCACCGACGAACGCTAGGAACCAATGAAACCGAACCTAACGATTCGAAGAATACAATCACAACCATTTCTAAATGAATACGGAATTGGAATACACCCGAAAACCCGCCTACGATTCATGTATATTCGTATATAAACAACAACGAGGGCGGACCACAACCAAACCCTCTCGATTCTGTAAAAATCACGAAATATACCATGAATCCGTAGGGAAACTAAGAATACCAACAAGATTAATCATATTCATCATGAATTAATCGACAAAACGGAACGAATCGGACAAAAACGCGAAAACCCCCAAATCTACCCAAAAGTAGGGTTCTAAAGATTTAACCTTGATTCGCTGGATCGAAGGATGTTATAGGATGATTTATCGGTGATATAAACTCAGAAACTTCATGGATTTGTTGTCCAACAACATGGTTTCGTCTCCTCCAAAACCCCAGCCTCGGACCGAAGAGAAATGAAATGAAAATGACCGAAAAGTCGGTCTGTCATTTATATATTGGCCGGAACTAGCGTGCGCTAGCCTTCCCGACTAGCGTGCGCTACGGCCAAGACGGCCGAGCACTCTCGGCCATGGCCTCGCATGACCCGGCACCCCGACCAATTCTACCGACCATGACTCGTCCGCCGACTCCCGCTAGCGTGCGCTACTGGAAGCCTCGCGCGCCGACTTGGCCCAAAGAGCCACCGGACTAACAAACTCACCCGTGTAACGTCGCTAGTCGGCCGACAAGTGCGCTACCCCCGCCGAAGCGTGCGCTACGACCGACAAGATAGCATGCGCTACTGCCGATCCTGACCGAGTCCGTAACCTCGAATCCTCTGCCCGTGCCCGATAGCGTCTGCCTGGCCGACTCGGCAGCAGGCGCTTACATCGCCGAGCTAAGCGCGCAGCTCCGGCCAGAGCGTGCGCTTACGCGGTTCCTACCGTGCTCGCCGGCGATGCCCAAGACTTCCGATGGCGCACCGGTCCGGCCACTGCCACCGCCACGACCCGACGCCTCGATTTCCGAAAACGCACGGAACGAACACGACGAAAAGTTCGCGGACGACATCAAAGACTCGAAATGAAAACGTAATACCATAATTAATCATACGCGACCAAGAAACGGGTCGAGACAACAATTACAGATGCAGATACCCGTAACTTTCAAGAAATTACAAAATGGCCCAAAACGCCCAGAAATCACGATACGTGATCGAATAACCAAACTGAAGTTCACAACACGTCTAACAAAGTTAAACGGACTTGCGGGAAACTCGAAACAACAGTTTCGGACGAGATTCGCAAGAATCGAACTCAAGTGCGGAAAAGTCGCTAAAAAGCACGGAACTCAACAAAACAACACCGAAACGAACTCGGATGACAAAAAGTGTAGAATTAATCATTCTCAGAATGACGAAACGGTCCTGAGAGAGTCGTCAAAACGGACTTCCTTCGAAAAACGAAATTTACCGGAAATCGAAAATTGCGGATATTACATTCTACCCTCCTTAAAAGAAGTTTCGTCCCGAAACTTAAAACAAGTAGGGAGAAGCAATATCCCGCCAGGAAAACTCAACGAGAAACACAAAAACCGAAAACTCGCGCCCGACGGAGAAACGCTGCAAGAAACGCAAAGAGACATACGGCGTGAAAATACGCTCAACGGCGACTAACACAACGCCACTGGTAGAGGCATAATAAAATCAACGAGTGACCAAATAGACAATACAATCGAGTCGATTATCCGAACAATCACAAAACTCAACGAACGAAAATCAGTACGATTGACCAACACAACGGTTCATCAACCAAAACGCGAGCCAGCGCTGAACAAATACGGAATTCCACCGCCCAAGGGTTGGAAAATCGAAAACGAGACTAATTTCCCGAACTTAAGGGAATTACGAAGGAGCCTGAACGCTCAACAATCACGAAACGAGAACAAAAACCGAACAAACAAACGATTGAGACAACAAAAATCGAACAATCATGTCCGAAACACGTAGGATAATAAAATTCAAACAACAACTCCCAGAATGACCTGGTGAGAACAGCAAGACGTGCATTCCCATAAGATCCACAGGAAAGGGAATAGCGATTGAAAAGCCACAACGACAGATGAGTTATTCCAAAACAATACCACCCTCATTCGATCAACAAAACAAGGGATAGGGAAAGTTCAGAATTGTTAACGAGTATAAACGAGTCGATAGAGTCGAAAATACAGAAGTTCAAAAATCCGACCCACTTCGAATAAAAGAACTATTAGAACCAAAAGATGTTACTTCCGAACAAGGTTCAGAATAGTCGAACCGAATTCAGAAAAGTCACAGCGATAACTAGATCGACTCAAAACCAGATTACAGCTCGTTCGAACGATGAAACCAAGGTACAGAACAAGTTCAGAAGGTATCAATGAACACGAGCGAATCGATAGACTGGAGAAAGAGAAAATATAGAAGTCAAAATATTACGGGTATTACGTTTGACCTCGCCCCCGAAACTCACAACAACGGAACCAAGGTAACAATACAACAAGCAATTGACACAACACGGAACAATCACCGATGCACACAATCATACCAACCCGAGCTCTAACAGCTCGCATATATGCGATAATGCATAAACCGCTACGAGGCGACAATATCCAATACCAACATCACACCCCTCACATAGGCTACCACGACAACTGTGTGGCGAACGCCTCAATGCTCACACCACCGATTCAACCACAACTCGAGGGTTAACACCCTAACGAAAGTACGAACATTACACATATATTCCCGGACCACAAATAGGAATGATAGGTTTTGAAAACGAAAACCATCTTTTGAAAATAATTTGCAAGCACCAGTTGATCTTGAGTATCATATATCAAAATTAGTACAAACATCGTCATCGAGACTTTTAAAAAAAATCATCTTGCGTTTGATAAAAAAAATGAAGACACCTTTCGTTAAATTAAAACTTTTCAGCTATATTCGACCTTCGGGTCTAAGCGAATGCATTTCTAAATCATTAGAAATATCTCAAAATATTTTGATCCTCAAGGTAGAATAATTTTGAAACATAGCGTGGCACTAATAGGCATCTTGAGAGCACTGTGAGAAAATAATTCATTTTAAAAGTACGTCTCGAGGTTTATTTTTTTCTAAGATACTCAAGGTTTTTCAGAAGTACAATAGGCCAAAATGCCCAAAATTCGCACGTATCAACATTCACTTAAACACATCATATCACACGCATCAAATCGCTCAAAATCACGACAGTGATATACAACCCGTAGGATATGTTTAACAACATCGTTAAAACAACAATCGGTTTATCAAAACTGGATGGAAAACGATATCAAGAACAAAACTCCATAAATTCAACTCTAGGGATTCAAGAAAATACCTAGGTTCGGCGAAGAACAAAGGATTAGATGATGTTAAAAATCATCTAGGATACTCCAAAACACCTTTGGATGGAAGAAAAATCAGCCCAGATGTGAAACCGAGTCGCTACGTCTCACTCTCATAGAGGAAGAAGAAGAAATGAAGAAAAATGCAACTTCTAGACTGGTGTCCAGTATTTATACTGGACACAATTAGCGTGCGCTAATCATTAAGGTTAGCGTGCGCTATCACGGCACCAAACAAAACTCCTGACCAAAAATACACTGTTAGCGTGCGCTAACCCCAAGTGTTAGCATGCGCTAACGAGAACTTCAGACCCAGTCCAGTAGCTCCTGGACTGCCCTGAAATACCAGGTAGCGTGCACTATCCTCCCCTTAGCGTGCTACCAACGCACTCTTGCGCGCGCTAGCTGCAAAGCGTAGCGTGCGCTAACGACCCACAGAGACAACAACAGAACACATCAGAAAAATTACATGCCGTAAACCTTTCTCACAAGGATTTACCAGGCTAAGCACAATTTCCCATGTCATTTCGAAAATGCTAAAAAGACCAATGACGGTAATATTTTTCCAAAGCTCACAAAAAGATTTGTCAAACCATCATGAAATATTCAAGGCCAAAATGCCAAAACTTGATTCAAGGAATCGGTTTTACGAAATGAAACTCAGTTTGCAAAATACCGAAAGCCGTTTGAAAGAACTCACGCAGCGGATAAAACACGGTACGAAAATACATCAAGAAGGATTTACACTCCTCGTATAAACCAAATACGAGAGTCTAATAAACACATATCGTGAAATCAAAATCCACAGAAGGATTCCATCATTCAATCGACTAATCATACAAATAACTCATGTCACACGAGGCACAACACAAGGAAGGGAGTTTTACATCCATAGGTCGCACGTAAGTGACGACCGCCCCTCGATACTAATCACGACCAATGATCTCAAACGACGCGTCGCGATGCGACTAAGTCAGACAAAATCCGACGAGACAAAACTAAAAAAAAAAACACAACTTGACTCGACAGCCTAGGTTTCCCCAAGCTAATCTGATTTTTAAAATCGTATACTCTAGTTATTCGAAAATAAAACCGATAAGTTAAAAATCGTTTTCAAGACCCTTTTAAACACGACAAGGGCTTAACAGCGGTAGCATTTTATAAAATGTCCTAAACACTTTTATACACGACCTTTAAATACCAACACAAGGTTTTATTTGAAAATACAAGGCTGGCTCGCCCAAATTCATGTCACTTTTCAAAAACCCACAATACGATCAAGTCTCAGAGATTTTCAAGCATGCACGCTGCATGTATTATTATTAATAGAAACACATTGGTTGTAAATAACAATAATTAGCCAAGTACCAACAATTTCCGAACACACGCATATACGGCATTCAAAAATCACCAGTTCAACAAGCGCAACTCGGGAATACTAATTCCAAGCATATGTCAAACTATCTCTTCAAGTTTAACAGCGTAACCAAAGATCACCAATTTGGACATATGTCGAAACCAGCTATGTGAGTTTCTCAACAAACTGTGCCATCAATACCTATACCGGGACATATCAATGTTCAAAACTTCTACATCATACTGCACCCTTCGGTGTCCAACCCATCAGTACATTCGGCTCAACGTACATTTAGTATATCGCAATTACCAAACACAGATTCCATCATACAACAAAAAACTAGAGGGTCAAGCCCACTCACAGTATACCACGGAGCAAAACTCGGATCTTTCGATCACCAACGATCCCACCAATGCTAGGAAGTTTAGCGATGGAAGGCTCGCAAAACGACAAACGGTCAAGCCCAGAACGGCGCACATACTCCAGAGAGACAAAGGATGGCGCAATACTAGAATCAAAAGTACACAAACCGGATGGATCGAAAACAACTCGACGATAAGTACGAGAGAGGCAATCACAGTTCAAGAAGTGGAATTTCAATACGAGAAAACAAGAGAATCGAGTAAGGAAAACTTACGAGCACTGGATGTACTGAGATGCCGGCAGCGGTGTGACAATGTGCAAAACAAAACACAACTAGACCCAAATAACCAACAAGCCTAGGTATCCATAAACCTAGAGCTCCGATACCATTTTCATAAAAAACCCCAAGATATTCGAGGTGTATTACAGCGCCGTGGACCCCTACATGGGATCCACCAGGCTAACACAAGAAAACACCTCTCGACTAACCGTCTCGGTTAGCAAGGAAACAATTGTTAACAACAAGAACATAAAACAACACGTCCGGTACAACCGGCATAATAAACATCAACCGACAAATACAGTAACTCCAACGAAGACCAATCACAATCCGAAAGGAAAATCCTAAGTACTCGCGAGTACAATCTATAAGTTTAGAAATATAGGAAACAACCATATCGAATTAGACAAAGGAAATAAGACGACCCAAATGCACATGTCAACGACCCTGGCCGACATCCTCGTACTGTCCCGGTGCTCGCTTGTCCGGAATCATAACCTGAAATCCATAACAAGAATTTCCCCAACAACGGGTCCCCAAAGGGGTTAGCAATTACGCTAGTACAAGTATTCAAGGCAAACCAATCGCTTACACATTTCATAGTACATGCACCAATATCATTTCAAAACCAAAACTAGACATGTCCTTTCCGGAAATAAACAGTCAAACAATTTGCCTTGGGAACAGAGTCATATCATAAATTCCCGCACGAGGCCTCTAAGGACCCTCCCGCACTGGCTATATTATAAAACAAAACACGCACATGCATCGCCTTGGGAACAGAGTCATATCATAAATTCCCGCACGAGGCCTCTAAGGACCCTCCCGCACTGGCTAGCTAAACAAACTCATGAATCCGGGACGCAAACCTTTGGATTCCCTCCTTGATCCCGTCGGACCAACACGAGGTGAGCAAATCACACACAAAATACATTACCATTCCACGTTAAGCATAAAGGTTTCCAAAAATACTTGCCTTGAATTATTGACGACGCAACGAACGGAAAGGAAAGTCACCGACGAACGCTAGGAACCAATGAAACCGAACCTAACGATTCGAAGAATACAATCACAACCATTTCTAAATGAATACGGAATTGGAATACACCCGAAAACCCGCCTACGATTCATGTATATTCGTATATAAACAACAACGAGGGCGGACCACAACCAAACCCTCTCGATTCCGTAAAAATCACGAAATATACCATGAATCCGTAGGGAAACTAAGAATACCAACAAGATTAATCATATTCATCATGAATTAAGCGACAAAACGGAACGAATCAGACAAAAATGCGAAAACCCCCAAATCTACCCAAAAGTAGGGTTCTAAAGATCTAACCTTGATTCGCTGGATCGAAGGATGTTATAGGATGATTGATCGGTGATATAAACTCAGAAACTTCATGGATTTTTTGTCCAACAACATGGTTTCGTCTCCTCCAAAACCCCAGCCTCGGACCGAAGAGAAATGAAATGAAAAATGACTGAAAAAGTCGCTGGTCTGTCATTTGTATACTGGGCCGGAACTAGCGTGCGCTAGCCTTCCCGGACTAGCGTGCCCTATCGGCCAGTATCGGCCGAGCACTCTAGGCCATGGCCCACATGACCCGGCACCCCCGACCAATTCTGCCGACCATGACTCGTCCGCCCGACTCCCGCTAGCGTGCGCTACGGCCGGAAGCCTGCGCGCGCTAGCCGACCTGTCCAGTAGCCACTAGACTAACAAACTCACCCAGGTAACGTACGCTAGTCGGTCGACAGCGTGCGCTACCCCTGCCGGTTAGAGTGCGCTACGACAAGCGATGGCGTGCGCTACTCCGCCGATCCCGACCGAGTCCAAACTCGTAATCCCTCTACCCGGGCCCGATAGCGTCTGCCGGCCGACTCGACAGCGTGCGCTACATCTGCCTTGAGCTAGCGCGCGCAGCTCCGGACGTAGAGTGCGCTACGCCGGTTCTGCCGCCGTGCTCGCCAGCCAAAGGCCCAAGACTTCCGACACAAGACCGGTCACCGGCCACCGCCACGACCCGACGCCTCGATTTTCGAAAACGCACGGAACGAACACGAAGAAAAGTTCGCGGACGACATCAACGACTCGAAATGAAAATGTAATATCATAATTAATCATACGCGACCAAGAAACAGGTCGAGACAACAATTTCAGATACGGATACCCGTAACTTTCAAGAAATTACAAAATGGCCCAAAACGCCCGGAAATCACGATACGTGATCAAATAACCAAACCGAAGTTCACAACACGTCTAACAAAGTTAAACAGACTTGCGGAAACTCAAATGTTAGCTTGGACGAGATTCGCAAGAATCGAACTCAAGTGCGGAAAAGTCGCTAAAAAGCACGGAACTCAACAAAACAACACCGAAACGAACTCGGATGACAAAAAGTGTAGAATTAATCATTCTCAGAATGACGAAACAGTCCTGAGCGAGTCGTCAAAACGGACTTCCGCCGAAAAAAGAAATTTACCGGAAATCGAAAATTGCGGATATTACAAGACCCGCATTGAGATCACTGCATGGAAATGTCATAAGTGAATCTCAATATAACAGTATGTCAATAAATCCTTGAACCTGAGATTATCATAGAGTCCAACATGATAACTGCTATGCCTTGATGTAATCCAACGTCATCTGAAACATGGTGATCATAAAGGTTAGCGATCAGGATTAGTGGGAGCCATGTAGAGGGCAATGAATAATCAAGATGGGGATCCCTCTCTTAAGTGAGAGAGATATCTGTTGGGCCCCTCGATAAGTAGGACTGAAGGAAATGCATGGCCATGCTCAAATGAAGAGTCAATTGATTCAATCAGTCTACTTAATATCGAGAAAGCATTTGAACATAAATAACTATGACAGACTCCATGACTTAATTCAAATATGATATCGCGTGACAAAGGGATTTGACACGTTAAAAGTTTTAATGGACTATTAACTTATATTATTTGGGTAATCATAATGTCTTGCTAGAGGCCGCTTATGATTTATTATTTAATAAGGTATTAAATAATTGCCAACATAATATAAGCCTTTTGGGTCGCACGTACGACAATAATAGACAAGTAGGAATAAATATGAACTGGGAAAAATAAATATAATATTGGATATTATAGTTATAAGGAGATTAAATAATAAGTAATATATAATATTGTATATTATATATATTGTATTATTTAATAAGTTGAGGGGCAACTAAGCAAATACTAGAGTTTGACTCTAGGGTTTACTTGGTATAAATATAAGGTCTTGGACAAGGAATTGAAATGAGAAAATAAGACCTAAAAATCGCCACCTTCAAGAACAAGAAAATCGGCCCTCTACTTCCTACTGTAGGAGAACGAAGTCGGTCGTCTAATCCCCTTCCCTTGGTTGATCTTGATCAATAGTACAATCCTTCTAGTAAGGAATTCGTGTTGTACTATGTATCAATATTATTCGTGAGGATTTAGCAATCCGGATTGTGGAATTGTTCGTGTGTGGATCACCAAAAGAGGAAGAAGATATTCATCTGCTTCTAGTCCGGATCTAGAACTATTCAATCAGATTAAGGTAATTCGATTCACTGTTTAATCAAACAATTAAATTACTGCATGAGATCCTAAATTAGGTTTTCACATTTATTATACCGCTGCGTTTTTACTCCGATTATTTTGTATTCGATGCATAGAAAACCTAACAGTGGTATCGGAGCCAACTTGCAAGTAATTTAATTGTTTGCGTAGAACATATTTATGTGTAAATTATGTTCTTGATTATGTTTATAAAATATGGATTTTATAAAATAATTTTTCTGGTTTAATTTGATTAAACCGGATCGTCAAAAACTAATTTTTCTGGACCGTTTTCGCGAATTTCTGCTCCAGAACTGTTCTGGAACAGATCTGTTTCGAGATGGGTTGGATTCGGATCGGGTCGGAGCTGGACCTGCGGGCTAATTTAATTAGCAAAAATGTTTTCGCAATACCAGGGTTTCGCAATACCAAAAGAGGAAGGAGATATTCATCTGCTTCTAGTCCGGATCTAGAACTATTCAATCGGATTAAGGTAATTCGATTAACTCTTTAATCAAACAATTAAATTACTGCATGAGATCCTAAATTGGGTTTTCACATTTATTATTCCGCTACGTTTTTACTCCGATTATTTTGTATTCGATGCATAGAAAACCTAACAGTAGTATCGGAGCCAACTTGCAAGTAATTTAATTGTTTGCGTAGAACATATTTTTGTGTAAATTATGTTCTTGATTATGTTTATAAAATATGGATTTTATAAAATAATTTTTCTGGTTTAATTTAATTAAATCAGATCGTCAAAAACTAATTTTGTGGACTGTTTTCGCGAATTTCTTCTCCAGAACTGTTCTGGAACAGATATGTTTTGAGATGGGTCGGATTCGGGTCGGGTCGGGTCGGAGCTGGACCCGCGGGCTAATTTAATTAGCAAAAATGTTTTCGCAATACAAGGGTTTCGCAATACCAAAAGAGGAAGGAGATATTCATCTGCTTCTAGCCCGGATCTAGAGCTATTCAATCGGATTAAGGTAATTCGATTAACTCTTTAATCAAACAATTAAATTACTGCATGAGATCCTAAATTGGGTTTTCACATTTATTATTCCACTGCGGTTTTACTCCGATTATTTTGTATTCGATGCATAGAAAACCTAACAGTGGTATCGGAGACAACTTGCAAGTAATTTAATTGTTTGTGTATAACATATTTATGTGTAAATTATGTTCTTGATTATGTTTATAAAATATGGATTTTATAAAATAATTTTTTTGTTTTAATTTGATTAAATTGGATCGTCAAAAACTAATTTTATGAACTGTTTTCGCGAATTTCTGCTCCAGAACTGTTCTGGAACAGATATGTTTTGAGATGGGTCGTATTCGGGTCGGGTCGGAGCTGGACCCGCGGGCTAATTTAGTTAGCAAAAATGTTTTCGCAATACAAGGGTTTCGCAATACCAAAAGAGGAAGGATATATTCATCTGCTTCTAGTCCGGATCTAGAGCTATTCAATCGGATTAAGGTAATTCGATTAACTCTTTAATCAAACAATTAAATTACTGCATGAGATCCTAAATTGGGTTTTCACATTTATTATTCCGCTGCGTTTTTACTCCGATTATTTTGTATTCGATAGAAAACCTAACAGTGGTATCGGAGCCAACTTGCAAGTAATTTAATTGTCTGTGTAGAACATATTTTTGTGTAAGTTATGTTCCTGATTATGTTTATAAAATATGGATTTTATAAAATAATTTTTCTGGTTTAATTTGGTTAAATTGGATCGTCAAAAACTAATTTTCGGGACTGTTTCGTAAATTTCTGCTCCAGAACTGTTCTAGAACAGATCTGTTTCGAGATGGGTCAGATTCGGGTCGGGTCGGGTCGGAGCTAGGCCCGCGGGTTAATTTAATTAGCAAAAATGTTTTCGCAATACAAGGGTTTCGAACCCTGGTGATCTGCCCGCCTTTCGCCGATTTACCAAATGGGCTGCAGTTTTGTTTTGCAAACAATAAACGGAATGTTTTATAAAAGGCAGGAAATCTGTTTTAAAATTGCAAAATATATATCGGCAGGACCATCTCGGGTGGAGCACATATTTGTGAATCGTGTTCACTGCTCCTCTATTAACCGCCTGTTTATAAAATCAAAAATAAATGTTTGAAAATGCATTTTTGCAGCCGGCGGGATTTGAACCCGCGCGGCCGTGAGGGGAAATGCGTGCTCGGCCATATGGTCTAGGAATCTAGATTGTTTAATTTTGACATAGTTTTAATTTATTGTGATTGTCAGATAGATTGATTATTTAGTATATTACTTGCTTTATTAATTATTTGATAATTATTTATGGTATGTGTATGGTCTATGGCATGACCATTAATTGACCAATGTGATTGGATAATTTCTTATGGGTTGGTTTTACGGCATGCGTGTCGTTTAACTATAATTGGTTTTACGGCTTGCGAGTCGTCTATTTAAATTGTTTATTATTTTACGGCCTGCGCGTCGTTTGCACTTCTTGTAATTTAATTTACTAGTGTAGTATTAAATTTCATGAATGTAATGAAGACAAGAAGGACGAGAAGGACCGACTCGAGGAGCAAATTGATCGCGTATGACGTTCCAAGGAGTTGGGAAGATCAATGAAGACCATATTTAACCCTTTAGATTGACCTTTGTGATTTTCATGTTGGCTCATGAAAATCACGTTAGGATTATGGTCATGCTATACACGGTCCTATGTTTTTATTGTCATGTGATGCGATGTATGTTTAAATTTATGCATGTATGTGATGCTATGTATGTTTAGATGTATGTTAGCAAAACATAGACATTAACATAGGATAAAAATCCCTCGTTAAAATTTTAAAATTGCCGTTCATTTGAAAAATACCTATCAAGACTTCGATCATCATGAGTGGGTCGTGCCAAAGCTGGGCACTCGGATTATCTTAGTAAGGTAGGATAGGTAATGGTGATACCTATACGTTTAATGAATTTGGAAATCAAAGTAGTTTTGAACCTTAAGGCATAAGATGGGATTATAACATGCTTGGGCATACGATGCCAAATCCCATGATATAATCTAAGAGTTACATATGATGTAATCGATAAAGAGTTATCCACCTAAAGTAGCTCAATTCTAGGCGTCATGCCAGAGTTGAGTTTAGGATTGTGCGAAATGGGATCTTAGCCCACTAAAATTACAAATGTTGTAAATTGAGGGTACATTGTTTTAGTGAGAGTATTTTTCGAGAAATAAAATAATGTGACTAAATATTTTGCGTATTGAATTTTGTATAATCGCATCAAACAACACATCCACCATTTCACTGCGATCCGTCCTTGAAAAGGACAAGCTCAAACAAAACGGAAGCAACTATCTGGATTGGATCCGAAGCTTGAGAATAGTTCTGAAGCAAGAAAGAAAGCTGTATGTTCTTGAGGAAGAAATTCCCGATGAGCCGGCTGACAATGCAAACAAAGAAACAAAAGATAAATGGAAGAAACATTGTGATGATTCCATTGATGTCAGTTGTCTTATGTTAGCCACGATTTGTCCAGAACTTCAGAAGAATCTGGAGGAAATGGAAGCTTATGAGCTAAATGCTCACCTCAAGGAAACTTTCTCGAAGCATGCTAGGCAGGAGAGGTATGAGACCTTTCAAGCCTTGTATACTTGCAAGATGGTTGAGGGGACATTTGTCAGCGCTCATGTACTCAAGATGAAAGTATATATTGATCATCTTGAAAGGCTTGGTTTTCCACTTTCTAAGGAGCACTCCACGGATGTGATCCTAAACTCATTGCCCAAAAGTTTCGGTCAGTTCATTATGAACTATAATATGAATGAGATGGAGAATTCCATTGCTGAGCTGCATGGGATGCTTAAAACGGCTGAGCAAAATATTAAGAAAAAACCAAGCCATGTGCTGATGGTCAGCAAAGGGAAATCCTTTAAGAACAATGACAAGGGCAAGGGTAAGACAAAAGTTGTCAAATCTAAAGACCCTACTAGGCCGGTTTTCAAGGCTAAGGCTCCCAAAGATGGAAATTGCCATCATTGTAATAAACCAGGACACTGGAAAAGAAATTGCAAGATTTACTTGGAAGAGCTAAAGCGTACCAAGGGTAGTGAGACTGCTACAGGTATATTTGTTATAGAAGTTAACTTATCTACTTCTAACTCCTGGATATTGGATACTGGATGTGGATCTCACATTTGTACAAATGTTCAGGGGTTGAGAAGCATTAGAGAACTGAAGAAAGGGGAAGTGGATCTAAGAGTCGGCAATGGAGCAAGAGTTGCTGCACTAGCCGCAGGAACTTATGATCTAGTTTTACCCAACGGGCTTTTGTTAGTTTTGAACAAATGCTATTATGTTCCTGCTATGAATAGGAATATTATTTCAGTTTCTACATTAGATTGTGAAGGTTACAGTTTTCTTATTAAGAATAAGATTATTCGTATTTTCTTTGATGACTTGCTTTATGGTACTGCAAAGTTATATACTGGCCTTTACAATATTGATATAGATGAGTCCGACACTTTGGAAGTCTATAACATTGCATCCAAGAAACCTAAGCTCAATGATTCTAATCCGACTTACTTATAGCATTGTCGACTTGGTCACATAAACGAGAAACGCATTTCTAAACTCCATAATGATGGACTTTTAGACTCTTTTGACTATGAATCATAAGGGACATGTGAATCTTGTTTATTGGGCAAGATGACGAAGAATCCTTTCACCGGTCATGGAAAAAGGGCTAGTGATCTGTTAGGCCTAATACATACTGATGTATGCGGACCTCTTAGCACTCATGCCAGAGGCGGATACCAATACTTCGTTACATTCACCGATGATTTTAGCCGATATGGAGATGTTTATATCATGAAGTATAAACATGAATCTTTTGAAATGTTCAAAATATTCCAGAATGAAGTACAGAATCAACTAGGCAAGACAATTAAAGCCCTTCGATCGGATCGAGGTGGGGAATACTTGAGCCAAAAGTTCGATGATCATCTTAGGAGTTATAGAATTGTTTCACAACTTAATCCTACCGGAACATCTCAGCATAACGGAGTGTCCGAGAGGAGGAATCGAACTTTATTAGATATGGTTCAATCCATGATGAGTCGAACAGAGCTTCCATTATCATTTTGGGGCCACGCCTTAGAAATAGCAGCATTCACCCTTAACTGTGTTCCATCTAAAGCATTTGAAAAGACACCATTCGAGAAATGGACTGGTAAGAGACCAAACTTGTCTTTTCTAAATATCTGGGGTTGCGAAGCATTCGTAAGGCGCCAAGTGTTTGAAAAACTGGCAGCCATGTCTGAAAGATGTTTATTTGTGGGGTATCCTAAGGAAGCTAAAGGATATTATTTTTATAAGCCCACATAGAACAAAGTGTTTATTGCTCGAAATGCTGTATTATTAGAAAGAGAATTTATTTACAAAAGAGACAGTGGGAGAAGAGTAATTCTCGAGGAAACTCGAGATCCACAAGAAGACAATGCTTCATCGGTGGAAACTGAACAAGCTCAACAATCAGTTGAAGAGCCCGTTCAAAGTACACAAGCCCCACGCAGATCTGATAGGATGCGATATGAACCTAAGAGATATGGTTATATCGTAACAGAGGATGATGACGCGTCGCTCATAGATGATGAGCCTAGTACATATACATAAGCTTCTTCAGGACCAGAGTCCGATGAATGGCTAGAAGCCATGAGGTCAGAGATGCAGTCTATGTATGACAATCAAGTTTGGAACTTGATAGATCCACCCGAGGGTGTTAAAACCATTGGGTGCAAATGGGTCTATAAAAAGAAGAAAGACATGGATGATAATCTGCAAGTGTATAAAGCTAGACCAATGGCCAAAGGTTATAGACAGATTCATGGTGTTGACTATGATGAGACCTTTTCGCCAGTAGTCATGCTTAAATTAATTAGAATTTTATTTGCCATTGCCGCATACTATGATTATGAAATATGGCAAATGGATGTCAAAACAGCATTCCTTAATGGAAACTTACTCGAAGATGTGTAGATGACACAACCTGAATGTTATGTTCATCCATAAAATTCTAAAAAGGTTTGCAAGCTTCAATGATCCATTTATGGGTCGAAGCAGGCTTCTCGGAGCTGGAATCTTCGCTTTGATGAAACTGCCAAAGAGTTTGGGTTTATTCAAAATGAATATGAACCATGTGTGTACATGAAGGTTAGTGGGAGCATAGTTGTTTTCTTAGTCTTATATGTAGATGACATATTACTCATTGGAAATGACATACCCACCTTGCAGACAGTCTAGACTTGGTTGGCAAGTTGTTTTTCAATGAAAGACTTGGGAGAAGCTGCTTATATTCTTGGTATAAAACTCTATAAAGATAGATCAAAGAGAGTGATTGGTCTGAGTCAAAGTACCTTGTACTCGTCCAGATGTATCGTTTACCCTTAGCATGACAAGTCGATACCAATCAAATCCAGGTGAAAGTCACTGGACAGCAATGAAAACTATCCTAAAGTACTTAAGAAGAACTAAGGATGCGCTCCAAATATATGGAGGTGTGGGAAACGAGCTGGCTGTAAATAGTTACGCCGATGCAAGTTTCAAAACCGATAGAGCCGATTTAAGATCGCAGATGGTTTTGTGTTTTGTTTAAAATGAAGATGTTGTGAGTTGGAAATGTTCCAAGTAAACATGCTCATAGATTCTATAACTTAAAACTGAGTACCTGGAAGCATCGAATACAGCCAAAGATAATATGTGGAACCTTTTAGGTCCTATAAGTCTTTACTGCGGCAATAATGGTGCTATTGCGCGAGCTAAAGAGTCATGGACCGATCATAATTCCAAACATATACTCAGAAAATATCACCTAGTCAGAGAGATCGTCAGATGAGAAGATATTGCAATATGCAAAGTAGCAACGGAATAGAACGTTGCAAGATCCACTTACCAAGCATCTCTCACAAGGAAAGCAAGTTGAGCATGCTAGAGCGATAGGACTAAAAGTCATGAATGAATGGTCCTAGTGCAAGTTGGAGATTGTTGGGAATAGTGCCCTAGGATATTCGATGTGCCTAGATTTATAATTGTCACATTTAAATAAAGTTATTTGATATCATTTATTTCTCGTTGATTATTATAATGTGTGCATGTTTTAATATTATAATAATCGAATAATAGTTATTCACGAATAATAAGATTATTCAAATGTCCCTGATACAATCATGTTGAGTAGGGACTCAAGTGATTAATATACTAGTATAAGTTTATTGATAATCATCGGATGATTATGCGTATGGTACGGATCAATCTTATGGGTATTGGTTGGAGAACTAATACTAGACAGACCCGCATTGAGATCACTGCATGGAAATGTCATAACTGAATCTCAATATAATAGTATGTCAATAAACTCTTGAACCTTAGATTATCATAGAGTCCAACATGATAGCTGATATGCCTTGACGTAATCCAACGTCATCTGAAACATGGTGATCATAAAGGGTAGCGTTCAGGATTAGTGGGAGTTATTTAGAGGGCAATGAATAATCAAGATGGGGATTTGTCCCTCTCTTAAGTGAGAGATATATCTGCTGGGCCCCTCGATAAGTAAGACTGAAGGAAATGCATGGCCATGCTCAAATTAAGAGTCATTTGATACAATCAGTCTACTTAAGATCGAGAAAGCATTTGAACATAAATAAGTATGACATAATCCATGAATTAGTTGAAATATGATATCGCGTGACAGAGGGATTTGACACGTTAAAAGGTTTAATGGATTATTAACTTATATTATTTGGGTATTCATAATGTCTTGCTAGAGGCCGCTTATGATTTATTATTTAATAAGGTATTAAATAATTGCAAACAAAATATAAGCCGTTTGGGTCGCACGTACGACAATAATAGACAAGTAGAAATAAATATCAACTGGGAAAAATAAATATAATATTGGATATTATATTTATATGCAGATTAAATAATAAGTAATATATAATATTCGATATTATATTTATTGTATTATTTAATTAGTTGAGGGGCAACTAAGCAAATAATAGAGTTTGACTCTAGGGTTTACTTAGTATAAATATAAGGTCTTGGACAACGAGTTGAAATGAGAAAATAATACCTAAAAATCACCACCTTCAAGAACAAGAAAATCGGCCATCTACTTCTTACTGTAGGAGAACAAAGTCGGTCGTCTAATCCTCTTCCCTTAGTTGATTTTGATCAATAGTACAATCCTTCTTGTAAGGAATTCATGTTGTACTATTTATCAATATTATTCGTAAGGATCTAGCAATCCGACTTGTGGAATTGTTCGTGTGTGGATCACCAAAAGAGGAAGGAGATATTCATATTCTTCTAGTCCTGATCTAGAATTATTCAATCGGATTAAGGTTATTCGATTAACTCTTTAATCAAACAATTAAATTACTGCATGAGATCCTAAATTGGGTTTTCACATTTATTATTCCGCTGCGTTTTTACTCCGATTATTTTGTATTCGATGCATAGAAAACCTAACACAGATGTCATTCCAAATCCGTTCATAAAACTCCACATGAGATGTGGGAGGGCTGGAAGCGAAGTCTTAATCATATTAGGATTTGGGGATGTCCCGCCTATGTTAAGAAGACTAAGGTGGAAAAGTTGGAAGCGAGGTCCGAAAAGGGACGTTGCATTGGATTCCCGTCTGGGACAATGGGGTTTGTATTCTACATGCCCGAAGATCGAAAGGTCGTTGTTGCTTTACAATCAAACTTCCGGGAAGATGAGTTCATTCAGGAAGGCGGAGCAAATAGAAGTATTTCTTTAGAAGAATACAATGAAACTCCTAAGGAGACACATGTGCAAGAAATCAGAACCGAAACTTCTGAAACACAAGTACAACCACCTCGAAGGTCTAGTAGGGTGTCTCATTTACCTAAGAGGTATGGGCTTGTGCACTTGGAGTAGCTGGGTCTCCATGAGGTTCTAAGTGATATCCAAGAAACTGACCCAACGACCTATGACCAAGCGATGGTGGATGTGGACTCCGAAAAATGGCGTGAAGCTATGGAGGCTGAGATAGACTCGATGCATGTCAATCAGGTCTGGAGTCTAGTAGACCGCACCAAGGGCATAGTGCTTATTGAGAACAAGTGGATCTACAAGAGATAGACTGATGGTGATGGAAAGGTTGACGCCTATAAGGGCAGGCTTGTGGCGAAGGGTTATACCCAAAAGGAAGGGATCGATTATCACGATACATTCTCGCCCGTAGCTATGATCAAGTCTATTCGCATGATGCTTGTTATAGCTGCCTACCACGATTATGAGATATGGCAAATGGACGTAAAGGCGGCTTTCCTTAATGGATTCCTCGAGGAGGAAATCTATATGGAGCAGCCTAAAGGCTTTTTGTCCGAGGTCGATATTCAGAAAGTGTGCAAACTTCATCGTTCCATTTATGGACTGAAGCAAGCGTCGCGTCAGTTGGAATCTTCATTTTGACTAGGCGGTCAAAAAGTTTGACTTCGTGCAAAATGAAGAGGAACCTTGTGTATACAAGAGGGTTAGTGGGAGAAAGATTACATTCTTAGTACTATATGTAGATGACATTATACTAATAGAAAATGATGTGGGAATGCCCAGTTCTGTGAAAGCTTGGCTTTTGAGTAATTTCTCCATGAAACACTTGGGAGAAGCTACCTATATTCTTGGTATTCAGATCTACCGAGAGAGAGTGCAGAGAACAATAGGTCTCTCCCAAGCCCTCTATATAAATAAGATCTTAAAGCGATTTAAGATGGATGATTCTAAAAGAGGGTTCCTTACGATGCAACATGGAATAAAACTCTCCTCAGAGATGTGTACTCAAAGTGAGGAACAACGAAAGGAAATGAGTAATATACCATATACTTCGGCAGTGGGTAGCCTTATGTATGATATGTTGTGTACGAGACCTGTCATTGTGCACGCTGTGAGCGTGGTAAGTAGGTTTCAGGCAAACCCTGGTAGGGAACATTGGACATCCGTAAAGAACGTTCTCAAGTACATGAGATGGACTAGAGATATAGTTCTTATGTACGGCAGTGGAGAATTGGATGTGGTGGGATTCACTGATTCGGACTTCTAAGGACAGAAGGATGATTCGATGTCTACTTCTAGCTACATATTTACTCTTAATGGAGGAGCAGTGTCTTGGCGTAGCGCCAAGCAAAGCGCGACTGCTGATTCCACCTGTCAGGCTGAGTATCAAGAAACCTCGGTGGCTTCCAAGGAAGGGTTCTCGATAAAGAAGTTTCTGGGAGAACTTCAAGTGATACCATGTGCTGAGCTGCCTGTTCCACTGTATTGCGACGACGACGGAGCTGTAGTGCAGGCCAAGGAGCCGAGGTTTCACAACAGTACCAAACACATTGAGAGGAAGTATCATCTCGTAAGAGAATTTGTTCGCAAGGGATGCATTGTGCTGCATAGAGTAGACTCAGCCGACAACGTCGCTAATCCACTGACCAAGCCACTTCCTCATATTAGATTGGAGCATCATCTAGAGAACATGGGTATTAGATACCATAGTATGTGGCATTGAGTGCAAGTGGGAGATTGTTAGAAGTATGCCCTCGAATGCCACTCAGAGGATGTTGAGTGAGGGCATTGTACTTGTTATTATGTAATTCATTCTCATAAGGCAAATGGATGTTTCTTTATTTACTGGTAGTTACTGGCATTCCTAACTCGTAAATATACATATAGAAACTAGTCCGTGTATTTGAGATCAAAACGTTCCACTCCTAATTGGATAAGGGGGTCGGCACTGGAAATGTTTATAGCTCAAATACTTAATCGTTCGCAAGTCGATGAAACATGAATGGGCGTTAAGTTTATGTGAAGACTTGTATGACGTGTTCTCTGACATGGAGAGTGCCTATCGAACACTAATGGTTAGTGGGAGCTCACGTTATAGGTATGCTAATTGGATTAGTATACTCGAAACGACTCACCCTCGATTCGTCACACGGATTTCACTCCGGGACAGTCAATGACGGAATCGAAAGGTTGTGATAGGTATTCGTGAATCTTCGAATTGAGGATTTATTAGGGATGTGATTGTGACATCAAGATTTTCATTAGAGTAGTTCGACCCTATAAACCGGAAGGCGGGGGTCAACCTCGACGTGCGTCATGACGGGCAAGTAGCAGGTCCTACTGAATACCAAGATAGAATTCTTTCTCCTATAAGTGAACAGGTTATATGTCCTATGCAGTTATTGGCCGATGATATCATAAGTCTTTGGCCAAAGCATTGGAGCTAGTTGTATTTGATACACGAGAGCTCAATAATCTCTATTTGCATTAACACATGCATAGAGTCAAGTACAGATAGGGTTTGACTGACCGTGACCCTATAACTTGATCGGGACATTTGAAAGAAGGGTTTATACGTATACTGGTATTCACGACAGAATGGTTCTTGAATGATCTCATCATTCGTTCTTAGTTGGGGTACAGTGTAGGCCGCCAGGCTGGCTAGGTGGTGCTACTACTCTTTGGTTCCTCCCATTGCTGACTGAGACGGACCTACCGAGTCGTGCAATAGGATTGATGACATAATGAATCAAACTTGTTCTCTCATTATGAATATTAGATATTGGATATCTAATTTGGGACATTAGATGTCTAAATCGATTTATTGGATAAATTGATTTACGGCCTAATGAATTAAATAAATTACTGGGTGATTAATTTAATTCATAAATATAATTATTTCTTGGAGAAATTAATTATGTTTTTATGTATTTGATTTGATTAATTGATCGACACAAATACATCAGAACAGAATAGGAGTTTATCTGTTTGGACTCACGGGAGTCCGAAATTGACCGAACTCGTCCGGTTCCTTCTAGATGGCCACGCCTTTTCCTTCCCCTTTCCCTTAGTCATTATCTCCCCCTAAATTGGTTGATGACTTACAATGTCAAGGGGACAAGATCCTTTAATATATCCATATTGATGATTTGGTCTTGATTTGGGGAGGATATTATGAAGAATAAAAGAAGACTAACTCTCCCTCCCATTTCACTTGCATCATCCGTAAGTTTAAGTAAGAGAGAGAGAAAAGAGTTTCTTTTTCATGTTCTTCATTTTCTTCATATTTTTCTTGGAGAAATATTGTGAGGATTAATTGAGAGATATAGATTAAGCACTTGGAGTGTTATAATCTTGAATCAAAAGCTTCATCATCCTAGCTCTAGCCGTATCCTTGGAGGATAGCAAGGTGATCGTCATTCCGTTCGTTTCTCTGGCACGTGGCAAGTAGAGACACGGTCCTTTCGGCGTTGGATCATCCAAGAGCTTGGAGCGGATTGGATTCGTAGAGATCAACCAAAGCTTGGGGAATAGCTCAAGAGAAGGACACCATTTAATCAACAGACCACAAGGGTATGTTTCTCGTATGATCTTGTGTTTCATTTAATATTCGTATATACGTAGCTCGATCGATCCTCGTAGGGATTCAGATCGAATTAATTTTCGTTTTACCCCTTCCGCTGGGCCTTCAATTTAGGCACCGAATCCCAACACATACGCCATCATCGATATTCCCAATAATTTGCTCCATTGGATGATCTTTCACATTATCCCATTCCTTAGGAAGTTTGAAAGGATTATCTTCCTGCTTGTCCGATCATAAGTCAAGCTTCTCTAATTCCTTCATTGCTTCTGACACATCATTAGCTGGAACCATACCTGCACTATATATCTACATCGATGAATCGTGCGCTTGGGAGTAGTAAACTTTAGAACCAACAACATAAATCACAGGCAGGATACTTGCCTTGAGAACCGGCACGCGAATATTCCGAAGGACTCGACCAAAAAGCCCCAAAAATCTACAACTTCCATGAGAATATAATAACACAATCCTACAAGCATTTCAACCGAACATAACAGCAAATACGCCCACAACCTAAAGGGAATCTCATTGATACATTTAATCAATCATTAAAGGTTCAAGGTTTACCAAGAGAACAAAATCATAAATCGAATAGTATGAATTCGAGATGAGGATATACTCCCGAAAATATGATGAACAACACCTGATACTACCAACTGATTCATCAAAACCGGATCAAACTTGGAATCAAGAACAAAATTTTAAAAATTCAACTCTATAATTTCAATAAAATTACCTATGATTCGGACGAAATGGGATGAAGGATGAGGATAGACATGATCAAAGCTTCTCAAGATGACGAAAAACACAAATTCCAAGTTAAAGGATCAACTCCCTATACCAAAATCACAAAGACGTATGAAGGAAGAGGGAAAATGGAGAATGTCCCGAAATGAAGTCTGTTGGCTACATATATATGACTTTATCGTTACGTACACAACACCTCAAGGTTGTGTACGTAAACGCATCAAAGTTACATATGTAACATTCTACACAGAGGAAACTACCTTAATCTCTGAGGCATGCAAACGTACGTAACATCTCTAAGGTTACATAAGCAACACTTTATAACATACGTTATCTTCACATAGTTACGTACGTTAGGGTCTTTCAAGAGGATAAAGCCTCGACTATCATATATGTTAACATACGTTATCCATAGACATAACATACGCACCAGTTACATATGTAATGCACTGGTTACAGATGTGACATGTACTGACAGCAGTACTTTTTAGAAGTCGGTGCAACGACACAAACTTCTCAGCAAGGCACCATGACCATACAACTTCCGGAAAAGTTCTAACGTTGAAGGATGAAAACAAGCATATAAAAAAGCACATTATATCATTCCACATGCACATGACAATCAAAACAACACATGAGACGATAAGTCGCGCTCGACAAATATCATAACTCGAATACAACAACAATACAAAATGGAGAAATACTTCCAATTAATCATCATCAGAAAAAATACCTGGAACATAATTACAAATAATCCAGACAAACAGAAACGAAAATCTCACGCATTACGGAGGCCGCATATGATAATATTAATGTTGATAATAATCCACTAATCCCCTTCAGATACCGCTGCTAGTACACGAAGGCATGTAAGACATGCTTATATTATATGAGGCGGGTGTCCTCTAAAGCATTACTTTGGGTATGTGAGTCAGTCAGACGTGGCTCTTAATTTTATGTTAAATGCCCTGTGAGATATTACTTCGTGTATATGAGAAAATGAGAGTGGGTCACTATGATTATGATTCTCAGTTCCCTATGAGACATTACTTCGAGTATATGCGATAGATCAGACTGGGAATTTATGATTGTTGATGATATATTGAGCTATTTTGGTGTATAGCAGCTGAGTCGAGGGCCCAAAGAAAAAAAAATAGTTTTCTAAGTGATGAAAGTTAAAATATATGTTCATGTCAAAGCATTACTGTTGGGATAAATGTAATACCCTCGCCTTTAATATTGTATTTTATGATTTAAGTTAAGTGTTTTCGCACCATATCTGTGATGTTGTAGCAAGTATCGACGAATTATGTTAAGTTGGATTCATGGTCATTCATACTATATTAGTTGTTGGGTGATATTGGGAGAATTCCATTTATGCTTGTTATAGTACTTAACGTACGTTAACCTGTCTTCATAACGTACGCTATGTATGTCGCCTTACGTACGTAACATCAATACGTTAATGTACGTAATGCGGAAGATCCTCCAGCAGTTCGCCTTTCGGCGGGTGGGGCCGAGCGGGGGTAGGTGGTCGGGAGTCGATCGCGACAGCCAAGTCAACGGCTATTACGTACATAATAGCTACATAGTTACGTACGTAACGAATTGCGTGTTTTGAGGCAGTAAGATCTGATGAAATTGGTTACGTACGTAATGATCATAAGATTACGTACGTAAGGGCTATAACGTACGTTAACCACGTTCATTAACGTACGTAATGCTGAGTTCAGATTATAAAAGTATGACTTTCCATTCACTTCCTACTCGACCCTTTTCAACCTCCCAACTGAGGAACGATTCCTTTCCCTTCCAACTTCGTTTCTAAGCCTTTCTAACTTGTGTTGGAGCTTCAGCACTTGATTGGTGACTTGGAGAGTTAGAGATTGAAGTGTATCCCTTGAAGTGTTGGTGTTGTTCTTCATTTTAAGGTTGGTCTTTCTTTAACTCATATCAATTCCATGCTTATGATGATGTTAGTAGATAAATACTTCACATAATGTTAGTTTAAACTAGTGCAAACATGATAAGTTAATGGAATCATGCTCAAACTAAGTGAAGATTAACATTGAAGGTATTAGTGTTACTTCTTGATGTAAATAACTTCATAATGTGATTGTGTTGGTAATGATATACATAAAACCTGATGTATAACATGATAATCGGAAGTTGATTATAGTCTCAACACTAGGAACATGTTAGGGATGATATCCTTAATGATTTAAAAGTGAGAAATGTTAAATTTGTCTTGAACATTCTATTTATTCTTGAAGGTAGTATGGAACCATGATTTTTGGCCTCTAAAACCTTTGTAATAAAATTGTTGGAAAGATTATGTTAACCCTTTGAAGATGTTCTTCGCTAGATGGGATGAAGTTACTTCAAAAATTTCAAGTATCCAATGATATAACCATAGATTGCCTATTACAACCATATTTCTAAAAAATTGTTAAAAACCATTGCAATTGAGAAACCAAATCACATAAATTGCAATGCTTTTGAAAAGCGTTGCAATTCCATTGGAAAAATCTAAGAAAGTTTAAAACATGCATTCTATTGCAATACTTTTTTAAAATCGTTGCGGTATCTATTCATTTTGGGGGGAAAATGTGGCGGGCTTGTAAAATATGAGCGGGATTTTGGGAAAATGTTGGCGGGCGTACAAAAAATAACAAAAGAAAAAAGAAAAGAAAAAACAAAACCCACACGACACACAACACAACCCACACGGCACACAGACACCAAAACAAACACACGAACACAAAAGTGAACTCGTCAAGCTCGAAGAGGGGAAATCAAGCTCGAAGAAGATTAAAGGTTGACAAAGGTAAATCATCGATCCGAAATCCTTTTTGTTTTTTGTAGTTTTGAATCAATTTTGTTACATGCCCAATTCTTCTTCCTTCTTCGTATATTGCTCTATTTTTTTGTTCTTAATTAGGATTCCTATGTTTCTTGTGTAAATTCGAACTATGTAATCGTGTTTGTTTGGGGGTTTATGTTTGTTTGTTTGTTGTAATTGGGGGTTTATTTTTGTTTAATTTAAGTTTTTACTTTGATTCTAATTTTGATCTGTCTCCCTATCTCCGTCTCTATTCAAAGTTTGCTTTTTAATTTATACAAGTCCTATTTTTATAAATTTTAAGGCAGCTCTGTTTATTTGTTTGTGTAGATAATAGGTCTACATTTATGCTCTGTTTTTGTTTATGCTCTTTTTTTATGCCCTCTTTATATCTTCTGTATTTTCTGTTTTTGCTTCAATGTGCAGATAATAGGTTTGTGAATTTGCAAAGATGACTTGGATTTCACTTCCAAAATATACTAAGGCATACCTTGATGGGGTGACAGATTTTGTTAGAAATCGATTTGATAATTTTGCAGTAGGGAATGAACTCAAATGCCCTTGCAAAAATTGTAATGTCGTTTAAATCTTGTAGGGAAGATATAGTTGATCATCTTGTATGGCATGGTCCTTGTCCATCGTTTGTTAACTGGATATACGAAGTGTCCACCCCTAAGTTTAGCAAACCTAATGATGATATGGATTTTGATACGGGTATTGGTCTTGGTGATGATTTTGATGAAATGATTCATGATGAAGGTAGAGTTAGAAATGGAATGAATAATATGGCAAAAGATTTTTATAAGCTTGTCGAGGAAGGGAAATAGCCTTTGTATCCCGGGTCTAAAGAATTCACTCAATTAGGTTTTATAGTCAAACTTTACTTGTTAAAGTGCACTCACGGTTTTACCGAATCGGCCTTTAGCGGTATTTTAGAGTTGATAAAGGAGGCCTTTCCTGATGTAAATTTGCCTCCAAGTTTTAGCGTTGCCAAAAGTATGATTAGGGAATTGGGTCTTGATTACCAAAAGATACATGCTTGTCCGAACGATTGCATGTTATATTGGGCTGAAAATAAAAATGAACATAAATGCAAAGTATGTGGAGTGTCAAGGTGGAAATCTGTAGATAATCAAAATAGTGATGCTAGCTTCCAAGAAAACAAGTATAAAGTCCCTGCAAAAGTGATGAGATACTTTCCATTGAAACCTAGGCTCCAACGCCTGTTCTTGAGTAAAGAATATTCTGAACTCATGACATGGCATGTAGTAGGACGAATCAAAGATGGTAAGTTAAGACATCCGGCCGATGCCGAGGCTTGGAAGTCAATGGATGCTAGACAACCAAATTTTGCTTGTGAACCTCGAAATGTTAGGTTAGGTTTAGCGGCTGATGGCTTCAATCCTTACCGATCTATGAATATAAGACACAGCACTTGGCCAGTTGTTCTGGTCAATTATAATCTCCCCCCTTGGTTGATTATGAAACCAGAAAACCTACTTCTTTCAACACTAATCCCTGGACCTGTGTACCCCGGTAATGAAATAGATGTGTATTTGCAGCCACTAACTGCTGAGTTGAAAGAACTTTGGGACGTAGGTATAGATAATTACGATAAATTCTGTGACAATACATTTACGTTACGTGCGGGCCTCCTATGGACCATAAATGATTTTCCCGGTTATGGAGTTTTATCGGGTTATAGCACAAAGGGTAAACTAGGTTGTCCAGTATGTCACTATTGTACCTCCTCAATGTATTTGAAGCATAGCCGGAAAGTTTGCTATATGAACCACAGAAAATTCCTCCCCCCTGACCACAAGCATAGATTTGACACGAGAAGATTTAATGGTGAAGTCGAAACAGATCTTTGTCCACCTCCATTATCTGGAATGGATATTGAAGAACTATTACGTGGATACAAGAATAATTTCGGGAAGCAAATAAAAAATAAAAAGACTTCAGACTGCCCTTGGAAAAAGAAGTCCATATTCTTTGAATTGCCATATTGGAGTGGTCATTTGCTTAGACATAATCTAGATGTCATGCATATCGAGAAAAATGTTTGTGATAAAATATTAGGGACCTTGTTGAACATTGGTGGCAAAACAAAAGATCATCTAGACGCTCGATTTGATCTGCAAGAAATGGGCATCCGTAAGGTTCTTCATCCTGTAAAATGTGCTGATAACAAACTCTATGAAATATCGGCTGCTACTTTTGACATGACAAAAAAAGAAAAAGAAAACTTTTGCTCAGTGTTGAAGAATGCTAGACTCCCGTACGGATGTGCATCTAATATTAGCCGTTGTGTGCAATTGAGCGAAAGAAAGGTTTTCGGGTATAAAAGTCACGATGCACATTTCATTCTCCAATATTTACTACAATTTGCTGTGATTAAAACCTTAAAACCAGAGGTGGCAATACCTTTGATTAGGTTGGGTTCATTTTTTCGGGGCATATGTGGCAAAGTGATAGATGTGGAGGATGTTTCAAAGTTGCAAGAAGAAATAATAGAAATACTCTGCCAATGTGAGATAATATTTCCACCTGCATTTTTTGACATTATGATTCACTTGCCAATTCACTTATGTAAAGAGGTTGAATTGGGAGGACCAGTACATCTCAGATGGATGTTTGGTATTAAATTAAGATGTGTTTGATTCGCTCTTATTTAATTTTCACCTGTGATGATTGGTAATTATTCTTACTTGGTAATCGTTTGCATATTTACTTGTGCACCATTTCATTTTAATCTAATTGCATATTTAATTACTTGTGCTCTATTAGATTGTACTTTGTAATCGTTGGTAATTGTTTCCTTTAATTGTAGTTGTTCCTTGTTAGTAATTTCAATCATGTGCCTTAATTCATTCGTTAACCTTTTTTTTATGGTTTAATTTTATTTTTAGGATGACAGAGTATTTTTTTCTCAGCTTTTACCACAGGGGACAGTTTCTAAAAATTGATTACTTAGGTGGTGCATGCACAAAGATCCCTACCGAGATAAATGCTGATACGTTCTCATTCCCAGCACTTATGGAGTATGTCAAGGATGATGTTGGATACACCGAAATAGGGGGAGTCTATGTCAAGAAAGTAGGAGGGGGCTGGAAAATAGTTAGTAATGATGCTGATGTTACTCAACTTGTACAAGGCTTAACCGATGGTGCCTCTTTAGATCTTTACATTGACACCATTGTTGACAAAACAATAGAACGAGTGAAGCAATTGCAGCCTCATGTTATAATAAGACCAAGGACAAGTTTTTTTTGAAGGTAAATCATATCTATTTATTTGCTTGCAGCCACAAGTATATGAGTATCAATATTATCTGTGCTTATCATTTATTTTTGTAGGTAAAGATTTGCAATTGAAGCGCAAGTTTGTGACACTACAAGGACTTCGACAAGAGCAAAGAGAAAAGAAAAAATTAGCTAATGATGGAAAGCAGGTGGTTACTAAGAATTCTGGACAGAGAGCCGAGGTTCCACCTATAGCAGGACCTCCAGTAGTAGGACCTCCAGTTCCACCTATAGCAGGACCTCCGGTTCCACCTACAGAGTGCCAGGACACAAAAGACACTAAGAAAAATATTATCAAAGAGAATGCAAATGTAGAAATTTGGAAATGCTAAGTCTACGAAGCAAGTCAGAGGTACCTTAAATATAAAATTCTTTGCATATGTGATCACTTGTTTCTTTGCATTCTTTTTTCTAAATTTTTCATTTTTGTTCTGTTTACGTTCGATCGCGGATTATGAAGAAAGAAGAAGAAGGAGAGCTGAAGAAAATAAAAGTTCTTGGACCAAACTGGACTCAAGAAAAAGCGGATGAGCTATTTGCAAAGACCAAAAATAAGAAAACCGTACTTGAAGAGGAATGGGGACATGTGATAGGGAATATGTTCCGGTCATGATAGTCTTTCAAATAGTGAAGAGGGTGAAGCCCTAAGGTACATATCTGATCATTTTTAGGAACTTAAATAAAGTGCTAGATAATATTTTGTGCTATTTTTCATGGATATTGAGCTATTTTATGCTATTTTTGATGTTTATGTAGCAAACCACTAAAGTTCGGGTAGTGAAGGTGCCATGGTACCATCAACTCGTTCAACCCGTTCACAAACATTGCAAAAAGTCGAGGACACAGTATGGTAAATTTATGATCATTAGCATTTTGTCATTTTAAGTGTTAATTTTCCTTATATTATTTTAAATACCAATCAATATTTTTGCAAGGTCATGGTTGAAGAGAATTTACCACCTCCCCACCATTACCTCGATTTACAACCATTCCAACAATTAAAAAGGCGATAATGATGGAATTGGTACAATGGCTGCATATTTATCATTGCGAAAATCCCAACAGGAGAAGAAGGAAACACATATCAATCATGACCATAATGATGAAGCAGCAAATGGTAATGGTAATGGTGATGACATAGTTGCACTTTCTACAGGTATATATGTTTCTAAACATATATAGTGAAATTACGTATCAAATTTGCATTTATGTATTTGTTTTTCTTCCTTACAGAGAAAACAAAAAGTACGAGGCGTAGAGGACCAACGAAAATGAGTGCTGTCTTCACAAGAAAACTAGAAGATAGACCAGTGCTTACCTTGAATCATGAGCTTCAACCTGTGTCTGAAAATAGTAAAATAAGATCTGAGTATAGTAGTTTCTTAGGGACGCTAGCAAGACAATGTGTGCCACTTGATATTATCAGCTGGCATGAAGTTCCTGATGGACAAAAAAATGGTTGGTGGGAATTTATCAAGGTGAAAACCCCTCAAATGTTTTCTTAAATTTAAGTTGTACTTGTTCATTTACTAATTCAATTTTCTATTTTACTTGTTATAGACAAAGTATATCATTCTGAAGAAGGCAAGGATTGGTCACTCGGGACTATGGTGAGTTGTGGAGGATTCACAAGAGTCGCTTTCAAGGTCCGATATTATACCAAATACCACACGATGAGGATAGGTTAAAAAACAGGCCTCAATCAATTCCATTGGAAAAGTTCAAGGTTTTCTTTGAAATATTGGGGTGATGAGAGTGTCAGACGGTGAAAAGAATATAGTAAATCGTAAAAGTTCTTTGATACACACACCGCCGGTCGTACAAGTTTTGCGCAGATCGGTACGAAATGGTATGGTAATTAGGGACATTAATAATTGTGCTTCATAATCAGTTTATCTATTTTTTATGAAATCTGATGACTAACATAATTTATTTTCGGCTCACTCTATTTTTTTATGCTAGAAAAAGAAAAATGCAAGCACTAAAACACCCACAAAAGGACAGATTTACCCTAAAACCCGAAAGGGTCATAATACGGAGGTAACACATTAGTTTAAATTCTCCAAATTGTTATCCTACAAAATTATAGTGAACAGGTCAAATATAATGAATTCTCAATTTTTATTCTACATTTTTGGATACTAGGAATATTGGCAGGGTAAAGGTTCCAATGGAATTGATACACATAACAGTGGTGATGAGGGTCGAGAAGAACTAGGGGAAGTACCTGAACTGAACTTTGCAGCTCATGGACCAAATTGGCTGGTTGGTAGGAGTGGTAGGACAAGGAAAAGCAAGAAAGACATGTCAAAAATTGACAACAAAAATTCTGCACAACTGAAGCAGTTAAGAGATGATTTAGCTTCTGAAATGGAGGACAAAATGAACCAGAAATTGGAAAAGATTCTTGGAAAATTGGCTGAGCAGAATCCATCATTGAATATCAATGTAAAAGAATTGTGTGCTACTACTTATGTCGAGGACGGAGATGAGACAGATGCATATGAAGGGGAAGAGGAAGTAGGGCCATGACGACTCATGTTTATATAATGTTTAACAATGAATTTGGTCTATATGTATTATTAAGTTAGATTGTGTCACTTGAACTTGGTTATTTTTGCTTGAACATGGTCGTTTTCTTGAACTTAGTTATTTTGTTTGAACTTCGTAATTTTCCTCAACTTGTTTGAGTGATTTGTGTATTGATGTTGGAACAGAGTATCGCTTGGTTTAATTGATGTTATGATATACCAATTTCTATGGTGTAGTTGTTTATGAAATAAGACCATGCCGCTTTTATATTTAGCGTTGCAATAGAAGCTTAAATGTTGCCATATATGTCATATTCATTAATAAAATTAGATTGCATTTGATTCTAAATACGTTGCAATTGGGCATATATATGTTGCCTTAGGGTTGCCTGAGTCCATGTATTGCAACAATTAACACAAAAAAAACGTTGCAAAAAAATGTTGCCATAGGTAGTCCAATATATTGCAATGGTGTTAAACCTGTTGCTATAGCCGTTAAATCGTTGCCATATACTATATTTGCAACGATAATATGCCGTTGCAATATGGTACCAAATTTGTTGCCATAAGGGCCCTATGGCAACCAGAGCAAAGGGCACGCTTGATTTTTGCATAATCGTTGCAATAGGCCCTATTGCAATGAATTTAGGGCATATTGCAACGTATGTTACACGTTGCTGTATGCAATCTATGGTGTAGTGGTAAGGGCTATAACGTACGTTAACCACGTTCGTTAACGTACGTAATGCTGAGTTCAGATTATAAAAGTATGACTTGCCATTCACTTCCTACTCGACCCTTTTCAACCTCCCAACTGAGGAACGATTCCTTTCCCTTCCAACTTCGTTTCTAAGCCTTTCTAACTTGTGTTGGAGCTTCAGCACTTGATTGGTGACTTGGAGAGTTAGAGATTGAAGTGTATCCCTTGAAGTGTTGGTGTTGTTCTTCATTTTAAGGTTGGTCTTTCTTTAACTCATATCAATTCCATGCTTATGATGATGTTAGTAGATAAATACTTCACATAATGTTAGTTTAAACTAGTGCAAACATGATAAGTTAATTGAATCATGCTCAAACTAAGTGAAGATTAACATTGAAGGTATTAGTGTTACTTCTTGATGTAAATAACTTCATAATGTGATTGTGTTGGTAATGATATACATAAAACCTGATGTATAACATGATAATCGGAAGTTGATTATAGTCTCAACACTAGGAACATGTTAGGGATGATATCCTTAATGATTTAAAAGTGAGGAATGTTAAATTTGTCTTGAACATTCTATTTATTCTTGAAGGTAGTATGGAACCATGATTTTTGGCCTCTAAAACCTTTGTAATAAAATTGTTGGAAAGATTATGTTAACCCTTTGAAGATGTTCTTCGCTAGATGGGATGAAGTTACTTCAAAAATTTCAAGTATCCAATGATATAACTAGGCTTTTAATAAATTCTTCAAAGTAAAGCAATGGATGTTGATAGAAGGAAGTTGTAATCTTCATATGTTCAAATTAATCGATTTCGTTAAAGAGTGGTAATCACTACATTAATAGGTTGATAATGTTCTTAAGAGGATTGTATTGAATATGATGACACAAATGCGGTAGATGAGTAGCCGAATTCCATTTCATTAATCCGTGAGTGTTAAGAGACGTAAATTAAGATGATGTTCTTAGTTCACTAAAACTTAAACTTATGTTTCATATAGTAATCAAGTTTTGAATGTAATCGTTGGTAAAATAATGAAAGAACGTAATTAAACACAAACTTATATCGTAATTGGAAGTGTCGATGATTTGAAAAGATATTTTCACGATATTACATTGATAATAAACTAGACATCAAGTATTTGACATTAAGGTTAGAATATGTGAATGAACATGATAAACATACGATGATTTGTAATAAGAACATTAAAATGATCAATAGAATGATTGATTTATTCAAGTAAATTTACGAATATTATTTATGTAATAATACGATTATCGTACGAATGTGTTGTTGAATGAATTACATTTCATTCAAGGTTGCTTGTTCACGTGAGTATTGTTAGACGAGGATACCGTTCGTTTGACCATTCAAAGAAGGATTATTCATCTACGGAATTGAGGCAAGTTATCTTGCTTGGTTATAATGATGGTTGAATTCTTGTGATTATTATGCGTTTCGTGTGTATGAAATGTTCTGATAATCTATGATTCATGATATGGTGATACCCTTGATCGTATTGTCATGGTGTTGGGGATGATATACCCGAAATTACCGTCCTTGTTACCGTTAGTCCTTTTGAGCTTTGTTGACACTTCGGTGAGTTGCTCAATTCCTTGGTAAAAGTGTAATTCGTTGAGTTTCGTTGTCATGTTGTATCGTGACATCTCTGGAGTCATATCTGCGCACCGATTGGTTATGTGTAGGATTTTTAGCCGGGCACTTGATGATCATGCGTGGAGGTTTTCCGCATTTGGATCGTGCACACGAGACGTAGTTCGTGAGGCTAATTAGGTACATCGTCCCACGTATATTCTGGATTCCGTATACGGGGTGGACATGTGCACGGACACATTTCCGGATCGGGCGTACTGTGACGTCCGTCTTGAGCCATAGTATATGGTCGTTCGTATATTTGGTTATGTTCGACAGTTGGGACTGATTGTTTATACGCCTTCGGGGTATATTCAGTAGTCGGTGGTTTTCTTTGAGATCAGTATATATATGAATTGTATAATGTCATGAGAATCATTATTATGTATAGCTGACCCTGTGGTTTGGGGGCGAAATACTTGTATTTCAGGGCGAGGAAAGGGCAAGGCACAGGAGGAGCACAACGGCGACGGAGGATTCTGAAGTATGCTATTTCGGGGCCCCCGAGTCTTTTGGTTGTTCGGTTATGTTTTATTGTGACTTTCATTTTATTTTGTGTCGGATGAATGTACTAAAATTTGTTAGGTACTGCCCATCGTCATATGGTCTGTACCGAATTTGGATCCTGTGTATGTTTGTTCGTATTTAAAGACATGAATAACTCATACTCCACACCGGGGTTTTGATAAATATTGTGGTACGGTGCCACGTTGTCAGATTTTAAATGTATATTGTGATATCGCCTGGTGGGTCCCGGTAGGGGTCCACGGCACTGTAATAGCCACTGTTTTTGGGCTGTTACAGAAGATGGTATCAGAGAGTGTGTTTTTATTTTGAGTCATTGTAGAATCGAAATAGCATCAAGAAACCTTCGTGCCACGTGTAACCTGTGCAAGCGCCTGACCCGTCGAATACGTTATGTTCTCATGAACCATAATTTGATTACTGGCATGATATTGACGATGTATTGGTCTCCTTGCTTATCTTGGCATCTTGCTACCATGCGGCAAAATTCATCTGTTTGAGGTGAACCTGAATTAATTATGTGATTGGAATTGTTTCGACTTAATGTTGATATGATATTGAGTGTGTAACACTTGTAGTGCCAGTGCTTCTTTACAAACTGCTTTGTTGGATAGGAAATTCCCTGTTGCTATTAACTTAGCATGAATTATGATTGATAAATCGAACTATACTTGTGACTTGATTCTTTCAGTATGGAAATGAACCCGAGAGGCCGTGGCAGAGGGGGACGAGGCCGCGGAAGAGGCCGAATTCCGATACCACGAGCTAACAGACGCGCGAATGTGGAACAGAGTTCCGCAGGCAGTGATTCGCCTTCTAGGGACCAATCACACCACACCGGAGAGAATGCACGTGTCGATCCTTACACCGTGATGCAGGGCATGATGGCCCAGATGACCCAAATCGGTCAGCTGATGGAAGCTATGTAGAGGAATACTACTGGTCAACAGCAGGGGCAACAGCCTCCGCCTCTGGTGCCTGGCGGGATCGTGAGCCGGATTATTAGCGACATATCACGTCAGCGACCTCCGAATATTGAAGGCTCATCTGAGCCTGCTGACATTGTACACTGGATAGAGCATTTCGAGAAACTGTTCGAGATGGTGGAATGCCCAGAGGAAAATCGAGTTGCTGTGGCAGCCTACTACCTTAGTAAGAGTGCCCATACTTGGTGGCTTTCTGTGAGGCCTGCTGAAGGCGCGAGTACTTGGGAGGAATTGAAGAATCTTATGCTAGATCGTTACTATCCTTCACCCCTCCGTGAAGCCAAACTGTCCGAATTACTAAACCCCGACCCATCGGAAGACGAGGATGTGTTAGCGATTGCCGAAAAATTCCAAGCACTTCTCCCTTTTGCTACGTCAGTTGTCCGTTCGGAAGCTGATAAGATCAAATATTTCCTCAAGAGGCATAAACCCTGAATGAGGATGCAATTACTCAATCACCACTGTACGACCTTACCGGAGTGTATTGAGAAGGCTTTGGAGTATGAACTTACTGCGAAGGAGATTTCTAAGAAGCAGCCTCAGTTTTCCAACAAGAGATCCAGAACTGCACTCCAAGGAGACAAGAATCGGGGTATTCAAGAAACCCCACTGTACCAAATCCTTATGAGCGGCCACCTACGGCACCGAAACCGGCAGAACGCACTCTCGGCAATCACCACCGTGTGTTATAATTGTGGGGACCAGGCATATCAGCTCCAAGTGTCCGGCCGGCCGTTACTGTCACACTTGCGGGAAGAACGGTCATCGTGCTCGCTATTGCCGGGGTGGACTCGGCGTGCTCCAAGAGCGTCTCTTGCTCCAAGATGCCTTCTGCTCAGAACGTGCTCCTCCATCCGCTTCTTACCGGACTACCGGGCGAACAAAGGGATGGGCCGTGGAAATCAAGTTGGTACACTGCTTCCGGGTTGCAAAACCCGAGTCTACGAGATGAAGAAAGTCGATGATCCCGGCCGATGATTGCAGTACTCGAGATCCACTCTCACTGTTTGTGTTCTTTTTGATACCGGTGCTTCACACTCCTTTTGTCTAGTTCTTGTTTGAGTCATTTGCATTTGAATCATGTTACCGATTGTGAACCTCATGTAATTGGTCTACCCGATGGTAGAAGAATTATTGGGAGTCGTGAAGTACTGAATCGTCTGATTAGCATGAACAACCGTGAGTGGTTGTCCGACTTGATTGTGGTTGATTTACCTAAAGATGATGTAATCTTGGGTATCGATGGATGGATCGTCACGATGCCGTGCTTAGCGTCCGTAGCGAATGGTGACCGCCACATCGGATGATGGCGTCGAGTGTATTTTTCGGGTGATAATCCCAATCATTCTCGGGAGAGTCATCGCTTATGAAGGCTATGAGATTACTGAACCAGGATGCATTGGTTATTGGTGTTACATGACCAAGACAACCGACCGGCCATCAAATTGATTGATATTCCAGTAGTTCGAGATTATCCAGATGTATTTCTAGACGAGCTTCCAGAATACCCCCACAATGAGAGGTAGAATTCACCATTGAGTTGGAGCCAGGGACGTCCCCGCTTTCGAAAGCACCATATCGTATGGCCCCGATCGAGATGCAGGAGTTGAAAAGACAACTCGAAGAATTAATCGAGAAAGGATATGTTCGACCCAGTGCATCCCCTTGGGGAGCGCCGGTGTTATTCAAATGCGGAAGAAGGACGGATCGGCTGCGTTTGTGTATTGATTACCGGAGTCGAACAAAGTAACAATTAAGAACAAATATCCTTTACCTCGCATCGATGATCTATTGGATCAGCTCCAGGGAGCCGCTGTATTTTCCAAGATCGACTTGAGGTCCGGGTACCACCAATTGCGGATTCGAGAGTCTGACGTCCCGAAGACAGCTTTTCGCACTCGCTATGGGCATTATGAGTTCATTGTCATGCCATTCGGACTGACTAATGCACCTGCAGTGTTCATGGAGTTGATGAATCGGGTTTTTATAAATTATCTGGATCGTTTTGTAGTCGTTTTTATTGACGACATCTTGGTCTACTCTCGTGATCATGAGGAGCATGAGTGTCACCTCCGCCAGGTTCTCGATGCTTTAAGGCGAGAACAACTCTATGGAAAATTTTCTAAGTGTGAATTCTGGATGTCTGAAGTTATTTTTTTGGGACATGTGATATCAGCAGAGGGAGTAAGACTAGACCCACAGAAGACGGAAGCTATCCGAGACTGGCTACCCCCGAAGAACGTGAAGGAAGTTCGTAGTTTTCTGGGTCTAGCAGGCTATTACAGACGATTCGTGGAAGGATTTTACAAAATTGCTCAACCGATGACTAATCTGTTGAGAAAAGATAAGAAGTACTTGTGGTCGGAAGCATGTCAGCAAAGTTTTGATGAACTCAAAGGTCGATTAATTTCAGCACCTTTTTTGGTACTACCTAGAGGAATGGAAGGATTCGTGGTATATAGCGATGCATCGAGGCAGGGCCTTGGCTGCGTGTTAATGCAGGACGGGAAAGTGATCGCCTATGCGTCCGCATAGCCAAGGCGTCCTTACGAGGTCAACTACCCGACTCATGACTTGGAGTTAGCAGCTGTAGTGTTTGCTTTAAAAATCTGGCGCCACTATCTGTATGGAGTTGCCTGTCGGATTTTTACGGACTACAAGAGCCTGAAGTATATTTTTACCCAGAAGGAGTTGAATATGAGACAAAGGAGGTGGTTAGAGCTAATCAAAGACTATTATATCGAGATCCTTTATCATCCAGGCAAGGCAAACGTGGTTGCCGATGCCTTGAGCCGCAAGACGGTGCAGGAACAGATATTAGCTCGTTTGACCGCCCAGAGGGAGTTGCAATTAGAGTTCATGAGACCAGAGATTGAGGTCTGGTTACAATGCATTCAGGGACAACTGTGCACGCTTGAGATTTCACCATCCCTTGATGAGACGATCAGGACGAAACACATGACGGACCCATTCTTATCCAGAGTTCGAGGAGAAATCGATCAAGGGAAGGCCCCTGGGTTTGTGGTTCACGAGGAAGGACCGATACGCTTCAAAAATCGAGTATGTGTACCAGCAAACGAAGAGTTGAGGAATACTATTATGAGGGAGGCTCATGCTACCCCGTATTCCATATACTCGGGATCGAACAAAATGTATAAGGATTTGAAGCCGTATTATTGGTGGGGTAACATGAAACGGGAGGTTGCCGAATTCGTTTCGAAATGTTTGACCTGTCAGCAGGTCAAGATTGAGCATCAACGACCAGCGGGCATGATGAAACCGCTTCCGATTCCCGAGTGGAAGTGGGAAGACATATCGATGGATTTTATTACTAGCTTGTCGACGAGCCGTAGAGGCATGAATACGATTTGGGTGGTTGTGGATCGATTAACTAAATCATCCCACTTCTTGGAGATCAAGGATACTTGGGGCCCTGAGAGATTGGCCCAATTATTCATCAAAGAGATTGTGAGACTGCATGGCACCCCTAAGAGTACTGTATCAGATCGGGACGGACGCTTCGTGTCGCACTTCTGGTAGGCGGTTCATCGTGCTATGCGTACACAGTTGAACTTCAGTACGGCTTTTCATCCTCAGACCGACGGTCAGTCTGAGAGGACAATTCAAACTCTAGAGGATATGTTGAGGGCATTTGCTCTCGATTGGAAGCCTGACTGGGAAGCCCAACTGCCGTTGGTAGAATTCACATAAAATAACAGCTGGCACGCCTCGATCATGATGGCACCTTATGAGGCATTGTATGGTCGTCGTTGTAGGTCCCCTTTGTGCTGGGACGAATTGTCTGAATCTATTGGTACGGAACCTGATATGTTATTGGCAGCCCGCGAGAAGATTTCCCTGATCAAGAGCCGTCTATTAACGGCCCAAAGCCGCCAGAAATCATATGCAGATAATCGTCGACGACCACTCGAGTTTGAGGTTGGTGACCATGTACTAGTCAAAGTATCTACTACTAGAGGTGTTTTCCGATTCGGGAAGAGAGGCAAATTGAGCCCAAGGTATATCGGTCCGTTTGAGATCCTGGAACGAGTAGGCGACCTAGCCTATCGTTTAGCATTACCACCAGCTTTGAGCCGGATTCACAACGTATTCCATGTATCTCAGTTAAGGAAGTATGTTGCTGATCCAAGTCACGTTATTCAATTCGACGAGGTCAAAATAGCCGACGACCATACGTATGAAGAACGGCCTGTGCAGATACTCGAGAGAAGAATTAAACAGCTGAGGAACAAGACGATTCCCTTATTAAAAATTCAGTGGTCGAGACATGGAGTCGAGGAAGCTACGTGGGAGACTGAAGATAGCATGCGAGAGAAATACCCCGAACTGTTTACCCCTTAGTTTCGGGGACGAAACTCCTTTTAAGGGGGGGAGTATGTAATACTCTCGCCTTTAATATTGTATTTCATGATTTAAGTTAAGTGTTTTCGCACCATATCTGTGATGTTGTAGCAAGTATCGACGAATTATGTTAAGTTGGATTCATGGTCATTCATACTATATTAGTTGTTGGGTGATATTGGGAGAATTCCATTTATGCTTGTTATAGTACTTAACGTACATTAACCTGTCTTCATAACGTACGCTATGTATGTCGCCTTACGTACGTAACATCAGTACGTTAACGTACGTAATTCGGAAGATCCTCCAGCAGTCCGTCTTTCGGCAGGTGGGGCCGAGCGGGGGTAGGTGGTCGGGAGTAGATCGCGACAGCCAAGTCAACGGCTATTACGTACGTAATAGCTACATAGTTACGTACGTAACGAATTGCGTGTTTTGAGGCAGTAAGATCTGATGAAATTGGTTACGTACGTAATGATCATAAGATTACGTACGTAAGGGCTATAACGTACGTTAACCACGTTCGTTAACGTACGTAATGCCGAGTTCAGATTATAAAAGTATGACTTGCCATTCACTTCCTACTCGACCCTTTTCAACCTCCCAACTGAGGAACGATTCCTTTCCCTTCCAACTTCGTTTCTAAGCCTTTCTAACTTGTGTTGGAGCTTCAGCACTTGATTGGTGACTTGGAGAGTTAGAGATTGAAGTGTATCCCTTGAAGTGTTGGTGTTGTTCTTCATTTTAAGGTTGGTCTTTCTTTAACTCATATCAATTCCATGCTTATGATGATGTTAGTAGATAAATACTTCACATAATGTTAGTTTAAACTAGTGCAAACATGATAAGTTAATGGAATCATGCTCAAACTAAGTGAAGATTAACATTGAAGGTATTAGTGTTACTTCTTGATGTAAATAACTTCATAATGTGATTGTGTTGGTAATGATATACATAAAACCTGATCTATAACATGATAATCGGAAGTTGATTATAGTCTCAACACTAGGAACATGTTAGGGATGATATCCTTAATGATTTAAAAGTGAGAAATGTTAAATTTGTCTTGAACATTCTATTGATTCTTGAAGGTAGTATGGAACCATTATTTTTGGCCTCTAAAACCTTTGTAATAAAATTGTTGGAAAGATTATGTTAACCCTTTGAAGATGATCTTCGCTAGATGGGATGAAGTTACTTCAAAAATTTCAAGTATCCAATGCTATAACTAGGCTTTTAATAAATTCTTCAAAGTAAAACAATGGATGTTGATAGAAGGAAGTTGTAATCTTCATATGTTCAAATTAATCGATTTCGTTAAAGAGTGGTAATCACTACATTAATAGGTTGATAATGTTCTTAAGAGTATTGTATTGAATATGATGACACAAATGCGGTAGATGAGTAGCCGAATTCCATTTCATTAATCCGTGCGTGTTAAGAGACGTAAATTAAGATGATGTTCTTAGTTCACTAAAAACTTAAACTTATGTTTCATATAGTAATCAAGTTTTGAATGTAATCGTTGGTAAAATAATGAAAGAACGTAATTAAACACAAACTTATATCGTAATTGGAAGTGTCGATGATTTGAAAAGATATTTTCACGATATTACATTGATAATAAACTAGACATCAAGTATTTGACATTATGGTTAGAATATGTGAATGAACATGATAAACATACGATGATTTGTAATAAGAACATTAAAATGATCAATAGAATGATTGATTTATTCAAGTAAATTTACGAATATTATTTATGTAATAATACCATTATCGTACGAATGTGTTGTTGAATGAATTACATTTCATTCAAGGTTGCTTGTTCACGTGAGTAGTGTTAGACGAGGATACCGTTCGTTTGACCATTCAAAGAAGGATTATTCATCTACGGAATTGAGGCAAGTTATCTTGCTTGGTTATAATGATGGTTGAATTCTTGTGATTATTATGCGTTTCGTGTGTATGAAATGTTCTGATAATCTATGATTCATGATATGGTGATACCCTTGATCGTATTGTCATGGTGTTGGTGATGATATACCCGAAATTACCGTCCTTGTTACCGTTAGTCCTTTTGAGCTTTGTTGACACTTCGGTGAGTTGCTCAATTCCTTGCTAAAAGTGTAATTCGTTGAGTTTCGTTGTCATGTTGTATCGTGACATCTCTGGAGTCATATCTGCGCGCCGATTGGTTATGTGTAGGATTTTTAGCCGGGCACTTGATGATCATGCGTGGAGGTTTTCCGCATTTAGATCGTGCACACGAGACGTAGTTCGTGAGGCTAATTAGGTACATCGTCCCACGTATATTCTGGATTCCGTATACGGGGTGGACATGTGCACGGACACATTTCTGGATCGGGCGTACTGTGACATCCGTCTTGAGCCATAGTATATGGTCGTTCGTATATTTGGTTATGTTCGACAGTTGGGACTAATTGTTTATACGCCTTCGGGGTATATTCAGTAGTCGGTGGTTTTCTTTGAGATCAGTATATATATGAATTGTATAATGTCATGAGAATCATTATTATGTATAGCTGACCCTGTGGTTTGGGGCGAAATACTTGTATTTCAGGGCGAGGAAAGGGCAAGGCACAGGAGGAGCACAACGGCGACGGAGGATTCTGAAGTATGCTATTTCGGGGGCCCCGAGTCTTTTGGTTGTTCGGTTATGTTTTATTGTGACTTTCATTTTATTTTGTGTCGGATGAATGTACTAAAATTTGTTAGGTACTGCCCATCGTCATATGGTCTGTACCGAATTTGGATCCTGTGTATGTTTGTTCGTATTTAAAGACATGAATAACTCATACTCCACACTGGGGTTTTGATAAATATTGTGGTATGGTGCCACGTTGTCAGATTTTAAATGTATATTGTGATATCGCCTGTGTAACACCCCGAGATATTCAGAGTATATTACAGCGCCGTGGACCCCCACACGGGACCCACCAGGCTACGAACAAGAAAACTCCATTCGACTAACCATCCCGGTTAATGAGGACACACATTTAATTATAAGACATAAAAAGTTACGCCCGGAGCAACCGGCGAAATGATCATCAACCAACAATGTAACAATTTAAAAGTAGTACAACACGGAGTTTGAATTTGAAAAGCCTAAGTACTGGCGAGTACAGTCTATCAGTTTATAAATATAGGAAACAACCATATCGAATTAGACAGAGGAAATAAGACGACCCAAATGCACATGTCAACAACCCTGGCCGACATCCTCGTACTGTCCCGGTGCTCGCTCGTCCGGATAATCATAACCTGAAATCCATAACAAGAATTTCCCCAAAACGGGTCCCCAGAGGGGTTAGCAATTACGCTAGTACAAGTAATCAAGGAAAACCAATCGCTTACACATTTCATAGTACATGCACCAATATCATTTCAAAAACCAAAACTAGACATGTCTTTTCCGGAAACAAACAGTCACAATTAATTTGCCTAGGACCGGGACGAAGCCACGAATCCCACTCGAGGCCTCTAAGGACCCTCCCGAGCTGGCCACATTCACAAAACAAATCAAGCACCACACGTCATCTAGGACCGGGACGAAGCCACGAATCCCACTCGAGGCCTCTAAGGACCCTCCCGAGCGAATCAAACTCATGAATCCAGGACGAAGCCATAGATTCCCTCGAGGCCCCGTCGGACCCTCCCGAGGTGAGTAAAGCACACACAATATACATTACCATTTCACGTTAAGCATAAAGGTTTCCAAGAATTACTTGCCTTGAATATTTTGATGACGCAACGAACGGAAAGGATAATCACCGACGAACACTAGGAATCAACGGAACCGAACCTAATGATTCGAAGAACATAATTACAACCAACTCTAGCCGAATACGGAAATGGAATACACCCGAAAACCCGCCTACGATTCATGTATATTCGCACAAAAATAACAACGAGGGCGGACCACAACCAAACCCTCTCGATTTCGCAAAACTATGAAAATATACCATGAATCCGTAGGAAAACTAATGATATCAACAAGATTAATCATATTCATCAAGAATCCATCAACAAAATGGAAAGAATCGGACAAAAGCCCCAAAATCTCCCAATTATCCAAAAGGTAGGGTTTAAAGAGATATTACCTTGAGGATTCAAGTATTTAGATTCGTAGAACACGCGTTGGATTGATTGGCCGGGCTTCACAACCGAAGAAGAATGATGAAAATCAACCCCCCAATTGATAATGATGAGAAGCTCTCCTCCTCTCTCACTCTCTCTCGCGTCAATGGAAGAAGAAGAAGAAGTTTTGAGCTGTTCACGCTCAAAACAACACAATTATAGAGGGTTGACCGCATTGTGTGCCGCGGCACAGGCCGAAAATTTACTCCCAGGGTTCGGCAGTGTGCCGAGGCACGACCTGCGTGTGCCGCAGCACCCGGTACAGTCGGGTTTCGGTCGCGGATGTCACACGAGTGTGCCGCGGCACTGGACGGGTGTGCCGCGGCACTGACTTGGCACTGTGCCGCGGCACCGGATGGGTGTGCCGCGGCACACAGTACAGTTCGCTCGACCAACAACTGGAGAAATGTGTGTGCCGCGGCGCACACACCTTGTGCCGCGGCCCACACCCCCTTTTGGGTCCTAAATGATAAAAAAATGATTCGGGAAGGGAATAAAAGCAATAGGAATCAATATTTGGGAACCAATAACACGAAATGGATCCACGGCAACCCCGAAATGGCGGTTCCGCACAACAATAACGAGGATACAGTTCGACAGATGACAGGAAGAATACATTAAAGATACACGAGGGTCACTACGACCGAGAAATACACCGAAAAATGAAGATATAATGGAAAGAAAAATGCGGATATTACATTCTACCCCTCTAAAAATAAGTTTCGTCCCGAAACTTAAGAAACACACAAATCAGGGTAGCTAGCACGCATGCTATCCTCGGTCTCCCAAGTTGCCTCCTCGACACCGTGTCTCGACCACTGCACTTTGACCAAAGGGATGGTCTTATGCCTCAGTCGTTTCTCACGATGCTCCAAAATCTTCAAAGGACGCTCCTCGAAAGTAATATCCTCGGCGACATCAATCTCACCATAATCGATGACGTGACTAGGATCCGGGACATATTTCCTCAGCTGGGAAACATGAAAAACGCTATGAACATGACTCAAGGCTGGGGGTAACGCCAAACGGTATGCTAACCCACCGACTCGCTCGAGAATCTCGAAGGGTCCAATAAATCTCGGACTCAACTTCCCCTTCTTCCCGAAACGGAAAACTCCTCTCGTCGGCGACACCTTCAGCAAAATGTGGTCTCCCACTTCGAATTCTAAAGGTCGACGACGAACATCGGCATATGACTTCTGTCGACTCTGGGCCGTCAACATCCGTTCTCGAATTAATTCTATCTTCCGCCTCGTCTCTAAAACGACATCCGGCTCGGTCCCGACCAAATCGGACGCCTCATTCCAACAAATCGGTGATCGACATCGCCGCCCATAAAGTGCCTCCTACGGTGCCATCCGAATCGACATGTGCCAACTATTGTTGTATTTGAATTCGATTAATGGCAAATGCTTCTCCCAGTCGCTGCTCCAATCGAGAGCGCACGCACGCAACATATCCTCGAACGTCTGGATAGTGCGTTCCGACTGTCCATCTGACTGAGGATGGAAAGAGGTACTCAAACGCAAACGAGTACCCAATGCCTTATGTACAGCTTGCCAAAAGTGCGATACAAAACGGCCATCACGATCCGAAACAATAGACTTCGGAGTACCGTGAAGCCTCACAATCTGCGCGATAAATACACGAGCCAACTTCTCCGGGCCCCAAGTGTCCTTGATGCCCAGAAAATGTGCCGACTTGGTCAGGCGATCGACAATCACCCAAACCATATTCATGCCCGATCTCGATCTCGGCAAACTCGTAATGAAGTCCATAGATATTTCTTCCCATTTCCATTTCGGAACGGGAAGTGACTGCAATAATCCAGCCGGTCGCTCATGTTCAATTTTGACCTGCTGACAAGTCAAACATCTCGCCACAAACTGCGCGACCTCTTCCTTCATGTCATTCCACCAGAAATTCCTCCTTAGGTCCTTGTACATCTTACTCGAACCTGGATGAACGGAGTAAGGTGTATCATGGGCCTCGCGCAGGATACTCTGTCTCATCTCGGAGTCGTTCGGCACACAAAGCCGACCCTGGAATCTCAAAACACCATCCTCATGAATCACAAACCCAGGGGACTTTCCATTAAGAACGTTCTCTCGGATTTGAGTGATCATCGGATCCTCTAACTGCTTCAGTTTAATCTCATCGATCAAGGACGACGAAACCTCTAAAACACAAAGTTGCCCGACAGCCCCAGACAACAAAACCTCAACATCAAACTCAATCAAAGCCCGCCGAAGCTCAGACTGAGACCTAAGGACCTCAAGCGTTCGCAACGCAATCGGTTTCCGACTCAAGGCGTCGGCCACGACGTTCGCCTTGCCCGGATGATAAAGGATTTCGAGGTCATAATCCTTAATCAGCTCTAACCACCTCCTCTGCCTCATATTCAACTCCCGCTGAGTAAATATATATTTCAGACTTTTATGATCGGTAAAAATCTGACATGCAGAGCCGAAAAGATAGTGACGCCAAATCTTGAGCGCAAAAACGACTGCCGCTAACTCCAAATCATGAGTAGGGTAGTTAAGCTCATACGGCCTCAACTGTCTCGACACAAAGGCAATGGTCTTGCCGTGCTGCATTAATACGCACCCAAGACCCTGACCCGAAGCATCGCTATAAACGGCGAATCCCTCGTTTCCACATGGCAACGCCAAAACCGGAGCTGAAGTCAAATGCTTCTTCAGCTCCTCAAAACTGGACTGCCTCTCGTCATTCCAGACGAACTTCTCGGATTTCTGGAGCAACTGTGTAAGTGGTCGAGCCAGTTTCGAGAAACCCTCGACGAACCTACGGTAGTAGCCAGCCAAACCCAAGAAACTACGGATCTCTTTCACATTCTTCGGCGGTGCCCAATCTGTAACACCCCCAGAATATGACCGGGAATGTCACACGCCGTAGACCCTTATCGCAAGGATCTACCAGGCTAAACTCCAAAAGACTACTCGATGATTGACCGACCGGGGTCAAAATTAAATAGAAAACAGACCGACAAGGTCATAAACCACTTCAGAAACTAACGACATTCATATTACAATGACCACAATAAACTTGAACATAGAGAAGAATGACAACTCAATTTAATAAATGATAACTACACCCAAGCAAGGGTGAATACTCGAACGACAAAAAAATACCGACCAAAATGATACGAAAGAAAAGACTCGACTGTGTGATTAGCATCGTCGTCTTCCATCTCCTTCCAAGCCAATCCCGTGATCGCTCCCGAGCCGCCAAAACTCGAGCGCATAACAGCACCCACCCCCGAAAACTCGGGGTTAGCAACCGGAATTTTGCTAGTGCAAGTACATAATATACAAGATATACGAACAAGAATAACACAAAATTCAACCGCCGTGAAGCCTTAACACAAACCATACATTCCCACAACAAGACAGAATAACACTCGCATACACGAGGGGAAAGGTAATCACATGATCATATTCTCCTTACGGAAAATAACATTCATGAAACTTTAAACGAGCCCAAGGAGTCAGGAAGATCCCTTTTGTAAAAGGAAAAGTATTTTGATAAGATAGTTTGCAATCATTATTATTGACTCGGGTCGTTTAGGGGTTTTAAAAATCGAATGGGAATACTTTTGGAAATAATTTCAAAAACTCTCGGGTCCTTGACCCAACGTATGGAAAACAATTACACAAAAACCAAGTCAACTTATTTGGGGTTCTCGACCCAATTTATAGAACACCGTCACAAACGAAATCATTACAACATCTCACAGGGTTCTCAACCCATTCCAAATATCATCATCATGAAATCAATCATCTCAACATTCCACAGGTCCTCGACCCAAAACACGTAATAGCACCACAATACAATCAAAGGTACAAAACTCTCATTCGACATTTCCTGCTCAAGACCCCGACATTAACCCTGAGATTTCACAAACCTCCGGGGTTAACTAACCCCGATACCAACGCTTTAAAAACAATTTGAAACAAGCTTTCAAAAACACGGATTGCGGTCTCAGATCAAGACAAACATTAAAAGTGAGTTGAAAGAATTTGAGATACGAACATCGTTCGATAACGGGTCTTAGCTATCACTCAAATACCCGTAACCAATAAGCACATCGGGCGCCTCCACTGCTCACTGTGCCGGCGTTCACTCCACTATGTCGGCCGCTCCTTGAACATGTCACCGCACCGGCGTCACTCCCGCAAGAGCCGCCCCTTGCACGCGCATTAGGTGACACCGGCGTTCACCACCCATATGGAGCCGCACATTGCAGCGTACACCAGGACGGAGTACACCGCCCCGCCCTCAGAGGTTCCCGGATATGACGTTTCTCACAACAAGTATCCACATTGTTCAAACATCAAGCACACGGACAATTGTCACAACAATTTTCAACTCGGTACATCAAGTCACACAATTTCTCCGCCAGTCCATATCCACACAAATAAACAATAACACGCACGTTATCAATCAAACTCAATCAACACCGCACATATATCTCTATGTTGCGACTCAACCGAATATATATACACATTTATATATATATATATATATATAAATATATAACCTCACTATATTATATGGATAACTATAGTTCGCCCATCAATCCAAGTTGAGTACGTCAACTAAGGTTAGAATTCAACACTCGTCGATCACCGACATAAACATATATATTAATATACGTATATACATACATATATTTAACATGTAACTATATATATAAACACACATATATATATATACACATACATATATATACCTCCATATAAACTCATACACTTCGACAACAATGATTTCACGCAGTTACAATTCGTATACCGAGGTACTTGCCTTGGTAATACGACGCGAAGGAGACGACGAAGGGATAGGTTCCGTCCGAACAATCCTCTCAAATCCGACCCTAACACAATAATGATATACAATCAATCTCACATCATGAATACGAAGAAATCCCTCCTAGTTCTACCCGTTGGGACAATTTATCGAACACCAAGAGTGCGTAGAGAATTGAAATCGGTTAACGGTGAACTGACGGGATTTCATCCCAACCAAAAACAAGAAAACCAAGGGTCACGAGAGTATTATCAAAATCTAACAACAACATCGGTTAATTCGGATTAAAACACAAGATCACCACCAAACCCTCCCCAAAAATCATACTAGGGTATAAGAGATCTTACCTCTTGAAGATACAAACCCTATAATCCGAAGAACACGTGCTAGATCCACAATCCGAGCTACACGATCGAAGGAAGATGAAGAAAAACACACAATCAAAAGGGTGGATGGAGAAGAAATCCCCATCTCAACCCTCTCTCTCTCGCGCACGGTGGAAGAAAAGGAGGAAATGAGCGAAACTCGCTGAAAACACCGATTATAGCGGCGACCGCATTGTGCCGCGGCTCGGCTAATGCAGGCCGCGGCACAGGCCAAAATTGCGCCCGGTGGTGGTGACCGCTCGTTGTGCCGCGGCTCATTCGGAGTGTGCCGCGGCTCGGACTCGGCATGTGTGCCGCCGGGCATCTTGCCGGGCACGCGGTACAGAGGTTTTAGCCGGCAGTTCCACACGGGTGTGCCGCGGCCGGACAAGTGTGCGCGGCACTCGGCTGTGTGCCGCGGCGCACAATCCTTGTGCCGCGGCACACGCAGTACTGCTCGGCCAACAATCGGGTAGTATGTGTGCCGCGCGCACAATCCTTGTGCCGCGGCTCACACCCCCCCTCGGGTCCCAAAATGATGAAAAAAGATCCGGAAAGAGAATAAAAGAAATAGGAATCGATATTTGGGCAACAATAACACGAAATGGAAGTACGGAACCCCAAAACGATCTGAGGTACACAACCAAGGTCGAACAAGGAACAAATTCCCTAAATTTCTAGGAAGTTACAAAAACGGCCCAAACATCCGAAAATCACGATACAACGTCGGATTAACAATCCGAAACTCACCACATGTTCTACTCAATCATACGAACTCATGGAAGTAAGAAAATGGCGAAATCAAACGAGTTTAACGAGAATCAAATGCACATGAGACAAAATATAACACAAGATGAAATTACGTAAAAACATCATCGAGACCCGTCTAAGCGGAGAAACTCGAAGAACAAAATAGGTTCAGAATTCCAAAACAGTGTCAAGCGAGTTGTCGAAACGGACCTCCGCCGGAAAATGAAAATTACCGGAAATCGAATTTGCGGGTATTACATTCTACCCTCCTTAAAAGAAGTTTCGTCCCGAAACTTAAAATAGAGAGCGGCGGAACAATCAAGGAAATAACTACTTGCTCAGCCCCAACTCATCACGAGCAAAGCGCGAATGCAAGGTTCCAGAAATACGATGAACTGACCTAGCGAGCATCCCAGACGTGAGTCCAGCGATAAAAATGTATGGGAACACGATAAGTTGAGGTGGAGGAGTATGAATTTGGATACCAAAACTCCCAGAGGGAAGAAAATCACAAAATAGTTCAGACGTCCTGAAAATCATGTTTCGAGCTCAACCAACCGCATCCAAGTTCATAATACATTCGGAAATGTTAATCGCACGCGAGGGAATATTAGCTTGAACAAATTTACGCAAGAATCAAGCTCGATGTGGAAAGACCACAATAATTCACGGAGTCTAACAACACGGTTACGAAATTCGTTCGAGAACGGTAGGCTAAGTACAACAGGTAGCTTAAAAAAAATTATCGAGAGGGTCATAGATGAAGTACCAGAATGGAAGTCACCCAACACCGAAAATACTATGAAGAGTACGGGTAGTACATTTCCCCATACTAAGAAAACATTTCGATCCCGAACTTAGAACAACAAGAGTTGGTAACATAGAGCAATGAAATGAAGAACGATCAAAGTCACGATTGTCCAAAACAGAACGATTAGGGCATATTACAAAATATTCATCCTCCCATGTTAGGTTCTTCAAGGAGACATAGGGTTTCAGGACATTCTCCAGTCACTTGCTCTGTTCGCCAACAGGTAGCATTCTTTGCCGCCGGAAATTATATCACAATGCTTCTCCCGATGACCTTCACACCCGCACCAGTAACAAGTCAAGAGTGGAAAGGGACAATTTGCACGAACATGTCCCGACGATTGCAGTTGAAGCACCCTCCCTTCTTACCGAGAGTCACCGATGCTGGCTTGGGATTCCAAGCGCTCACTCCTGATCGCGAAGACGACGCGTTCGAACGACGTTGGGGTTTGGGAGCCTTAGACTCTTCACCGCCCAAAAACTTCCCGGATATCCTCGGTCTCTTGGCTTCGCTCGTGGGCTCGACCACTGAGGAGATTTCATAGGATATCGATTGATCTAGATACTCCTTCACCGTAGCATGGATCGTGGTCGTACGAACCACCTTGCCGCTTCCATTTCCATCATCACGTCCACGTCCGCCGAGGCTTGACATACTAATACGGATAACACCGATCAACAGTATTAGTTTATCAGTCGTACAATATACCACAATTATCAACCCGAGTTTTAGTTAGCATCCTTAGAATAACGGTACTATCGTAAAGCATAAAGTTTTATGAAGTCAATTTCGAGTTCCTCGATGAGGACGGTCATTATATGTATGCACTTAATGAAAACAAATTTTTGAAAAAGAGTGCTAGTCACGTTGCGCCCAAGGCTTGTAAATACTGTCTTTTATTTCGGAAAAGGAAGTTTACATAATGACTCTAAACATTATTTTCGAGTGATGAATAAAAGAAAAAAAAAAGGAAATCGAAAATTAATTCGTAACTAATTTGAAATATTTCGAAAATGTTGAGTCCCAAATATCAAAATTTTGAAAATCTTTCCTCTTCTTCAAAAATGTTTATTCGAAAGAATTCTCCACCGAGATACGTGACCATTTAACATGACGATATTAAATCATGGCTTCACACAATGTTAGGAAATTTCAAAGCATCACTTTAAAATATTCGAGATACTACAGCGCCGTGGGTCCCGTGCCGGAACCCACCAGGCTAAAAATCATATTAAAAAAAATGATCAAAATGCCAAAAAGGCCGAAGTCGGTAATATTCTCAAATACTCACAAAAGTCATTTATAAAACATCAAATACCGTCATAAGAATACTATCAAAACATGCAAGACCAAAATATCAAAACTCGGTTTGCAAGATAATAAAAGCCATCTTAAAATACTCATGCGGTGGATAAAATTGTCGTCAGAATTCATTCTAATAAAGTACCAAACAGAGATAAACATGTTCGACTTCCATGTAATATCCTAAAACGATAATATCACCAACAAGTTCCAATTCCTAGTTCACATTAAGCATATTAGCACAATGTAATCAAATACGTGTATAAGGGGACTTACGATCGGAGGCTTACCATCACGGATTGCCTAAGATGATGTCGGAACCACGATACTAATCACAAATCGATGCGCGCGACTTACACAAGACATGGACTTGACCCAACGGCCTAGGTTTTTCGCAAACCTAAGCTCGATACCATAAATGTAACACCCCGAATATGACCGGAATGTCACACGCCGTAGACCCTTATCGCAAGGATCTACCAAAGCAAACTCCAAAAGACTACTCGATGATTGACCGACCGGGTCAAAATTAAATAGAAAACAGACCGACAAGGTCATAAACCACTTTAAACTAACGACATTCATATTACAATGACCACAATAAACTTGAACATAGAGAAGAATGACAACTCAATTTAATAAATGATAACTACACCCAAGCAAGGGTGAATACTCGAACGACAAAGAAATACCGACCAAAATGATACGAAAGAAAAGACTCGACTGTGTGATTAGCATCGTCGTCTTCCATCTCCTTCCAAGCCAATCCCGTGATCGCTCCCGAGCCGCCAAAACTCGAGCGCATAACAGCACCCACCCCGAAAACTCGGGGTTATAAACCGAATTTTGCTAGTGCAAGTACATAATATACAAGATATACGTACAGTAACAACACAAAATTCAACCGCCGTGAAGCCTTAACACAAACCATACATTCCCACAGTCAGCACAGAATAACACTCGCATACACGAGGGGAAAGGTAATCACATAGTCATATTCTCCTTACGGAAAATAACATTCATGAAACTTTAAACGAGCCCAAGGAGTCAGGAAGATCCCTTTTGTAAAAGGAAAAGTATTTTGATAAGATAGTTTGCAATCATTATTGACTCGGGTCGTTTAGGGGTTTTAAAAATCGAATGGGAATACTTTTGGAAATAATTTCAAAAACTCTCGGGTCCTTGACCCAACGTATGGAAAACAATTACACAAAAACCAAGTCAACTTATTTGGGGTTCTCGACCCAATTTATAGAACACCGTCACAAACGAAATCATTACAACAACTCACAGGGTTCTCAACCCATTCCAAATATCATCATCATGAAATCAATCATCTCAACATTCCACAGGGTCCTCGACCCAAAACACAGAATAGCACCACAATAAAATCAAAGGTACAAAACTCTCATTCGACATTTCCTGCTCAAGACCCCCGATTAATTAACCCTCGGAGATTTCGTCAAACCTCTGGGGTTAACTAACCCTGATACCAACGCTTTAAAAACAATTTGAAACAAGCTTTCAAAAACACAGACATGGTCTCGTATCAAGACAAACATTAAAAGTGAGTTGAAAGAATTTGAGATACGAACATCGTTCGGTAACGGGGTCTTAGCTATCACTCAAATACCCGTAACCAATAAGCCTGCCAGGCGCCTCCACTGCTCACCTGTGCACCGGCGTTCACTCCACTATGTCGGCCGCTCCTTGAACATGTCACCGCACCGGCGTCACTCCCGCAAGAGCCGCCCCTTGCACGCGCATTAAGCATATTAGCACAATGTAATCAAATACGTGTATAAGGGGACTTACGATCGGGAGGCTTACCATCACGGATTGCCGGAAGATGATGTCGGAACCACGATACTAATCACAACTCTCATGCGCGCGACTTACACAAGACATGGACTTGACCCAACGGCCTAGGTTTTTCGCAAACCTAAGCTCTGATACCATAAATGTAACACCCCCAGAATATGACCGGGAATGTCACACGCCGTAGACCCTTATCGCAAGGATCTACCAAAGCAACTCCAAAAGACTACTCGATGATTTACCGACCGGGGTCAAAATTAAATAGAAAACAGACCGACAAGGTCATAAACCACTTCAGAAACTAACGACATTCATATTACAATGACCACAATAAACTTGAACATAGAGAAGAATGACAACTCAATTTAATAAATGATAACTACACCCAAGCAAGGGTGAATACTCGAACGACAAAGAAATACCGACCAAAATGATACGAAAGAAAAGACTCGACTCGGTGTGATTAGCATCGCTGCCTTCCATCTCCTTCCAAGCCAATCCCGTGATCGCTCCCGAGCCGCCAAAACTGAGCGCATAACAGCACCCACCCCCGAAAACTCGGGGTTATAACCGGAATTTTGCTAGTGCAAGTACATAATATACAAGATATACGAACAAGAATAACACAAAATTCAACCGCCGTGAAGCCTTAACACAAACCATACATTCCCACAACAAGACAGAATAACACTCGCATACACGAGGGGAAAGGTAATCACATAGTCATATTCTCCTTACGGAAAATAACATTCATGAAACTTTAAACGAGCCCAAGGAGTCGAAGATCCCTTTTGTAAAAGGAAAAGTATTTTGATAAGATAGTTTGCAATCATTATTATTGACTCGGGTCGTTTAGGGGTTTTAAAAATCGAATGGGAATACTTTTGGAAATAATTTCAAAAACTCTCGGGTCCTTGACCCAACGTATGGAAAACAATTACACAAAAACCAAGTCAACTTATTTGGGGTTCTCGACCCAATTTATAGAACACCGTCACAAACGAAATCATTACAACATCTCACAGGGTTCTCAACCCATTCCAAATATCATCATCATGAAATCAATCATCTCAACATTCCACAGGGTCCTCGACCCAAAACACAGAATAGCACCACAATACAATCAAAGGTACAAAACTCTCATTCGACATTTCCTGCTCAAGAGCCCCGATTAATTAACCCTCGGAGATTTCGTCAAACCTCTGGGGTTAACTAACCCTGATACCAACGCTTTAAAAACAATTTGAAACAAGCTTTCAAAAACACGGATTGCGGTCTGTATCAAGACAAACATTAAAAGTGAGTTGAAAGAATTTGAGATACGAACATCGTTCGGTAACGGGGTCTTAGCTATCACTCAAATACCCGTAACCAATAAGCCTGCCAGGCGCCTCCACTGCTCACCTGTGCACCGGCGTTCACTCCACTATGTCGGCCGCTCCTTGAACATGTCACCGCACCGGCGTCACTCCCGCAAGAGCCGCCCCTTGCACGCGCATTAAGCATATTAGCACAATGTAATCAAATACGTGTATAAGGGGACTTACAATCGGGAGGCTTACCATCACGGATTGCCGGAAGATGATGTCGGAACCACGATACTAATCACAACTCTGATGCGCGCGACTTACACAAGACATGGACTTTGACCCAACAGCCTAGGTTTTTCGCAAACCTAAGCTCTGATACCATAAATGTAACACCCCCAGAATATGACCGGGAATGTCACACGCCGTAGACCCTTATCGCAAGGATCTACCAGGCTAAACTCCAAAAGACTACTCGATGATTGACCGACCGGGGTCAAAATTAAATAGAAAACAGACCGACAAGGTCATAAACCACTTCAGAAACTAACGACATTCATATTACAATGACCACAATAAACTTGAACATAGAGAAGAATGACAACTCAATTTAATAAATGATAACTACACCCAAGCAAGGGTGAATACTCGAACGACAAAGAAATACCGACCAAAATGATACGAAAGAAAAGACTCTGACTCTGGTGTGATTAGCATCGTCGTCTTCCATCTCCTTCCAAGCCAATCCCGTGACTGCTCCCGAGCTGCCAAAACCTGAGCGCATAACAGCACTCCACCCCAAAACTCGGGGTTATAACCGGAATTTTGCTAGTGCAAGTACATAATATACAAGATATACGAACAAGAATAACACAAAATTCAACCGCCGTGAAGCCTTAACACAAACCATACATTCCCACAACAAGACAGAATAACACTCGCATACACGAGGGAAAGGTAATCACATAGTCATATTCTCCTTACGGAAAATAACATTCATGAAACTTTAAACGAGCCCTAGGAGTCATGAAGATCCCTTTTGTAAAAGGAAAAGTATTTTGATAAGATAGTTTGCAATCATTATTATTGACTCGGGTCGTTTAGGGGTTTTAAAAATCGAATGGGAATACTTTTGGAAATAATTTCAAAAACTCTCGGGTCCTTGACCCAACGTATGGAAAACAATTACACAAAAACCAAGTCAACTTATTTGGGGTTCTCGACCCAATTTATAGAACACCGTCACAAACGAAATCATTACAACATCTCACAGGGTTCTCAACCCATTCCAAATATCATCATCATGAAATCAATCATCTCAACATTCCACAGGGTCCTCGACCCAAAACACAGAATAGCACCACAATACAATCAAAGGTACAAAACTCTCATTCGACATTTCCTGCTCAAGAGCCCCGATTAATTAACCCTCGGAGATTTCACAAACCTCTCAAGGTTAACTAACCCCGATACCAACGCTTTAAAAACAATTTGAAACAAGCTTTCAAAAACACGGATTGCGGTCCGTATCAAGACAAACATTAAAAGTGAGTTGAAAGAATTTGAGATACGAACATCGTTCGAACGGGTCTTAGCTATCACTCAAATACCGTAACCAATAAGCCTGCCAGCGCCCATCGCTCACTGTGCACCGGCGTTCACTCCACTATGTCGGCCGCTCCTTGAACATGTCACCGCACCGGCGTCACTCCCGCAAGAGCCGCCTTGCACGCGCATTAGGTGACACCGGCGTTCACCACCTATATGGAGCCGCACATTGCAGCGTACACTGTGCCGGAGTACACCGCCCCGCCTCGAGGTTCCGGATATGACGTTTCTCACAACAAGTATCCACATTGTTCAAACATCAAGCACACGGACAATTGTCACAACAATTTTCAACTCGGTACATCAAGTCACACAATTTCTCCGCCAGTCCATATCCACACAAATAAACAATAACACGCACGTTATCAATCAAACTCAATCAACACCGCACATATATCTCTATGTTGCGACTCAACCGAATATATATACACATTTATATATATAGATATATATATATAAATATATAACCTCACTATATTATATGGATAACTATAGTTCGCCCATCAATCCAAGTTGAGTACGTCAACTAAGGTTAGAATTCAACACTCGTCGATCACCGACATAAACATATATATTAATATACGTATATACATACATATATTTAACATGTAACTATATATATAAACACACATATATATATATACACATACATATATATACCTCCATATAAACTCATACACTTCGACAACAATGATTTCACGCAGTTACAATTCGTATACCGAGGTACTTGCCTTGGTAATACGACGCGAAGGAGACGACGAAGGGATAGGTTCCGGTCCGAACAATCCTCTCAAATCCGACCCTAACACAATAATGATATACAATCAATCTCACATCATGAATACGAAGAAATCCCTCTTAGTTCTACCCGTTGGGACAATTTATCGAACACCAATAGTGCGTAGAGAATTGAAATCGGTTAACGGTGAACTGACGGGATTTCATCCCAACCAAAAACAAGAAAACCAAGGGTCACGAGAGTATTATCAAAATCTAACAACAACATCGGTTAATTCGGATTAAAACACAAGATCACCACCAAACCCTCCTCAAAAATCATACTAGGGTATAAGAGATCTTACCTCTTGAAGATACAAACCCTATAATCCGAAGAACACGTGCTAGATCCACAATCCGAGCTACACGATCGAAGGAAGATGAAGAAAAACACACAATCAAAAGGGTGGATGGAGAAGAAATCCCCCTCTCAACCCTCTCTCTCTCGCGCACGGTGGAAGAAAAGGAGGAAATGAGCGAAACTCGCTGAAAACACCCAGTTATAGCGCCGCCGCATTGTGTGCAGCTCGGCTAATCATGCTGCCGGCACGGGGCCAAAATTGCACCCGGTGGTGGTGACCGCTCGTTGTGCCGCGGCTCATTCGGAGTGTGCCGCGGATCGACTCGGCATGTGCCGCATCACGGCTGATCTTCGGGCACGCAGACAGAGGTTTTAGCCGGCAGTTCCACACGGTGTGCCGGCCCGACAAGTGTGCCGCGGCACCGACTCAGCTGTGCCGCGGCGCACAATCCTTGTGCCGCGGCACACGCAGACACTGCTCGCCAACAATCGGGTAGTATGTGTGCCGCGCGCACAATCCTTGTGCCGCGGCTCACACCCCCTCGGGTCCCAAAATGATGAAAAAGATCCTAAAGAGAATAAAAGCAATAGGAATCGATATTTGGGCAACAATAACACGAAATGGAAGTACGGAACCCCAAAACGATCTGAGGTACACAACCAAGGTCGAACAAGGAACAAATTCCCTAAATTTCTAGGAAGTTACAAAAACGGCCCAAACATCCGAAAATCACGATACAACGTCGGATTAACAATCCGAAACTCACCACATGTTCTACTCAATCATACGAACTCATGGAAGTAAGAAAATGGCGAAATCGAACGAGTTTAACGAGAATCAAATGCACATGAGACAAAATATAACACAAGATGAAATTACGTAAAAACATCATCGAGACCCGTCTAAGCGGAGAAACTCCAAGAACAAAATAGGTTCAGAATTCCAAAACAGTGTCAAGCGAGTTGTCGAAACGGACCTCCGCCGGAAAATGAAAATTACCGGAAATCGAATTTGCGGGTATTACATAATCTAACACTGCCTCAATCTTTTGCGGATCCACTCGAACTCCCTCGGCCGAAATCACGTGACCCAAAAACATCACTTCCTTCAGCTAGAACTCACATTTCGAGAACTTCGCATAGAGTTGCTCGGTCCTCAAAATGTCTAACACTACCCGCAAGTGATGGGCATGCTCTACCTCATTCCTCGAATAGATCAGAATATCGTCAATGAAGACGACGACACACTTATCCAGATACTCGATAAAGACTCTGTTCATCAATTGCATGAACACCGCCGGCGCATTAGTTAACCCGAAAGGCATAACTACAAACTCATAATGTCCGTATCTCGTCCGAAAAGCCGTTTTCGGCACGTCGGACTCCCTCACCTGGAGCTGATAGTACCCCGATTTCAAATCAATCTTCGAGAATACCGCAGCTCCCTGCAACTGATCGAACAAATCAACAATCCTCGGCAAAGGATACTTGTTCTTGATGGTCACTTTGTTTAGTTCGTGATAGTCGATACACAAACGTAGTGAACCATCCTTCTTTCGCACAAACAGGACCGGTGCACCCCAAGGCGAGGCGCTCGGTCGAACATACCCTGACTCAAGAAGCTCATTCAACTGCTTCTTCAACTCTGACATCTCTGAAGGTGCCATGCGATACGGCGCCTTCAAAATCGGAGCCGCGCCCGGCTCTAATTCTATAACAAACTCAACCTCACGATCCAGTGGCAATCCCGGCAACTCGTCAGGAAATACATCAGGAAACTCACTAACGACTGGAATCGACGAAAGCTCGACTCCACCATTCTCCGCCTTCAAGGCGTAGCACCAATAACCAGTACACCCCTTTCGCAGGAGTTTCACCGCCTTCAAGGCGTTAATAACAAACTTCTGGTTTCTCTTTCGCCCCGCGAAAGAGTGTTCAGTGCCGTCCTCGACTAACATGGTAATGATCCTCGTGCGGTAGTTCATGATTGCACCATGCCGCTCGAGTCAATCATCCCCGAGAATCAAATCCTCACCCTCGATACCCACGACAATAAGATTAGAGAGCCAAGCCCTCTCACAAATAATCACAGAACAGTCCCGGACTTCTCGATCATCGACAATTCTATCACCGCTAGGAAGTTTAACGATGAATGGCTCGCAAGGTGACAAGCAGTCGAGACTCAAACGGCGTACACACTCTAGAGAAATGAATGAATGCGTAGCACCCGAATCAAAAAGTACACTGACAGGATGGGAATGGATATGAACGGTACCTGTCGCCACAGTAGCTGGTGGATCATCGGTCCTCCTCATCTCGTAGATACGCGGCTGGGCAGAGCCGACACTGGAAGCTCCTCCTCTGGCGGGCTGACCCCGACCCCTACCTCGGCCGGCACTCGGTGGAGGCGGCGGAGCAAATGAGCCCTGGTTCACACTCGGCTCCATAGGTGCTGGGTGAGAAGAACGGGCGCCGCGAACCGTCCCGAGCTTCGCAAAGAAGCTTTGTGGCCCGACTGACCACAAGTATGACAAGTCAAAGGTGGACGAGGACAATCCCGGTTCACGTGACCTGGCTTGCCACAGTTAAAGCATCTGGGGTCCCGGACGATGGTTCCGGCGGCACTCCGAAAGCTCCCAGAGAAACGAGCCGAACCGCCCGTAGAAATATTTGCAGCCTGAGATTTCTGCTGGCCTCCACTCTTGGGACCAGAAAAATTTCCGACCGACTTCTGCTTCTTGCTCTCACGAGCCAAATCGCTATCCGTCACCGACATATCATAAGCAATAGCTCGACTCTGATAATCCTTCAAGGTAGTACAGACGAGCCCAGACATATAGTCCCGAATGTGTAATATCCGCAATTTTCGATTTTCGGTAAATTTCTTTTTCGGCCGGAGTCCATTTTGACGACTCGCTCATGACCGTTTCGTCATTTCGGGAATGATTAATTCTGCACTTTTTGTCATCCGAGTTCGTTTCGGTATCGTTTTGTTGAGTTCTGAGCTTTTTAGCGAATTTTCCGCACTTGAGTGCGATTCTTGCGAATCTCGTCCGAAACTATTGTTTCGAGTTTCTCGTAAGTTCATTTAATGTTATTATTCATGTTGCGAGCCTTGGTTTGGTGTTTCGATCGCGTATCATGATTTTCGGACGTTTTGGGCCATTTTTGTAATTTCCCAAAGTTTTGGGTAATTACTTCCGTTGTCGAATTCCGAGCCTTCGGGTGGTCGGAATCGTGTGTTCTCTTAGTGCTCGGATTCGTCTTTGCGAGTACTTCGTAACCGTATCTTCGATTCGTACTCAGGTTCGGGTTTCGGGGTCGTTCGGGCCGTCGGAATTGGTCCCGGCCGAGTCATGGCCGGGCATGCTCGGGCGAGCCGATCTGGCGAGTAACGTACGTTAGTGCTCGGCCGTTACGTACGTAAGGGCCGGTTACGTACGTAAGGCCCTGGCCGGTAACGTACGTAGCTGGCCGGCAGTTTTGGGGCAGTGACTCGGTTACGTACGTAACCCTTGGCCGGTTACGTACGTAACCCGGCCGGCAGTCGGCCTATTTAAGGCCTGCGGACGTTTTTTTCACCCATTCTCTCACTCTTTCTCTTCTCTTCCGCGGATGGAGGCGTGGGAATCTTGGAGCAATGTTGTTATACATTTAATCCATGAAGATTTGAGGCTCATATCATCAATCATCCCTCCTATAACATCCTCCGATCTACCGAATCAGGTCAGATTTCCTAGAAATCTAATTTTGGGGATTTTGGGTATTTTGGTTGTTTTCGTCCGATTAATCCGATTTAACTTGGTATTATGATAGATTGATGATTATTAAGATGTATTACATCTTTTCCCTTGTTATTCCATGGTTGTATCGTATCGATTCGTTGTTTTGGTCGAGTTCTTGATCGACGCCTTGAAGGTGTCCGGTAAAATGTCATAGAGGGGTTTTCGGGCGTTCTACGATTATTCTTCCTCGTATGATCGATGATTTATTGATTATATGTTGTTAGGGTCGAATTCTTGCGAAGAACTCGAGTCGGAACCCTTCCGTTCGTCGTTTTCTTCAAGCTTTTCGATCGTGGGCGTATTCTTTGTCTTCGCCGGAGAATTGTAGGTGTTCGAGGTGTCCCGACTGAGCCGTGTTCGTATGAGTGTCCGGTGTCGATTATCGTGGCAAGTATCTTGCCCATACATTACGTGTTTTGTGGATATTATGGTTGTTAATCGTCGATATGTGCTAAATAAATATTAATAACCATTTTTCAAAAGAATCGGAATATTTACCATCATGCTTTTTGTAAAGGTGACCCATGTGTGTCGGGAATTAATGTTCTTAGTTGAATATGTGAGCTAGTGTCGAGTATAGAATCACCTTACTTTCTTGTGATGTCATTGCGTATGATTATGTCGTTGGTAAATGTAAAGTGTAATTCTTTTGTCAAATGATGTGCTTGGAGTCACGTGTTTATGGATGAATATGTGAGTTTTTGTGATATTAGTTGTGTCGTTCGGTGCTGTTGAAATCTTGTGCTTCCTTGTGAATCGCATCATTACTTGGTCGTGAGTATATGTTGGATGAACTGGCCATTCTAGTAAGGTACCTCGACTATATATACTGTGATTGACCTTCGAGGCTTGTGGTTTGCAACTGTGATTTTGGAACGTGTGTGTGTGTTGTTCCTTCCACCCGGAGTGTCCGACGGGATGTCTGGGGGTCGATACTAAGGGGTACGGCCACGGAAGTGGACTTGGGTGCGTGTGTGGATGAACTTCCACCCGGAGTGTCCGACGGGATGTCTGGGGGTTGATACTAAGGGGTACGGCCGCGGAAGTGGTTTCCCACCCGGAGTGTCCGACGGGATGTCTGGGGGTCGATACTAAGGGGTACGGCCGCGGGTTACTGGGGCCAGGTTTTCATCTTGAGGATGACGTTGAGGTTTTCGTTAATTGTGATATTGTCCGGAGTATCACAATGCTTTGTGCTTGGGGTCGAGAGACATTATATATCGAGTCTTGGTGCTTGGCTAGAATGGCATAGGAATAATGTGTTATGTGTAATGTGTCCTTGTAAGTGAATTGAAGTGGATGATCGGGTCGTAGACCCCGTGTTTTGTGACCGGAATGGTTGGGTCGTGGACCCCGTGTTTTGTTAAATGGACTTGTATTTTGAAAAATGAACTTTGGGTGTGACCACTAAATGGCTTTCGAGGAATTAAGAACATTTTCAATTTTTGATGTTTTCAAAACTCCTGAGATTTGGAAATGTTTTCAAAATGCTTACTTGCTTCGTTTCGCTTTCAAGACTTGAACTATTTTTAACTAAATATATCTCGGGAAGTCTTTCGTTATATTCTCGGAATGTGTTGTGTATGGCTCGTATTTGCACTTTATACTTGCACTAGCAAAACAGTGGAGTTTGCTAACCCCCGAGTAATCGGGGGTGGATATCTGTATTGTGTCCAGTACATGCAGTTTTCGGGAGCAAGACACAGGATCGGCACGAGGGATGATGAAAGACGAATGATACTAATCACACGAAGGCCGCTTTGGGTTCGGTTAGTCGGAGTCCATTGTATTGTCTTTCCGCTGTCTTATTTTTCGTTGTTGCAAGTATTTTACCCTTGTGTGGGTATGAGTCTGGATGAGTTTATGTATTTTGATTTGTAAGTCAGTGACAAAAGACCAAATCGGTCTATTGGTCCGTTATTTTGATTCGTCGGTATGTAATGTAATGTGTTGTTTTGATGTCTAGCCTGGTGGATCCTCACGGAGATGGTCTGCGGCGTGTAATATTCCCGGTTTGATCTGGGGGTGTTACATTTATGGTATCGGAGCTTAGGTTGAGGAAACCTAGGCTGTCGGGTCGAGTTATGTGTTGTTGAGTCTTGTATTGTCAGATTTTGTCTGACTGAGTCGTGTCGCGACGCGTCGTCTGGGATGTCGGCCGTGATTAGTATCAAGGTACAGCCATCATCTTCGTGCGATCTGTGGATGTAAGTCTCCCTACTACATGTTGTACCACGAGCTATACGAGCCTGTATGATTCTGTGTTATGTAGTAGTATTTGAAGGTGTATCGTGAGTAAGTGACATATATTTGTTAATTCCCGTTTTGTGCTAGAATGAAGAATGATATGGCCAAATGTATCCTTGTATGAACTGTTTTGCTTGCAAGAGCAACAACCTTGGAATTTTTAGTTTCGAAGGCTCCCGGGGAGCCACGTAAATTTTTAAAATGTTCTCCAAGGGAGGAAAAAAAAAAAAATTGATTTTTTGTATGATGACCTCAAGGTCGAAAATTTTTAGACTTCAAACTACCGATATTTCATTCTCATCTCATACTATAAGTTTTCAAAACTCAAGTTTTTAACTCAAATGAGGTCTTCAAAATATACTCAAGACGTGACTCTCGTTTGTAACTTTTCGGTTTCATGAATGTTGGTCAGAAGATGCGTATTGATGATGCTCTCGTTGTCGAGCAGTGGTGCCAGTTTTATGATTAAAATAGTGATGTGAATGTTGAGTCCATCGGTATGTATGTGTTGAGATAGTCCTCTTTATTGAGAAGTAAAATTTTTGTTTTCGTAGGATGATTTTCTTTTGATGGTTGCTTGTGAGATGTTATAATTATGCGAATCGATGACATTTAGACTCGTATGTTGTTGCTTATTTGTAACCTTCGAGTCTAGTATTACCTCATATATGTTTGCAATCGTGTTGGTGATTAGAGCAGTTAGCACAGGCTTAATTCGAGCCTAACGCGCTAACGTGGCGTGTTTAGCGCACGTTAATCTTTGTTGTAACGCGCACTAATCAACACAGGCGAAGGCTATGGAACCGCATTATAGCCGTCGAGTCTAACTTTGCGGCCAATCACCTGTAGTTGTATTCTACGTGGTGTCTAGTGATAACAATCATGTGCGTGAATGTGTGTTAAGACTTTTCGTATTGCTAGGTGATATTTGATTGTATTTGATGAATTGATAAATTATGTCTGCTGTGTGTGTTCAAAATTTCCTGGAAACTTCACATAGTTTTGACGGTTCGATTAATCGGCGGCTCCGTGTATACTTCGAAAATTATTTGGAATTGGCAACCCGGCCTTGGATTCTCAAATAAAACCTCGACGGTATTTGAAAGAGATGTTTTAAAGTACATGTAGACATTTTGTAAAATATTACCGTCGTTGATGTTTGTGAAGTGTTGGGAGAATTTTCGAAAATGATTTTTAACGTATTGTTGTATTTTCAAATAATTCGAGTAAATGATTTTCAAAAATCTTTCACACCATAAAAATATTTTATTTCAAAAACCAATGCGATTTTTATTTTCAAAAATATATAGTGAAAGATGAAAAATCTCACTCGATGTAAAATTTAAACTCGGATTTGGAAATGTTAGAGTATGTAAGAATGATTTGATGATCTTGCATGGTTAACTTGTTAGTTGTTAACGGTGATGATGATACGTAGGGGCATGATGACTTCAAATGATTTCAAATGAGACGGTTTAAGTATGTTGTTTACAAGTTTAGGAAACAACCCGAGGTACCACAAGTACTAGTAAAGTGTAGTGTAAATACCATACAAATCCAAGGATTTTCAAAAGATTTCCTTTAACAGGATCCCTCGTGGATTTTCTTTTCGAGTTGTTATTGGTTACCTTATGTGATATGTCGTCTGAGTTGGTACTTTAGTATAATATTTTGCGAAGTCGTGCAATCGTATCGAGTGAGAATCCGCTTAGTATGTCTAGGGACAGAGGATACGGTCGTGGCCAAGGTATAGATTGTCGTGGAGATCGATATGGGACCAAGAGGATATGGTCGGGAAGGTTGCTATTCCAGCACTTCGTTCTCGTTGTTTAGGTTTCGGACGAAACCTCTTTTAAAGGTGATATGATGTAATACCCGCATTTTCTTTCTTTCTCTTGCTTTCGTCCAACCGTATCGACTCATTGTGTTCGTTGATGCTTGACACAGTGTTGTTTCTCACCTTTTTCATTCGAGCGAGTTCTGATATTGTCTCAAATTAATCTATATATCGTTGTGACCTTTCCAAGTTCGGCAAATTAGTCTCGTTTTCGATCTTCCAACCCTTGGGCGGTGGAATTCTGTATTTGTTCAGCGATTGGCTCGCGTTTTGATTGATGTACCGTTGGGTTGGTCAATCGTATTGATTTTCGTTCGTTGTGTTTTGTGATTGTTCGGATAATTGACTTGATTGTATTATCCATTTGATGACGCTTGTTACTTGTTGGTTTTGTTATATCCCTAACGGCGACGTTGTGTTGGTCGTCGTGGAGCGTGTTTTCACGCCGTATATTCCTTTGCGTTGCTTGTAACGTTTCGCCGATGGGCGTAAGTTACGCGTTTCCTTGCGTATCTCGTTGAGTTTTCCTGGCGGGATATTGCTTCTCCCTACTTGTTTTAAGTTTCGGGACGAAACTTCTTTTAAGGAGGGTAGAATGTAATATCCGCAATTTTCGATTTTCGGTAAATTTCTTTTTCGGCCGGAGTCCATTTTGACGACTCGCTCATGACCGTTTCGTCATTTCGAGAATGATTAATTCTGCACTTTTTGTCATCCGAGTTCGTTTCGGTATCGTTTTGTTGAGTTCTGAGCTTTTTAGCGAATTTTCCGCACTTGAGTGCGATTCTTGCGAATCTCGTCCGAAACTGTTGTTTCGAGTTTCTCGTAAGTTCATTTAATGTTATTATTCATGTTGCGAGCCTTGGTTTGGTGTTTCGATCGCGTATCGTGATTTTCGGACGTTTTGGGCCATTTTTGTAATTTCCCAAAGTTTTGGGTAATTACTTAGTTGTCGAATTCCGAGCCTTGGGTGGTCGGAATCGTGTGTTCTCTTAGTGCTCGGATTCGTCTTTGCGAGTACTTCGTAACCGTATCTTCGATTCGTACTCGAGTTCGGGTTTCGGGGTTGTTCGGCCGTCGGAATTGGTCGGCCGAGTCATGGCGGGCATGCTCGGGCAGGCGATCTGGCCGAGTAACGTGCGTTAGTGCTCGGCCGTTACGTCGTAAGGCCCCGGCCGTAACATACGTACGTAGCTGGCCGCGATTTTAGGCGATGACTTCGGTTCGTCACGTAACCCTTGGCGATTACGTACGTAACTGGCCGATCGGCTTTATTTAAGGCTGCGGATGTTTTTTTCACCCATTCTCTCACTCTTTCTCTTCTCTTCCGCGGATGGGCGTGGCAATCTTGGAGCAATGTTGTTATACATTTAATCCATGAAGATTTGAGGCTCATATCATCAATCATCCCTCTATAACATCCTCCGATCTACTGAATCAGATTTCGATTTAGAAATCTAATTTTGGGGATTTTGGGTATTTTGGTTGTTTTCGTCCGATTAATCCGATTTAACTTGGTATTATGATAGATTGATGATTATTAAGATGTATTACATCTTTTCCCTTGTTATTCCATGGTTGTATCGTATCGATTCGTTGTTTTGGTCGAGTTCTTGATCGACGCCTTGAAGGTGTCCGGTAAAATGTCATAGAGGGGTTTTCGGGCGTTCTACGATTATTCTTCCTCGTATGATCGATGATTTATTGATTATATGTTGTTAGGGTCGAATTCTTGCGAAGAACTCAAGTCGGAACCCTTCCGTTCGTCGTTTTCTTCAAGCTTTTCGATCGTGGGCGTATTCTTTGTCTTCGCCGGAGAATTGTAGGTGTTCGAGGTGTCCCGACTGAGCCGTGTTCGTATGAGTGTCCGGTGTCGATTATCGAGGCAAGTATCTTGCCCATACATTACGTCTTTTGTGGATATTATGGTTGTTAATCGTCGATATGTGCTAAATAAATATTAATAACCATTTTTCAAAAGAATCGGAATATTTACCATCATGCTTTTTGTAAAGGTGACCCATGTGTGTCGGGAATTAATGTTCTTAGTTGAATATGTGAGCTAGTGTCGAGTATAGAATCACCTTACTTTCTTGTGATGTCATTGCGTATGATTATGTCGTTGGTAAATGTAAAGTGTAATTCTTTTGTCAAATGATGTGCTTGGAGTCACGTGTTTATGGATGAATATGTGAGTTTGTGTGATATTAGTTGTGTCGTTCGGTGCTGTTGAAATCTTGTGCTTCTTTGTGAATCGCATCATTACTTGGTCGTGAGTATATGTTGGATGAACTCGCCATTCTAGTAAGGTACCTCGACTATATATACTGTGATTGACCTTCGAGGCTTGTGGTTTGCAACTGTGATTTTGGAACGTGTGTGTGTGTTGTTCCTTCCACCCGGAGTGTCCGACGGGATGTCTGGGGGTCGATACTAAGGGGTACGGCCACGGAAGTGGACTTGGGTGTGTGTGTGGATGAACTTCCACCCGGAGTGTCCGACGGGATGTCTGGGGGTCGATACTAAGGGGTACGGCCGCGGAAGTGGTTTCCCACCCGGAGTCTCCGACGGGATGTCTGGGGGTCGATACTAAGGGGTACGGCCGCGGGTTACCAGTTGTGGTTTTCATCTTGAGGATGACGTTGAGGTTTTCGTTAATTGTGATATTGTCCGGAGTATCACAATGCTTTGTGCTTGGGGTCGAGAGACATTATATATCGAGTCTTGGTGCTTGGCTAGAATGGCATAGAAATAATGTGTTATGTGTAATGTGTCCTTGTAAGTGAATTGAAGTGGATGATCGGGTCGTAGACCCTGTGTTTTGTGACCGGAATGGTTGGGTCGTGGACCCCGTGTTTTGTTAAATGGACTTGTATTTTGAAAAATGAACTTTGGGGCTGTGACCCTAAATGGCTTTCGAGGAATTAAGAACATTTTCAATTTTTGATGTTTTCAAAACTCCTGAGATTTGGAAATGTTTTCAAAATGCTTACTTGCTTCGTTTCTGCTTTCAAGACTTGAACTATTTTTAACTAAATATATCTCGGGAAGTCTTTCGTTATATTCTCGGAATGTGTTGTGTATGGCTCGTATTTGCACTTTATACTTGCACTAGCAAAACAGTGGAGTTTTGCTAACCCCCGAGTAATCGGGGGGTGGATATCTGTATTGTGTCCAGGTACATGCAGGTTTTCGGGAGCAAGACACAGGATCGGCACGAGGGATGATGAAAGACGAATGATACTAATCACACGAAGGCCAGTTTTGGGTTCAGTTAGTCGGAGTCCATTGTATTGTCTTTCCGCTGTCTTATTTTTCGTTGTTGCAAGTATTTTACCCTTGTGTGGGTATGAGTCTGGATGAGTTTATGTATTTTGATTTGTAAGTCAGTGACAAAAGACCAAATCGGTCTATTGGTCCGTTATTTTGATTCGTCGGTATGTAATGTAATGTGTTGTTTTGATGTCTAGCCTGGTGGATCCTCACGGAGAGGGTCTGCGGCGTGTAATATTCCCGGTTTGATCTGGGGGTGTTACAGAATGGACAGTTTCATCCTCCTGGAAAAATGGAAAATTTTGTCGCTCTCTTCGACAACTTGGGTCTTCACATAGCCCAACTCCTTGTTAAAATCGGCAATATCTTGGGATACGGGAATATCCCGTGGTTGAGCATCATAGAAAGCATGCACTCGAGCCTGTCTGACCGGCCACGGACAATATTCGGTCTCCATTAAATCTTGAAATTCGGCCCATGAAGCAACATGATCTTTGGGACCAACGGCCTCCCACCAATCCGTAGCATCTCCCGTGAGAAAGTATTGAGCAATAGGGACCTTACGGTCCTCGGGGCAGTTGGTAGCAGTGAAGACTTTGGGTATCTCCTTGATCCACCCTTCCATGCCGATCGGGTCCGAAGCTCCCGAAAACTGAGGTGGATGCATCTTGATGACATCCTGAAGCCATCGATCCGCTCCGCCCCGATTAGCATGGGCCTGATCGGGGTTCTGGACCACCTGAGCTATAGCCGCCATCTGGTTAACCATTTGCTGCATAACAGCCGCAATACCAAGAACGGCGCGCTCCTAAGAATAAGCATGACTGTGACGGTCACCGGTACTGCCGGCTCCCGAAGAATGCGACGTGGCCGCCCCACCGGCTGCCCCACATCCTCGGCCGCGTCCACGACCACGACCACGACCACGGTTTCCTCCGGCATCCATATGATGTTGAGAGATAACAGAAGTATATCGATGATGAGTAAGGGAGGAAAAGCAACTACGATTCAAAAGTGGAAATACAATGCAAGAAACAAAAGAGCCGAATGAGAAAACTTACGAGCACTGGAAGTACTGGGATGCTGGCAGCGGTGTGACAATGTGCAAAACAAAACACGACTAGACCCAAATAACCAACAAGCTTAGGTATCCATAAACCTAGAGCTCCGATACCATTTTCTGTAACACCCCGAGATATTCAGAGTATATTACAGCACCGTGGACCCCCACACGGGACCCACCAGGCTACGAACAAGAAAACTCCACTCGACTAACCATCCCGGTTAACGAGGACACACATTTAATTATAAGACATAAAAAGTTACGCCCGGAGCAACCGGCGAAATGATCATCAACCAACAATGTAACAATTTAAAAGTAGTACAACACGGAGTTTGAATTTGAAAAGCCTAAGTACTCGCGAGTACAGTCTATCAGTTTATAAATATAGGAAACAACCATATCGAATTAGATAGAGGAAATAAGACGACCCAAATGCACATGTCAACGACCCTGGCCGACATCCTCGTACTGTCCCGGTGCTCGCTCGTCCGGATAATCATAACCTGAAATCCATAACAAGAATTTCCCCAAAACGGGTCCCCAGAGGGGTTAGCAATTACGCTAGTACAAGTAATCAAGGCAAACCAATCACTTACACATTTCATAGTACATGCACCAATATCATTTCAAAAACCAAAAGAGACATGTCTTTTCCGGAAACAAACAGTCACAATTAATTTGCCTAGGACCGGGACGAAGCCACGAATACCACTCGAGGCCTCTAAGGACCCTCCCGAGCTGGCCACATTCACAAAACAAATCAAGCACCACACGTCACCTAGGACCGGGACGAAGCCACGAATCCCACTCGAGGCCTCTAAGGACCCTCCCGAGCTGGCTAGCGAATCAAACTCATGAATCCAGGACGAAGCCATAGATTCCCTCGAGGCCCCGTCGGACCCTCCCGAGGTGAGTAAAGCACACACAATATACATTACCATTTCACGTTAAGCATAAAGGTTTCCAAGAATTACTTGCCTTGAATATTTTGATGACGCAACGAACGGAAAGGATAATCACCGACGAACACTAGGAATCAACGGAACCGAACCTAATGATTCGAAGAACATAATTACAACCAACTCTAGCCGAATACGGAAATGGAATACACCCGAAAACCCGCCTACGATTCATGTATATTCGCACAAAATAACAACGAGGGCGGACCACAACCAAACCCTCTCGATTCCGCAAAACTATGAAAATATACCATGAATCCGTAGGAAAACTAATGATATCAACAAGATTAATCATATTCATCAAGAATCCATCAACAAAATGGAAAGAATCGGACAAAAACCCCAAAATCCCCCAATTATCCAAAAGGTAGGGTTTAAAGAGATATTACCTTGAGGATTCAAGTATTTAGATTCGTAGAACACGCATTGGATTGATTGGCCGGGCTTCACAACCGAAGAAGAATGATGAAAATCAACCCCCCAATTGATAATGATGAGAAGCTCTCCTCCTCTCTCACTCTCTCTCGCGTCAATGGAAGAAGAAGAAGAAGTTTTGAGCTGTTCACGCTCAAAACAACACAATTATAGAGGGTTGACCGCATTGTGTGCCGCGGCACAGCTGAGGTGTGCCGCGGCACAGGCCGAAAATTTACTCCTGTGGTTCGGCGGTGTGCACGGCACGCTGCGTGTGCAGCACCGCATGGCCGGGTTTTGGTCGCGGACGTCACACGAGTGTGCCGCGGCACCGGATGGGTGTGCCGCGGCACACAGTACGGTTCGCTCGACCAACAACTGGAGAAATGTGTGTGCCGCGGCGCACACACCTTGTGCCGCGGCCCACACCCCCTTTTGGGTCCTAAATGATAAAAAATGATCCGGGAAGGGAATAAAAGCAATATGAATCAATATTTGGGAACCAATTGTTGGGATTCGGTGCCTAAAACGAAGGCCCAGCGGAAGCGGTAAAACGAAAATTAATTCGATCCGAATCCCTACGAGGATCGATCGAGCTACGTATATACGAATATCAAAAACGAAATACAAGAGATACGAGAAACATACCCTCGTAGTCCGTTGATTAAATGGATAACCTTCTCTTGAGTTATTCCGCAAGCTTTGCTTGATCTCTACGAATCTATTCCGCTCCAAGCCCTTGAACGATCCAACGCCGAAAGCACCGCGTCTCTACTTGTCACGCGCCGGAGAAACGACCGGAACGACAATCACCTTGCTATCCTCCAAGGATACGGCTAGAGCTAGGTGATGAAGCTATTGATTTGTGATTACAACACTCTAAGTGTATAACTCACTTTCTCTCTTTAATTTCTTGATTTTTCTCCAAGAATCACCAAGAACATATGAAGAAGAAGAAGACTTTGAGAAAGAACTTTTCTCTCTCTTTCCTATCCCACTAGAACCGTATGATGCCAAGAAGCAAGTAAGTTTGATTAGTCTTCCTTTTCTTTCTTTATACACTTTCAACCAAACCATACAACTCATTCACATGAGTGGTCACCCCACAAGTCATTGTCCTCCATTTAAAAATGGAGACAAAAGACAAGATGAAGCTTGGTGGAAAGGGGGGGCGGCCATCTAGAAGGGAATCGAAGAGTTCGGTTCGTTTCGAACTCCCCTGAGTCCAAACAGATAAACTCTGATTCCGTTCCGATGTATTTATATTAATTAATTAATCTAATTAATTAATCATATCAAATACATAATAACATAACTAATTTCTCCAAGAAATAATTATATTCATGAATTAAATTAATCACCCAAAGGATATATTTAATCCATTAAGCCGTAAATCAATTTATCCGATAAATCGATTTAAACATCCAATGTCCCAAATTAGATATCCAATATCTAATATTCATAATGAGAGAATTAGCTTAATTCATTCCGTCGTCAATCCTAATGCGCGACTCGGTAGGTCCATCTCAGTCAGCAATGGGAGGAACCAAAGAGTAGTAGCACCACCTAGCCAGCCTGGTGGCCTACACTGCACTCGACCGAGAACGAATGATTGGGATCATTCAAGAACCATTCTGTCGTGAATACCAGTATACGTATAAACCCTTCTTTCAAATATCCCGATCAAGTTATAGGGTCACGGTCAGTCAGACCCTATCTGTACTTGACGCTATGCATGCGTTAATGCAAATCGAGATCATCGAGCTCTCGTGTATCTAATACAGCTAGCTCCAATGCTTTGGCCAAAGACTTATGATCTCATCTGCCAATAACCGCATAGGATATATAACCCGTTCACTAACAGGAGAAAGAATTCTATCTTGGTATTCAGTAGGACCTGCTACTTGCCCGTCAAGATGCACGTCGAGGTTGACCCCCGCCTTCCGGTTTACAGGGTCGAACTACTCTAATGAAAATCTTGACGTCACAAGCACATCCCTACTAAATCCTCAAGTCGAAGGTTCACGAATACCTATCACAACCTTTCGATTCCGTCATTGACTGTCCCAGAGTGAAATCCGTGTGACGAATCGAGGGTGAGTCGGTTCGAGTATACTAATCTAATAAGCATACCTATAACGTGTGCTCCCACTAACCATTAGTGTTCGACAGGCACTCTCCATGTCAAAGAACACGTCATACAAGTCTTCACATAAACTTAACGCCCAGTCAAGTTTCATCGACTTATGACGATTAAGTATTTGAGCTATAAACATTTCCAGTGCCGACCCCCTTATCCAATAAGGAGTGGAACGTTTTGCTCTCAAATACACGGACTAGTTTCTATATGTTTATTTACGAGTTAGGAATGCCAGTAACTACAAGTAAATAAAGAAACATTCATTTGCCTTATATAAATGGTTTACATAATTACAAGTACAATGCCCTCACTCAACAACCTCTGAGTGGCATTCGAGGGCATACTCCTAACAATCTCCCACTTGCACTCAATGCCACACACTATGGTATCTAATACCCATGTTCTCCAGATGACGCTCCAAGCTAGTCTGAGATAGTGGCTTGGTCAGTGGATCGGCGACGTTGTCGGCCGAGTCTACTCTATGCAGCACAATGTATCCCTTGCGAACAAATTCTCTTACGAGATGATACTTCCTCTCAATATGTTTGGTGCTATTGTGAAACCTCGGCTCCTTGGCCTGTGCTATAGCTCCGTCGTTGTCGCAGTACAGCGGAACAGGCAGCTCAGCACATGGTATCATTTGAAGTTCTCCTAGAAACTTCTTAATCCAGAACCCTTCCTTGGATACCTCCGAGGCTGCTTGATACTCGGCTGACAGTGGAATCGCGATCGCGCTTTGCTTGGCACTACGCCAAGATACTGCTCCTCCATTAAGAGTAAATATGTAGCCAGAAATGGACATCGAGTCGTCCTTCAGTCCTTGGAAGTCCGAATCAGTATCCAAATCTCCACCGCCATACATAAGAACCATATCTCTCGTTCTTCTCAAGTACTTGAGAACGTTCTTTACAGCAGTCCAATGTTCCCTACCTGGATTTGCCTGAAACCTACTCACCACGCTTACAGCATGCGCGATGTCAGGTCTTGTACACAACATAGCATACATAAGGCTACCCACGGCCGAAGCATATGGTATATTACTCATTTCCTTGCGTTGTTGTAATATCCGCATTTTTCTTTCCCTTGTAATTGTATTTCCGGTGTAATTCTCGATTTTAGTGACCCTCGAGTATCCTTCAGTGTAACTTTTCCGTTATCTTTTGATCTGATTCTCGTAATTGTTGTGCGGAACCGCCGTTTCGGGGTTGCCGTGGATTCATTATATGCTATGATGCATTTTGAGGTGTTCCGTTTGACGTTTCGTTCATAATCCGGTATTTTGGGTCGTTTATATTCTGTATCTAGCGCACGCTAAATTTCCTGTATAGCGCACGCTAGAAATCCATTAGTAGCGCACGCTACGTTTAATTCGTAGCGCACGCTAACGATTTAGCCCTGGGAGTGGCGATTCGGCTCCCGACCCTGCAGACTATCGGATTAGCGCACGCTATCTCGTCTAGCGCACACTAATGTCGGGAGACTAGCGCACGTTAAATTGTTCAGTAGCGCGCGCTAGTGTGACTGTCCAGTACTGGGCAGTTTACTACTGAACTCAATCAGATGCTAGTTAGCGCACGCTACGCTGGTATGATAGCGCACGCTAACGGGTCGTGAGGTTTGGGCGGTTGGATACTGGACTCGGCCGATGTTCGAGTAGCGCACGCTATTGGTCGATAGCGCGCTACCGAGAGGTTATTAGCGCACGCTACGCATGTATGGTAGCGCACGCTAACGGCCAAAAACCTGGCTTCTGGACTGGGACGCTAACAGGAGGGTTTGTAACCCTATCCCGTTAGCGCACGCTAACCTTGAGGTCTTAGCGTGCGCTAACACTCCCTGGCTATATAAACCAGGGAGTTGACCGAGATAATCACAAAATCTCATTTCTTCCTCTTTCCGCGGCCGAGCGACTCCAGAGACGATTTGAGGCGATTTTCTTCTTCCAATCACTTCAGAGATCCTTGTGCTTGAGTTCTTGGTGTAAGACTAACATCATCCACTTGTGTTTCTCATCCTAAATCCAAGGTAATCTCTTAGAACCCTACTTTTGGATAATTTGGGGGTTTTGGGATTTTCTTCCGATCCGTTCCGTTTCGTTGATGGATTCATGATGAATATTATTAATCTTGTTGGTATTCTTAGTTTCCCTACGGATTCATGGTATATTTCGTGATTTTTACGGAATCGAGAGGGTTTGGTTGTGGTCCGCCCTCGTTGTTGTTTATATACGAATATACATGAATCGTAGGCGGGTTTCCGGGTGTATTCCATTTCCGTAATCGTCTAGAGTTGGTTGTGATTGTGTTATTCGAATCGTTAGGTTCATTTCCGCTGGTTCCTTGCGGTCGTGTTCAACTCTTCCGTTCCGTTCGTGTCATCGTCTATTTAATCGAGGCAAGTATCCTTATGAACTTACAATCTTGACATAGTAGTATTGTATGAGAAATGGTGTGTGTGTGTATGCTCACTACGGGTTAGATCCGACGGGGTCTCGGTAGGGGTCCACAAGAGACGTGGATCGACGAGCTTGCTTTTAACCACTACGGGTTAGATCCGACGGGGTCTCGGTAGGGGTCCACAGAGACGTGGATCGACGGTTAATTGTGGTGAAATTTTACAAATGTGTTTTGATTTCGGCATTCCGGAAATGAGTGCTTTCGAACGGTTTTCTTTATTGCATGCATTTACTAAATGTGTAAGATGTAAATTGTTCATTTGGTTACTTGTACTAGTGTAATTGCTAACCCCTCTCGGGACCCGTTTTGGGGAAATTCGTTTTATGAATTTCAGGTCAGGTTCATCGAGACGAACGGGCACTGGACCAGTATGCGGATGATGGCCGAGCGTGATGATTGTGCCTAAGTGACGTCTTAATGTCTTTTTGTCTTTTCATCTTTTGTGGCTTTTGAACTAATGGTTGTACTCGAGTACTTAAGAGTTCTTGTCCGTCCGGATTGTATTGTTGCCTATATGTTTGTGTTGATTGATGATGTTATGTTTGACCGGTAAACCGGGTGGATTTTTCTGTTTTGCGTCTTTATGACATGGTTTTGGTTTGTCGTTTATGTGAGTCGATGAGTATGATGTTGTTCAGCCTGGTGGGTCCCATATAGGGATTCACGGCGCTGTAATATACCTCGAATATCTTGAGGGTGTTACAGAAAATGGTATCAGAGCACTAGGTTTATGGATACCTAGGCTTGTCGGTTTATTGGGTCTTGTGGTGTTTTGTTTTGCACATCATCGTCACGCTGCCATGATTCCGGTACTACCAGTGTCCGTAAGTTTTCCTTCCTCTGTTCATTAATTCCTTGTATCGTACCCTTGATTCTCGACTTGTGATTGTTCTTTTCTTATACTGATCCTCGTAAGGCTTTTGCTACTTATTTAACTCCAGTATGGATGCTGGAAGAGGTCGTGGTCGCGGTCGTGGTCGTGGACACGGCCGGGGACGTGGGGCAGCCGGTGGGGCGGCCACGTCACGATCTTCGAGGCAGCGTGATCGCGACCGTCATAGCCATGCTTCTTCTCGAGAGCGTGCCGATCTTGGTTTTGCTGCCGTTATGCAAAAGATGGTGAACCAAATGGCGGCAATAGCTCAGCGGTTCGTAACCCGGATCGAGCCCATGCTAATCGGGCGGAGCGGACCGATGGCTCCAAGATGTCATCAAGATGCATCCTCCTCGCTTTCGGGAGCTTCAGACCCGATTGGCTGGGAAGGGTGGATCAAGGAGATATCTAAAGTCTTCGTTGCCACTAACTGTCCCGAGGACCGTAAAGTCCATATTGCTCAATACTTTCTCACAGGGGACGCCACGGACTGGTGGGAGGCCGTCGGGCCCAAAGACCATGCCGTCGTGGCCGAGTTTCAAGAGTTGATGGAGATCGAATATTGCCCGTGGCCGATCATGTGCTCGGGTACATGCTTTTATGATGCTCAACCACGGGATATCCCCGTAGCTCAAGCTATTGCTGATTTTAACAAAGAGTTGGGTTATGTGAAGACCCAAGTTGTCGAGGAGAGTGACAAGATTTTCCATTTCTCCAGACGGATGAAGTTGCCAATTCGGGACTATATGTCGGGGCTCGTATGCACTACATTGAAGGATTATCAGAGTAGGGCCCTTGCTTATGATATGTCTGTGACGGCGACTGAGGCGGCCCGCGAGAGTAAGAAATGTAAGTCCGCGGAACTTTTCGGGCCACAAGAGTGGGGGTCGGCAGAGATCCCAATCTGCTAACTTCCCCGCCGGCGGTGGTCCAGCTCGTTCAGGGGGTCCTCGTGGAACTACCAGTGCTCCTTTCCGTGATGTGAAGTGTTTCAATTGTGGTCGCATGGCCACGCTACCGTACTTGTTTGAGCCCTTTGCTGACGTGTAATCAGTGTGGCCAGCCGGGCCACAAAGTTGCCTTCTGTGCTGAGAGGGAGAGAATTCTTGGTGCCCGGGCTTCCATTCCAGCGCCTAGAGAACCAAGTGTGAATCAGGGATCGTTTGCTCCTCAGTCTCCGCCGAGTGCTAGTCGGGGGAGAGGTCGGGGTCAGCCCTCTAAGGGGGGAGCTTCCAGTGTCGGCTCCGCCCATCCGCGGGTTTATGAGATGCGGAAGACCGATGACCCAGCGGCTACCGTGGCGACAGGTACCGTTTATATTCTTTCTCATCCTGTCAGTGTGCTTTTCGATTCCGGTGCTACGCATTCGTTCATATCTTTGGATTGTGTGCGCCGTCTGAGTCTCGACTGTTTGACGCCTTTTGAACCCTTCATCGTTAAGCTTCCTAGCGGCGATAGGATCGTTGGTGATCAGGAGGTTCGAGACTGTTCTGTATTTATTTGTGAGAGGACTTGGCCCTCTAATCTTATTGTTGTGAGTATCGAGGGTGAGGATTTGATACTTGGTGATGATTGGCTCGAGCGGCATGGTGCGATCATGAACTACCGCACGAGAATCATCACTATGTTAGCCGAGGACGATTGAGCACTCTTTCGCGGGGCGAAAGAGGGGAAACCAGAAATTCGTCATTAATGCCTTGAAGGCGATGAGTCTCCTGCGAAAGGGGTGTACTGGTTATTGGTGCTATGCCTTGAAGGCGGAGGATGGTGGAGTCGAGCTTTCGTCGATTCCAATCGTTAATGAGTTTCCTGATGTATTTCCTGACGAGTTACCGGGATTGCCACCGGATCGTGAGGTTGAGTTTGCTATAGAGTTAGAGCCGGGCGCGGCTCCTATTTCGAAGGCGCCCTATCGCATGGCACCTTCAGAGATGTCCGAGTTGAAGAAGCAGTTGAGTGAGCTTCTTGAGTCGGGGTATGTTCGACCGAGCGCCTCGCCTTGGGGCGCACCGGTCCTGTTTGTGCGGAAGAAGGATGGTTCACTACGTTTGTGTATCGACTATCGCGAACTAAACAAGGTAACCATCAAGAACAAGTATCCTTTGCCGAGAATTGATGACTTGTTCGATCAGTTGCAGGGAGCTGCGGTATTCTCGAAAATTGATTTGAAATCGGGATACTATCACTCCGGTGAGAGAGTCCGATGTGCCGAAACGCTTTCGGACGAGGTACGGACATTATGAGTTCGTAGTCATGCCTTTCGGGTTAACTAATGCGCCGGCGGTGTTCATGCAATTGATGAACAAAGTTTTTATCGAGTATTTGGATAAGTGCGTCGTCGTCTTTATTGACGATATTCTTATTTATTCGAGGAATGAGGAAGAGCATGCCCATCATTTGCGGATAGTATTAGACATTTTAAGGACCGAGCAACTCTATGCAAAGTTCTCGAAATGTGAGTTCTGGCTGAAGGAAGTGATGTTTTTAGGTCACGTGATTTCAGCCGAGGGGGTTCGTGTGGATCCCCAGAAGATTGAGGCCGTATTGGATTGGGCACCGCCCAAGAATGTGAAGGAGCTCCGTAGTTTCTTGGGTTTAGCTGGCTACTACCGTAGGTTCGTCGAGGGTTTCTCGAAACTGGCTCGACCACTTACACAGTTGCTCCAGAAATCTGAGAAGTTCGTCTGGAATGACGAGAGGCAGTCGAGTTTTGAGGAACTGAAGAAGCGTTTGACTTCAGCCCCAGTTTTGGCATTGCCATGTGGCAACGAGGGTTTTGCCGTTTATAGCGATGCTTCGGTCGTGGTCTTGGGTGTGTATTAATGCAAGACGGTAAGACCATTGCCTTTGCGTCGAGACAGCTTGAGGCCGTATGAGCTTAACTACCCTACTCATGATTTGGAGTTAGCGGCAATGCTTTTGCGCTCAAGATTTGGCGTCACTATCTTTTCGGCTCGCATGCGATTTTTACCGATCATAAAATCAAATACATATTTACTCAATGAGAGTTAAATATGAGGCAGAGGAGGTGGTTAGAGTTGATTAAGGATTATGACCTCGAAATCCTTTATCATCCGGCAAGGCGAACGTCGTGGCCGACGCCTTGAGTCGGAAACCGATTGCGTTGCGAACGCTTGAGATCCTTACGTCTCGGTCCGAGCTTCGGAGGGCCTTGATCGAGTTAGATGTTGAGGTCTCGTTGCCGGAGTCACGAGCAACTTTGTGCTTTAGAGATTTCGTCATCCTTGATCGACGAAATTAAGTCAAGCAATCGAGGATCCGATGATTACTCAAATCCGAGAGAACGTTCTTAAGGGAAAGTCTCCTGGGTTTGTGATTCACGAGGATGGTATTTTGAGATTCCGTAGTCGGCTTTGTGTGCCGAACGACTCGAGTTGAGGCGAGTATTTTACTGAGGCCCATGCTACACCTTACTCCGTTCATCCTGGTTCGAGTAAGATGTACAAGGACTTGAGAAGGAACTTCTGGTGGAATGACATGAAGGATGAGGTCGCACAGTTTGTAGCGAGATGTTTGACTTGTCAGCAGGTCAAAATCGAGAATCAGAGACCGGCTGGGTTATTGCAGTCACTTCCCATTCCGGAATGGAAATGGGAGGATATATCGATGGATTTCGTTACGAGTTTGCCGAGATCGAGGTCGGGCATGAATATGGTATGGGTGATTGTTGATCGTCTGACCAAGTCGGCACATTTTATGGGCATCAAGGACACTTGGGGCCCGGAGAAGTTGGCTTGTGTGTTTATCGCGCAGATTGTGAGACTTCACGGTACTCCGAAGTCTATTGTTTCGGATCGTGACGGCCGTTTTGTATCGCACTTATGGCAGGCGGTGCATAAGGCGTTGGGTACCCGTTTACACTTGAGTACCTCTTTTCATCCCCAGTCAGATGGACAATCGGAACGCACTATCCATACGTTCGAGGACTTGTTACGTGCCTGTGCTCTCGATTGGAGTAGTGACTGGGAGGAACATTTGCCGCTGATCGAATTCACGTACAACAACAGTTGGCACGCGTCGATTCGGATGGCCCCGTATGAGGCACTTTACGGGCGGCGATGTCGATCACCGTTTTGTTGGAATGAGGCGTCCGATTTGGTCGGGACCGAGCCAGATGTCGTTTTAGAGACGAGGCGGAAGATAGAGTTAATTCGGGAACGGATGTTGACTGCCCAGAGTCGACAGAAGTCGTATGCCGACATCCGTCGTCGACCTTTGGAATTCGAGGTGGGAGACCATGTTTTGCTAAAGGTGTCGCCGACGAAGGGAGTTTTTCGTTTCGGGAAGAAAGGGAAGTTGAGTCCGAGATTTATCGGCCCCTTCGAGATCCTCGAGCGAGTAGGTGGGTTGGCATACCGTTTGGCGTTACCTCCGGCCTTGAGTCATGTTCATAGCGTTTTTCATGTTTCCCAGTTGAGGAAATATGTCCCGGATCCTAGTCACATCATCGATTATGGAGAGATTGATGTCGCCGAAGATGTTACTTTCGAAGAGCGCCCTTGAAGATTTTGGAGCATCGTGAGAAACGATTGAGGCATAAGACCATACCTTTGGTCAAGGTGCAGTGGTCGAGACACGGTGTCGAGGAGGCAACTTGGGAAACCGAGGATAGCATGCGTGCTAGGTACCCCGAGTTGTTTGTTCCTTAAGTTTCGGGACGAAACTTATTTTTAGAGGGGTAGAATGTAATATCCGCATTTTCTTTCCCTTGTAATTGTATTTCCTGTAATTCTCGATTTTAGTGACCCTCGAGTATCCTTCAAAGGTAACTTTTCCGTTATCTTTTGATCCGATTCTCGTAATTGTTGTGCGGAACCGCCGTTTCGGTTGCCGTGGATTCATTGTATGTTATGATGCGTTTTGAGGTGTTCCGTTTGACGTTTCGTTCATAATCCGGTATTTTGGGTCGTTTATATTCTGTATCTAGCGCACGCTAAATTTCCTGTATAGCGCACGCTAGAAATCCATTAGTAGCGCACGCTACGTTTAATTCGTAGCGCACGCTAACGATTTAGCCCTGGGAGTGGCAGTTCAGCTCCCAGCCCTCTGGACTATCGGATTAGCGCACGCTATCTCGTCTAGCGCACGCTAATGTCGGGAGACTAGCGCACGTTAAATTGTTCAGTAGCGCGCTAGTGTGACTGTCCAGTACTGGGCAGTTTACTACTGAACTCAATCAGATGCTAGTTAGCGCACGCTACGCTGGTATGATAGCGCACGCTAACGGGTCAGGTGAGGTTTGGGCAGTTGGCTACTGGACTCGGCTGATGTTCAGGTAGCGCACGCTATTGGTCGATAGCGCGCTACCGAGAGGTTATTAGCGCACGCTACGCATGTATGGTAGCGCACGCTAACGGCCAAAACTCCGGCTTCGGATCGGGACGCTAACAGAGGGTTTGTAACCTATCTGTTAGCGCACGCTGACCTTGAGGTCTTAGCGTGCGCTAACACTCCCGGCTATATAAACCGTGGAGTTGACCGAGATAATCACAAAATCTCATTTCTTCCTCTTTCCGCGCCGAGCGACTCCGCAGACGATTTGAGGCGATTTTCTTCTTCCAATCACTTCAGAGATCCTTGTGCTTGAGTTCTTGGTGTAAGACTAACATCATCCACTTGTGTTTCTCATCCTAAATCCAAGGTAATCTCTTAGAACCCTACTTTTGGATAATTTGGGGTTTTGGGATTTTCTTCCGATCCGTTCCGCTTCGTTGATGGATTCATGATGAATATTATTAATCTTGTTGGTATTCTTAGTTTCACGGATTCATGGTATATTTCGTGATTTTTACGGAATCGAGAGGGTTTGGTTGTGGTCCGCCTCGTTGTTGTTTATATACGAATATACATGAATCGTAGGCGGGTTTCCGGGTGTATTCCATTTCCGTAATCGTCTAGAGTTGGTTGTGATTGTGTTATTCGAATCGTTAGGTTCATTTCCGCCGGTTCCTTGCGGTCGTGTTCAACTCTTCCGTTCCGTTCGTGTCATCGTCTATTTAATCGAGGCAAGTATCCTTATGAACTTACAATCTTGACATAGTAGTATTGTATGAGAAATGGTGTGTGTGTGTATGCTCACTACGGGTTAGATCCGACGGGGTCTCGGTAGGTGTCCACAAGAGACGTGGATCGACGAGCTTGCTTTTAACCACTACGGGTTAGATCCGACGGGGTCTCGGTAGGGGTCCACAGAGACGTGGATCGACGATTAATTGTGGTGAAATTTTACAAATGTGTTTTGATTTTGGCATTTCCGGAAATGAGTGCTTTCGAACGGTTTTCTTTATTGCATGCATTTACTATATGTGTAAGATGTAAATTGTTCATTTGGTTACTTGTACTAGCGTAATTGCTAACCCCTCTAGGGACCCGTTTTGGGGAAATTCGTTTTATGAATTTCAGGTCAGGTTCATCGAGACGAACAGGCGCTGGACCAGTATGCGGATGATGGCCGAGCGTGATGATTGTGTCTAAGTGACGTCTTAATGTCTTTTTGTCTTTTCATCTTTTGTGGCTTTTGAACTAATGGTTGTACTCGAGTACTTAAGAGTTCTTGTCCGTCCGGATTGTATTGTTGCCTATATGTTTGTGTTGATTGATGATGTTATGTTTGATCGGTAAACCGGGTGGATTTTTCTGTTTTGCGTCTTTATGACATGGTTTTGGTTTGTCGTTTATGTGAGTCGATGAGTATGATGCTGTTCAGCCTGGTGGGTCCCATATAGGGATTCACGGCGCTGTAATATACCTCGAATATCTTGAGGGTGTTACAGTTGTTCCTCACTTTGAGGACACATCTTCAAGGTGAGTTTTATTCCATGTTGCATCGGTAGGAACCCTCTTTTAGAATCATCCATCTTAAATCGCTTTAAGATCATATCTATATAGAGGGCTTGGGAAAGGCCTATTGTTCTCTTCGCTCTATCCCGGTAGAGCCGAATACCAAGAATATAGGTTGCTTCTCCCAAGTCTTTCATGGAGAAATTACTCGAAAGCCAAGCTTTCCACGAACCGAGCATTCCCACATCATTTCCTATTAGTAGAATGTCATCTACATATAGTACTAAGAATGCGATCTTGCTCCCACTAACTTTCTTATATACACAAGGTTCCTCTTCATTTTGCACGAAGTCAAACTCTTTGACCGCCTCAAAACGAAGGTTCCAACTACGCGACGCTTGCTTCATCCATAAATGGAACGTGAAGCTTGCACACTTTCTCGAATATCGACTTCGACACAAAGCCTTTAGGTCGCTCCATATAGATTTCCTCTTCGAGGAATCCATTAAGGAAAGCCGTCTTTACGTCTATTTGCCATATCTCATAATCGTGGTAGGCTATAGCAAGCATCATGCGAATAGACTTGATCATGGCTACGGGCGAGAAGGTATCGTGGTAATCGATCCCTTCCTTTGGGTATAACCCTTTGCCACGTGCCCGGCCTTATAGGCGTCAACCTTGCCATCACCATCGTCTTTCTCTTGTAGATCCACTTATTCCCAATGGGCACTATGCCCTTGGGGCGGTCTACTAGAGTCCGCACTGATTTACATGCATCGAGTCTATCTCGGCTTCCATAGCTTCACGCCATTTCGCGGAGTCTACATCCACCATCGCTTGGTCATAGGTCGTCGGGTCGGTCTCTTGGCTATCACTTGGAACCTCATGGAGACCCGGCTCCTCCAAGTGCACAAGCCCATACCTCTCGTAAATGAGACACCCTACTAGACCTACGAGGTGGTTGTACTTGTGTTTCGAAAGTTCGGTTCAGCTTTCTTGCAGTGTCTCCCGAGGAGTTTCATTGTATTCTTCTAAAGAAATACTTCTACCCGCTCCGCCTTCCGAATGAACTCATCTTCCAGAAGTGTGCTTGTAAAGCAACAATGATCCTTCGATCTTCGGGCATGTAGAATAGATATCCCATCGTCCCACGGAATCCAATGAAACGTCCCTTCGCAGACCTAGCTTCCAACTTTTCCACCTTAGTCTTCTTGACATAAGCGGGACATCCCCAAATCCTAATATGATTAAGACTTGGTTTCCTTCCTTCCCACATCTCATGTGGAGTTTTAGGAACGGATTTAGAAGGACATCTGTTCAAGATATACGCGGCGATCAGTGCATACCCCACGGGTAAATCGGCAAGTCAAGATAGTTTAGCATGGAACGGACCATGTTCAACAGGTCCGATTCCTTCTTTCTGACACACCATTTAACTGAGGAGTACCTGGAGGTGTTAGTTGTGAAACTATTCCATGTTCCTTAAGGAACTCGTCAAACTCCGTACTCATATACTCGCCACCTCGGTCCGACCGAAGTGCTTTGATATGATTACCAGCTTGTTTCTCGACTAGGGCCTTGAATTCCTGGAATTTCTCAAAGGCCTCGGATTTATGTTTCATTAAGTATACATAACCATACCTAGTATGATCATCTGTAAACGTAATGAAATATTGATATCCGTCACGTCCGCTTCCAAAGCACCACAAACGTCGGTATGGATTAATCCCGGTTTATCCGGCTCTTTCAAAAGTCCCCGTGAAGGGGACTTAGTCATTTTGCCTTTAAGGCAAGATTCACAAGTAGGAAATGGATCCGATCCCAATGGACCCATAAGTCCATCTTTTTCCATCTTGTAAACCTTGGTCCGACCAACATGACCAAGTCTTAGATGCCATTTCAAAACTTGATTGGTTTCATCCCTACCACGCTTTCTAGTCATAGTATTCACAACTACTTTGTTGCCGAGATTTAGATGATACAATCCATTCAACAATGTAGCAGTACCCACTAGTTTATTTCTAAAATAAATTTTGCAGAACCATCACCAATGAAAATGAAAAGCCTTTTCGGTCCATGACCGAATGGATACAATGTTTTTGTGCCCTTGGGCAAAACAAGTACATCTTCTAAAGTCAAAACAAAGCCGGATTCTAAACCCAAAAGAAGTGATCCTATGTCGGTTGCCTCGACACTATGCCCGCTACCGACCGTGATCATGACTTCTCCACTCCAAGCTTCCTACTTTGTTCCGCATCCCGATTCACGGTACAAATATGAGAACTAGCACCGTAATCCAGATTCAGAAGTAGAAAATACAGAGAGAACAATTTGTTTCCAAAACTAAAAGTTCTCAGACTAAGTGCCATGAAGAATCGGACAGTCTCTAGCCCAAAGGGCTCACCACGGCACTTGAGACAAGCATCCTTCTTCTTCTTGTTCTTTGGAACCATCGGGGCCTTGACCTTACCCTTAAGGTCCTTAGCTTGTGGTCCATCCGCTTCTTGGTCTTTTTCTTCTTATTCTTAGACTTCCGAAGTCCGTAAGAAATCACAAGTGCACTCCTTCATCCGCGGGGTCTTCATCCGAGACCGAGCGGTCACCGCTTGTTCATTAGCCCGGCTAAGTTACATGCAATCTCATTGCGGTTGAAGTTCATAACAAACCGTGAGAAGGAATCGGGAGAGACTGTAGGATAAGGTCTGCATTTGGAGAGAAGTATCCATTTTAAAATCAAGAGCCTCCAATCTCTCGATCATGGATATCATTTTGAGGACGTGTTCCCCAACCTTCTCACCTTCCTTCATCCTTGCACCGAACAGTTGCTTGGATATCTCATATCTAGCGATTCTGCGTGCTCACCATAAAGCTCGGTTAAGTGAGATAGAATCGCCTAGCGAAGTCATTTTCTCATGAGCTCTCCGAGGCTCATTAGACATGGAAGCCATCATATAAGCACGGACTTTCACGTCATCCTTAACCCACTTTTCGTGGTTTTCAATCTCTTCCTGATTGGCTCGGGTCCGCACAGAGGCGCCGAATGTCCATCTCCAAGACGTATCCCAAAGGCCTCTATACCGAGGACAATCATCGATTGCGTAGCCAATCCACAAAGTTAGGTCCCATTAAGGTGTTCTTTTGAGTAGAATTGCGAGTGGATTCATTGTCATATTGAGATTTGTCTCGCATTAAGTATAGATTAATTAGTGACTTGTTATATTATGTTACGAGTATAGAATTAAGGTCTTTTCTATTCTTGTTACCCAACTCCCACTATTTTTATCGGAATAACACACTCCCATGTGATATCCGGAAGTATCGTCGCTCTACTTCATAGTGGTGATCGAGTTCTTTATAAATCTTAATAGAGGGCAACCGAACAGGTTTCTAGTCTATTAATTTTCATAAAGTGGTGTCCAACACCAACCCATCTAATGGATGATTCGATTTTCTTTTTCCCCTTGTTCACTCCCCTCAACCTATACGATTTCTATGGTTCGTGAACAAGTTAAGTTTATACCATCGACGCAAATCAGTTTCACAATTGAATCTTATCCGGCAACCTATCAGGTTTCTAGGGATAAAATTTGCTCCAACCGAAGGCATCCAATGCACTCCCGGTAATTTATCCGTCCTCCCCGAACGACTACCCCGATAACTCGGAAGCATAGCACATCCGGTTTGGATTTCAATTTCCCGAAAACTCGATGGAGGGAAGGAAAACCTTGAAACCTTATAAACTTAATTATTTATAGTGGGAGAATTTTCGCGATTAACGTTACACTTTGCACATTAATCATATTAGCGCGTTTGTGGCATTCATACAATATGAAACAACCATTCACAACCTAGTTGCTACCAACATGTGGTTCATGGACCGTTCCTAGAAAACAAAAACTTCGTAATCTAATTACAAGTCTTCGTCTTGAATCTTCGTCTTCTCGAAATGGATCTTCCTCCGGTCTTCGTCATTACATATAAATTTTACATTGAAAATTGCATCCTAGATACAAACATTTCTAGTAAAATAAATAGGCTCAAAACGGCCTTTACAACCCAATCGAATAAAACGAACGATTCAAATCTAAGTCCACGAACCACATCCCCATTCAAAAGCATTCATCCAATAAATACTATATAAATGGAAAGCGTAGAGATACATTGATCCAATCAACAATTCGAACCGATCCAATCGATTCACACAATCGGTAATATGATAACGTTCAAAATAATTCTACGACCATAAATATTCCAATTAATCAAATTTCCCTTATAAAATGAAATACCATAAATCATTTTAATCATATTAAATCCAATTTAACATGCGGGAGATTAATTTTCAAGAATACACGAAAAATCGAGCCGGGCGAAATTGGCTGCCATGGCCGAAGTCATCGCCGGCAGATGCCGCAGACATGCTGGCATGGCCGATCACGATCGGCAGTGCCGGCCGGCACGGCCCGTGTCTCGACACGGTCGGGTCCGCCTGGCGGGCTGGGATCGCCGACACGGCCCGTGTCACGGTGACACGGCCGAGTCACCTGGCAAAGAACCTCGCCTTTGTCCGAAAAATCGTCCGACGACGATTCTGAGCTCGATTTTCACCGGATATCAATATCAATATTTTTCAACATTCATATCTTCAATATAAATCATATTTCCAAGAAATTAAGATTTATATTTAGACATAAACTTACGAAAAATATAACTACAACGAACGTAAAAATATATACCACGATTATGACTAAAATGATTCCAAATCATTCACCATCTAATCAAGCATTCCAAATGCTAATATCGTATATACGATCGCAAGACCTACGCTCCGATACCACTGTTGGGATTCGGTGCCTAAAACGAAGGCCCAAGTGGAAGCGGTAAAACGAAAATTAATTCGATCCGAATCCCTACGAGGATCGATCGAGCTACGTATATACGAATATCAAAAACGAAATACAACAGATACGAGAAACATACCCTCGTAGTCCGTTGATTAAATGGATAACCTTCTCTTGAGTTATTCCGCAAGCTTTGCTTGATCTCTACGAATCTATTCCGCTCCAAGCCCTTGAACGATCCAACGCCGAAAGCACCGCGTCTCTACTTGTCACGCGTCGGAGAAACGATCGAACGACAATCACCTTGCTATCCTCCAAGGATACGGCTAGAGCTAGGTGATGAAGCTATTGATTTGTGATTACAACACTCTAAGTGTATAACTCACTTTCTCTCTTTAATTTCTTGATTTTTCTCCAAGAATCACCAAGAACATATGAAGAAGAAGAAGACTTTGAGAAAGAACTTTTCTCTCTCTTCCTATCCCACTAGAACCGTATGATGCCAAGAAGCAAGTAAGTTTGATTAGTCTTCCTTTTCTTTCTTTATACACTTTCAACCAAACCATACAACTCATTCACATGAGTGGTCACCCCATTAAGTCATTGTCCTCCATTTAAAAATGGAGACAAAAGACAAGATGAAGCTTGGTGGAAAGGGGGGCGGCCATCTAGAAGGGAATCGAAGAGTTCGGTTCGTTTCGGACTCCCGTGAGTCCAAACAGATAAACTCTGATTCCGTTCCGATGTATTTATATTAATTAATTAATCTAATTAATTAATCATATCAAATACATAATAACATAACTAATTTCTCCAAGAAATAATTATATTCATGAATTAAATTAATCACCCAGTGATATATTTAATCCATTAAGCCGTAAATCAATTTATCCGATAAATCGATTTAAACATCCAATGTCCCAAATTAGATATCCAATATCTAATATTCATAATGAGAGAATTAGCTTAATTCATTCCGTCGTCAATCCTAATGCGCGACTCGGTAGGTCCGTCTCAGTCAGCAATGGGAGGAACCAAAGAGTAGTAGCACCACCTAGCCAGCCTGGTGGCCTACACTGTACCCCGACTGAGAACGAATGATTGGGATCATTCAAGAACCATTCTGTCGTGAATACCAGTATGCGCGACTCGGTAGGTCCGTCTCAGTCAGCAATGGGAGGAACCAAAGAGTAGTAGCACCACCTAGCCAGCCTGGTGGCCTACACTGTACCCCGACTGAGAACGAATGATTGGGATCATTCAAGAACCATTCTGTCGTGAATACCAGTATACGTATAAACCCTTCTTTCAAATATCCCGATCAAGTTATAGGGTCACGGTCAGTCAAACCCTATCGGTACTTGACGCTATGCATGCGTTAATGCAAATCGAGATCATCGAGCTCTCGTGTATCTAATACAGCTAGCTCCAATGCTTTGGCCAAAGACTTATGATCTCATCTGCCAATAACCGCATAGGATATATAACCCGTTCACTAACAGGAGAAAGAATTCTATCTTGGTATTCAGTAGGACCTGCTACTTGCCCGTCAAGATGCACGTCGAGGTTGACCCCCGCCTTTCGGTTTACAGGGTCGAACTACTCTAATGAAAATTTTGACGTCACAAGCACATCCCTACTAAATCCTCAAGTCGAAGGTTCACGAATACCTATCACAACCTTTCGATTCCGTCATTGACTGTCCCGGAGTGAAATCCGTGTGACGAATCGAGGGTGAGTCGGTTCGAGTATACTAATCTAATAATCATACCTATAACGTGTGCTCCCACTAACCATTAGTGTTCGACAGACACTCTCCATGTCAAAGAACACGTCATACAAGTCTTCACATAAACTTAACGCCCAGTCAAGTTTCATCGACTTGCGAACGATTAAGTATTTGAGCTATAAACATTTCCAGTGCCGACCCCCTTATCCAATAAGGAGTGGAACGTTTTGCTCTCAAATACACGGACTAGTTTCTATATGTTTATTTACGAGTTAGGAATGCCAGTAACTACCAGTAAATAAAGAAACATTCATTTGCCTTATATAAATGGTTTACATAATTACAAGTACAATGCCCTCACTCAACAACCTCTGAGTGGCATTCGAGGGCATACTCCTAACACCAATAACACGAAATGGATCCACGGCAACCTCGAAATGGCGGTTCCGCACAACAATAACGAGGATACAGTTCGACAGATGATAGGAAGAATACATTAAAGATACACGAGGGTCACTACGACCGAGAAATACACCGAAAAATGAAGATAAAAGGGAAAGAAAAATGCGGATATTACAGCCTGGTGGGTCCCGGTAGGGGTCCAGGGCACTGTAATAGCCACTGTTTTTGGGCTGTTACAATAAAAGTACCCCAGGTATTTTTATAAATTCATCCTACAGCCTGATTTTAAAACAATCTTCATACAACGCTCAAACGGACGACTTCCTACAGTTTATGAAGATTCAAGCTTACAGCAAAAAAGGACTGTTGGCTACAGCAAACTCGATGTAGGTATTTTACTTAGAAAAATTAAAACAAAAATCTAATAGGTCTATACTTAGACCTTTCTATTTTTTTGAAATAAGCTATTATTTATTCCTAAAGTATTCACGGTTTAAAAGGTGCATTTAATGCTGATAGGACAACATTTAATGCAACTGAAACGATTGTGGATTGAGGAGCAATAAATGAAGGACAAAAGGAATATCTGACACATTAAATGCTAAGACCTTTAATTCAAACATTAAGCAAGCTGCTAATCTAAAGTGTCCACATTTCACCAACCGGTCAACTGCTACAATTATAACAAATCTATTTGTAAGGTTATAGATAGTCCAATCCAAAGGACTTTCTCACTAACTGATTGATCAAACGAATTGAGTCTGAAGCACTTATTATCTTCACGAGAAATCAATTTCTTCAAGCTTACAACACAAATCTTGATTGAAGAAATATTCAGTCCTCAACTGAGAACTGCACACTACCGCCAGGACCTTCAATTCTACAGCTGCTATTCGGGATACTTGCAATACAAATCTATACGTCGAGTACATTAGCCCTGTGTGGACTAATCAGAACCTTTCTGACCTGTGTGGGACAAAGAGACTTCAGGAAGAAGCTTCAATCTATTTGAGAAGATGTTAGTTCAAGAAAGCTTATGGCCAATTTGCGAGAACGGCCTAAATCTACAGTCCGATGTATCAATATGTGTGAATAGTATAATGAATGGTTTAGTTAAAATCATCTAGTTGTATATGCCTTGATATTAATAAACCTTTAATCCTGTGTGGAGGACCTTTGAACGTAGAGGATGTTGCCTTGAACCACATTTAAACATGTGTTCTTTACTTCCTATATTTACTCTTTTATTACTGCATGTGATTATTGTATACTTATTCTGAAAACCCTGTAAGCATCAAGCTACAAGAGATCATTTAGTTGTTGTACTTTCAGTAACTTGCATTAGACCTCCACTACGCATATTAAACTTCGCAAGAGTACATATTATTCAACCCCCACAAGCTGTCATTAAAGTATACTGTGTCCAACAAATGGTACCAGAGCGGTTGGTTCTACAAAGAATCAATCAATTTTTAACCTGAACCTGATCTAAAATCACAAGCTTTTAAAACTGTATTTCTTTATCTCTAGCAATCATCATATATTCACTATCATAGATGCATCTACGATTAATAAATTTCCTATGTTCTCGTTTAACGAACTTGATGATCAGAGAATTAGAATATAAGCACACTTGGCTGCCATGCACGAAGAGATGCTCTTCATCATATGGGAAGGGCCTATGACTATCACGGACACAGCTGCCAGGGTGGAAGGCGAAACACATTGTGGAGATTCTTGAGAAGTCTCGGGGTCAGTGGTTAACTGATGAGCACAAGCGAGAAAACCTAGACAATGTTGATAAATAATGCACTATTTGTCACCCTTGACAAAGGCACATTTCCAACGGTAAAGAGATGTAAAACATACTAGGAAATTTGGAAAAAACTCAAGATGATTTGTGAGGGAACGGGACTCTTAAAAGAAAACAAAATTTCAAAACTCACTCAACAATTTGAATCATTTAAAATGAAATCTACTGAAACTCTTGAGGACCTTGATCTTAGATTCACCAGCATTGCCGGTGAATTTGAAGCACTGGGCAAGGTGTACCCTGAAAAGGAAAAAAATCTTAAAATCTATAGATCACTCCCTGCCGATGGGACATTAAGACCAAAACTATACGTATGTCTTGTAACCATAATGAAATATCTACCTTTGACCTATCCTCTGACCTTAAAGGATTTGAGTATGATAAAGACAGGAGAGAAAAGACTGAAGAGTTTCTTGCCAAGACAACAACACTTGCAGCTGTATCTGATAGCCAGCACCTCCAAAGTTGTTGATGATGATGATGACATGCTGTTACAGGATGAGATGGCATGCTCATGTATAAATTCTGAAAGTTTATCAATAATTCCGGAAAGGCTCCCTACAAATCGAAATCCTTCAACAATGTGAGTTTTGAGTCACCATCTTATAGAGACTATAACTTATGTTAAAATTGCAGGAAGCCAGGACACTATGCAAATAGATGTCCTCAGCCCAAGTACAAAATCTTCGATAGGTCGAACAATAAGAAAATGATGAAAAACGACATGTTCAGAGAAGAAAGCTAAAGTCACTAATTGGGGAATCAGATGCACTGCTTACATCAACCAAGATAGAGGAGTGCCTACAAGCTATCACCGACAATGATGAGATTGAAAATAAAGTATACATGTGCTTTATGGGAAAAGAAAAAGAAGATAACAAAATTGATGATGAGGTAAGATCAACCTCAATTAGTCCTGTCAATGCATCACATACTTTTAAAAACATGATGAATGCGTTTAGAACCATTAAACAAGCCCATGAGATGTTAAAGCAATAAAACCTACAGCTCTGACTTTCTAACATGGAGCCGAAGGATGAAAGTGACTTGTTAAAAGTAAATTATGAAAATATGTCTTAGGATTGCAAATATAGCAAACTCACATATGAAAAACTCATGGAGAGCAATTATCAACTTATAAATGAAATAAATTAGGTAAATCTCATAATCAAATAAATACAAAGGATTATGCTTTACTAGAATCCATGATACGGCTTCTTGAGAAAAGAGAGGGAAAACTCGAGACCATTCTCAAGTCCTATCACAAATTATTTAGGAGGATGGTAGATATCCTCAGCACTGGACAACATGTCCATGATAAACGGGTCTTAGGATACAGCTCGTTCTCCAATAGTGGCAAAACCAGTGCGGTATTTGTTAGAGGGGTGGAACTTGTCCCAGTCCCCAAGATCGAGTAGATTCCGAAGGATGTTCCTGTAGACAAAGATAAAGATACAGCTGTACCTTCTCAGAAATCCAATTCTGCCATTCTGCCACCATGCTCATATCGCAAGAAATTGGACAACACAACCTCATAAACATGTTAGATGCAACGCACAACACCAACAGTATGCTCCGTAAGCATACCAGCAACATCACCAATAGCAAAGAAGCAAGGCTGTACCCTAGTACTATCAACAGGTTGTACCTTAGTACTATCAACAGTCTGCACCTTAGTATTATCAACAGTACGAAACTCATAAATACTGGGTACAAGAACCGAGACACCTCTCCTGGAAACACTCTGTTGTGCAATTCTATCAACAGCATCTCTGGTAATCCAATTGGAAAACCCGGAGCCAATCCGGAAAGCAGAGAAACATGGTTCCTCTCCCCAGACAACAACCTTACTAGAATCAAAATTCTCAATTTTACATGGATAATAATAATGTTTACAGTGAATACATGCCTTCCTCCAAATAAATCTCGCAAGAAAAGACCCAACAAGACCTACAACAAATCTATTGTTGTAAGGAAACTATGGGTACATAAAGGCACTAATAACTAAGGACCCAGAGAACAAAAGGGACCTAAATCTACTTAATTTTGTTTAGAGGATATCAGGGAGGAGGACATCTGGTACTTGGACAACGTATTCTCTGCACATGGCATAAGATATCAATAAATTTTCAGATTATGTAGAAGGTCTAGGTCCAAAGGTTCGATCCGGTGACAAATCCAAAAGGAGAACAATAGGGAAATGAACTTTGCTTGTAGGAAAATTCAAAGTCACTGATGTAGCCTACGTAGAAGAACTACAACAAAACCTTCTGAGTGTTAGCCAGTTATGTGACAAAAGTTCTCGGATAAATTCTATGAAGGACATTGTAGGGAGAATGACATAAAGACCAAGCAAGTAGTCCTCATAGGAAGCCGGTTAGGTAACATGTATGTTGCTGATTAGAAACCTACTAGTGCTGTAATTCCTTGTTTTTTGCCAAAGGCACTCCAGATCGAAGCTGGCTATGGCACAAAAGGATGTCTCATACCAACTTCAAGACCATCAATAAATTTGCCAGATAAGGAACGGTCAGAGTCTTTCCAGATATCTCCTTTCATAAGAACAGTATATGTGGACTCTGTCAGAAAGGCAAGCAAGTCAAGACCTATATGAAAAGCAAATCATATATCTCAACCCACATGATCCTCAATTTAAATCATATGGATTTATATGGCCCTATAGACCCTATCAGCCTGAGATGTAAGAAATACTGTCTTGATATTATTGATGATTTCTCTAGGTACTCCTGGACCATTTTATTAAGAAAGAAGAAGGAGACAATCACAAAGCTACCGGAATACCTGAAGAAGCTATATAATGACAAAGGGCTAAGCATTGTATCCATTCGATCCGACAGAGGCACATAATTCTCAAACCTCTTCATAGAGAAATACTATGCGAAAAATGGCTTATATCATGAATATTCAGCATCCCGAACCACACAATAAAATAGTGTTTCCGAGCGAAAGAACAAAATGCTGAGGGAGGTAACTATAACAATGATTGCTACAAGCAAGTTGTCATAGCAATTCTGGGGAGAAGCAACAAATACAATGTGCTACACACAAAAATGTTGCATACGAGGTATGGAACAATAAAACTCCTATGGTTGCATACTTTAACATTTTCTAATGCAGGTGTTATGTTCTTAACAATGGGAATGATCATCTCAATACCTTCGATGAGAGATCCGATAAGGGTGTATTTGTTGGATACTCCTCTGTCATCAAGGCTTTTAGGATTTTCAACAAAAGAAACTGACCATATAGGAGTCAGTATATGTTGTTTTTTATGAACCTCGTTGTTTTCTTACAAGACGAGACAATATAACCTAAGCAGTCTAGATCTTAACCCTTGAGGAAATCCCACAACCTCTGGTAGATCCAGTCATTACTCCCCGCAACAATAAGAACAGATGATGTAGTTGAGATATCACCCACATAAGTTAGTAACCGGTGATATTGATGCTTGTGTTTCCACCAGAAGAAGAGTACAGAGTACACAAAGAATTATACTATGTGCACAAGAGGAAATAGAATCTGGACCTGTCTCGTCCCAATTCTCTATATGGAAGTATAAATCCAAACTCCATAGACTTACCATGTGCACGCTAGCTATATTCTTAGCTCATTCAGAACTTGTCTTAACTAATGAAGCTCTTAACAATTCTCATTGGATTACATCTATAGAGGAAGAGCTGAATGGTTTCAAAAGGAACAATGTTTGGTACGTAGTTCCCATGCCAACCTATCAAGATGTAATTGGAACAAAATGGGTATTTCAAAATAAGAAAGACGAGAATGGCCTTGTTATAAAAAACAAGTCTAGAGTGGTTGTCCAAAGACTACATGTAATATCCGGATTTATTACTGTGTATTGTACCTGTATTCGAACCCTGTATTATTCGGAATTGTAATCTTGATGATTGGAGTATGATATTTCTTACATTGATATCTTTGTACATAAGTATAACAACATGCAAAATTTCTCTTGCAAACTCGTGATAGCGCACGCTAAGAATGTAGCTTAACGCGCGCTATCGAGCTACTACTAGCGCACGCTATGTATGTAGGAGTTGCGTGCGCTAAGCACTCAATTATTGAGCGAGACGGCTAGCACATGCGCCAGCCGGGACATGGGTCCGGATAAGATTCCCGCGGACGAACCTGGACAGTTTTGAAGACAACTCTTATTAGCGCGCGCTAAGGAATGCTTAGTAGCGTGCGCTAATTAGCTAAAGTGCAGAATATTATAAATGAGACAACAACCCGTTTTGGCTTAGATTTCATTCGTCCATTCTTCATTCTTGAGAGGCCAGAGAGCTATAATAATCCTTCTACACACTTAGAACACATCTTATTGATCATTGTATATTGGTTATCACTTGTGAGTGATCATTGAAGTGGAATAGCATCTTGGAGTGGCATACAACCAACCGGAGTCGGATTCTACCTTACGGTTCAGTGATTTTCGTCATATTAAGGTATGTTCAACCTATCTCCATACTTAGAGTTGGATTCTAAAGAATTGGATGATCATGTTATCGAGATATTGATTTTCATTAGTGAATTATCCAAAGTACATCATGTTTGGGATATTGAGATGAATAGGCCTTAAGTACCTTGATTATGAACATCATGATTCAAATCTTATTACAATGAACAAGTAGAGGAAGCTTCTATCATTGGTAATCCAAATCTAGTAGATGACTTCATAGCAATCATGGACTTGACTTTAACATCATTATTGTTAGATGAATCTAAGGGATTGATCATGGAAGGATTAATTTTGTATAGATGGAACATTATTCAAACTTCAGAGTGATAGTTTTCATTGATATAAAGGTGTTGATATCAACCGTTAAGCCTTCCGAATTATCGCATGAAGAATTGTATTTGAAATAGAATATGGTTTTCTAATAGTATACATATTCTTGAATCCGAAGTTGTTGTTACCCGTAAGATCATTCATAGCCATATAAACATGATATTCATGGAGGTAACATGAATTTACACTGAGGATTTCATTTGGTTTGATCATGTTGAGATCCGTCTACTGCCCAGTAGTAAACTGCCATGCACATTTAGCGCACGCTAAGCTATGTAGATTAACGTGCGCTATCGAGCATGAGTTAACGTACGCTACGTTTGGTACTTAACGTACGTTAGGCCATCAGACGAGTCAGTCGATCGGTGATCGGTGAAATCTTGACCATGCATAGTTAGCGTCGCTAGGCTTTGTTGTTTGCGTGCGCTATCGAGCGGACTTAATGCACGCTACACAGAGTACTTAGCGTGCGCTAAGAAGTTCAGACAGATTTCATTTTATGAGCTTTTGGCCGTAAATCGAATTGTTAGACATTCGTACGATGTGAGATAAATCCTATATCATTTCTTTTGTTAAGGTTTGAGCTTGTTACGTGATTGATTGAGGGGGGCGACCTTCGAGTGTTCGTTTTCGTGGAAGTATTGTGCTTGTCTTCAAATCGAGGCAAGTACCTTATTTGTTTTATGTATTGATGTTATACATATTGTCGTGCATGTATGTCGTTGTTGTATGTCCACCTCGTGTTGGTCCGACGGTATCATCGGGGGATCTATGCTAACGTGCGCTGGATCATCGAACGGGTTTTTCCACCACGGGTTGGTCTGACGGGATCATCGTGGGTTCTAGGCAGTGAACGCTGGATCGTCAGAATTACCATGTGTATGTTATGATATCATGTTGTGATTATCAGTTGTGTATGTTATGTTTGAGTTTCTCGCAGGAGAAGACTCGTTTGACATTTTATCAATTACGTTATTATTATTATTCTGCGTGTGACGTTGAATAATATGTTGTGGTACTTGTACTAGCATCGTTGTGTTAACCCCTTCGGGGGTGAACATTTTGTTTATGTTCAGGATCCAGGAGAGCGGGAAAACAACCACTGGAGATGCATGACGACGAGGGTACAGAGTGATGTTCCGGCCGGGTTTATTTGTCTGTTGTTTATTAGTTATTTCAATAAGTACTCGAGTACGAAGTCATTTATGATGAAATTGAATTTGGTGATGTATTATTCAGTTCCTGTTGAACAATTGTACTTTCAGTATTTGGTCAGAACTGTTGTATCTTAATTCCGATATTTCCATTCGTTAGTACTTCTTAATGTGTGTTCAATTCTCCAGCCTTGTAAATCCTTATGTAAAGGATTTACGGCATTGTAATATTCCTGAATACTTAGGGGGTGTTACAGAATATGGTATCGGAGCTAAGATTATGGATATCTTGGCCGTTGGGTTAAAATAGGGGTCATTTATGTCTTTTGAGGTAACCGGCCGCGAATAACATCACTGTACTGCCTACGTCTTCGTGCGGGTGGTGGTTGTAAGTTCCTAAACTCTATCTCATCTTTTACATGTTATATTCCTTTGTACTTGAGCATTTGAATGGTATTATTTCTGGTATATTGAGTATTTGTGCTTACAGTATGTTGAGAGGCGGACGTGGACGTGGACGCGGTCGCGAACAAAGGAATGCAGAAAGGGAAGCGTCGCCTTCAAATCAAGCCAGTCATAGCTCAGGCGAGCCACAACGATCTATCAATAACGAACCGGAACCTGCTGTACCAGAGATCCTTCGTCAAGTGGTGAACCAGATGACTCAGTTCGCCCAAGTCGTGGACCGAATGCAAGTGGCGGTGGGACTACAGCAGGGAGAGAGACAACAAGGGATCCCAGACATGGGAAATTGAGGTGACCGGTGGCTGCAAGAGGTGGCGAAGATGCAACCACCCGAATTCGACGGTATTTCTGAGACTCCCACCTGGGACCATTGGTTGAAGTGACTGGAGAAAATCTTTCTTTGGAATTAACGCCCGAGCAATAGGAGAGCCTCTATCGCGCAATACTTTCTGATAGGGGAAGCGTCCGAATGGCGGGAAGCCATCCGGCCTGTAGACCATGATGCTGATTGGACAGAGTTTAGATTAATGATGGAAGCTTAGTATTGCCCTCATCCTATGAGGGAAGCCAAAGTTCGGGAGTTTTTCTCCGCTCAACCTTCAGATGTGCCAGTATCCGAGGCAATTAAGACGTTTAACCAGCAGCTGGCATTTGTTCGACATCTGGTCAGAACAGATGCAGAAATGATGATCCATTTCGATATGAGGATGAAACCAGAAATCCTGAGGTACATGTCCGGATTTGAATGTACCACACTCCGTCAATACCAGGATAAGGCGTTGGCGTATGAGATCAAGGAAGCAGCTATGGAGAAATTTTCGGAATCCAAGAAACAGAAAGTCTCTGGTACTTTTACAGAGCACAAGAACATGTTGGAACAATATCTTTTAGATCATTTTGATGATGTGTTATTAAAACCAAAATTTACTTAAAACATATTTTCTCCTCAGTTAACGTACGTAACACAAACCATATTAACGTACGTAACATTCACAGTTGTCTGCAAGATTTTTATTACAGTTAACGTACGTAACTCATCTATTATAACGTACGTAACACTCACTGTTTTCGTAAGTTTTTCTGTACAGGTAACGTACGTAACCGGAGTTATCTAACGTACGTAATGCTTGAATTATTTTGACCGTTGGAAAAGCCACTAGCCGTTGCAACAAGTCGTCTCACTCAACGGATCTTTGACCAGAATATTACGTACGTAACCATGAGGTTCATAATGTACGTAACGCATTTTATCATATCTCACTGGACAGTTTCTTCACTTTCATTACGGCCGCTATTCGGAACATATAACGTACGTAACGTTCATAACGTACGTAACCATCAACAGATAACGTACGTAATCAGTTAAACTGTTCCAACGGGAATATGAGATCAAGAAGGCTATAAATAGCCAACTTCATGGAGATTGAAGACACACAAGCATTCAGAGCCTACTAGCATACTCAAGCAATATCAAGCAAACATTTTGAGAGATATACTTACTCTAGATTGTGATACGAGAAGATTTGTTCTATAATTTCCAATCTTCATTCTTGTATCAAAGAGCGATATATTGTGAAAGTCGAGTTTCTACTCGCATTTGTTTTGTGTATAGGTTATCTTGTACCCAAAAAAACAAGAGTGTTTTTGTGAGGTTGTTCTTGAGCCCGGAAATCAAGAAATTGTAAGAAGTTGGCACTAAACTAGAAAGTGCAAATCTAAGTTCTAAGAAAAGTCCTAGTCGATAAAACTAGGTAGGGGACGTAGGCTTCGTTAATAGCCGAACCTCTCGAACAAATTATTGTGTTCTTTCTTTTCCGCATTCTAATTACTCCGATATTTTGCTTCCGCACAAAAAGAGTTCAATACTCTTATCTTCACTATTCAACCCCCCTTCTAGTGGCGGTACCAATCTAACAATTGGTATCAGAGCGGTCTCTTTATCACCGGATTAACACCCGCTAGAGAAAAGATCCAGAAATGGCCTTTATTCACTCCTCCCTTGAAGGCAACACTCTCAATCGCCCACCCTTCTTCGATGGTTCGAACTTTATGACATGGAAAAAGAAGATGTCCATTTTCATCCGAGCTCACGATATTGAAATATGGAAGGTCATTGCCCTTGGACCTACCATTCCTAAGAAGACGGATGGCTCTCTCAAAAGTTTCGAAGAGTACGACGATGCCGACTGGAAGAACGATCACTTCAATAGTAAAGCCACTCAATTGCTTTACTGTGCTCTCAATCCAGAAGATCACAACAGAATTTCTTCCTGCGAGACGGCAAAAGAAATCTGGAAAATGTTAGAGATCACCCATGAAGGTACGAGTCAAGTTAAGGAAACCAAAATCAATATGCTTCTCCATGATTATGAACTCTTCACCATGAAAGAAGAAGAAAGCATCACCACTATGCTTGACCGTTTCTCGGCAATCACTAATGGGCTAGCCTCATTCGGGAAACCGATATCAAGTAGTGATAAAGCCAAGAAAATCCTTCGGTCTCTACCTAGAGAATGGGACGCTACTGTTACGGCTATCATGGAGTCGAAAGACCTCAATACCATAGAATTCAACGCTCTCATCAGATCTCTCATCAATTATGAGATTGTCATTAAATCTCGTAGTTCGAAACCAAAACCTAAGGAGAGAGAAAGGACAATCGCTTTCAAAGCCAAAGAAGAAAGCGACCTAGAAGATGAACCTATCGAAGAAGAGGACGAAGAAACCGCCTTTTATGTCAAAAACATAAAGAAATTCAAAAATCTTCTACAAAGGCGCCGGAGAGATATCAAGCAAGAATCAAGGGATGAATCCAAAAAGACTCACTTCCCTCAAAACAAAAAGTTCGACAACACTTGTCGAAGGTGCGGCGTTCCAGGCCATTTTGCAAAAGATTGTCCTGCTGCACCAATAAGTTCATCAAAACCACCTCATGAAAAGTTCAAAAAGAAGGAAGTTTATGTCGCCACATGGAGCGATGATGATGAGGATGATGAACCACAAGTCCAAACCAATCTTGCTCTAATGGCCCGCGCATCCGAAGATAGTGACAAAGAAGTCGAGGTTAGTGATTCTCATGAAGAACTACTTGATGCTTTTGAATCCCTAAATAATGAATACGAAAAGGCTTGCAATAGCAATAAAGATTTGAAAAAGAAAATAAAACTCCTTGAAATTGAAAATGCTAAATTATTGAAAAACAAGGAAGTTTCTATTGATCATACAAATTGTTTGGAAACTGAGAAAATTCTGAAAGATGAATTGCACAAAACTCAGAAAGAATTAAAACTTTATGTCAGAAAATTTTCATGTGGTAATGACAAATTCGAGAAACTATTATTTGGTCAAAAATTCTCTCTTTCAAAACAAGGACTTGGATATAATTCATTTCCAATGAAAAAGTCCTTAGAAATTACCACAAAAGATTCGGACACTTTAAAAACAGGAATTCCATCATGTCCAAAATGTTTAAAACCTGGACATACCGAAACTTATTGTCGTAATTCTAGACGAATTATAAGGGTTAAGCAAATTTGGGTACCAAAAGGGACCATTGTTAAAAATCAAGTTTTTGTATCTAACTCCTCAGGACCCAAATTAGCCTGGGTACCTATAAAATGGAAGAAAATTGTTTTTGTAGGTACAGGCAAGGAAGACAACATTATCAAATAAATGGTATGTTGATAGTGGATGTTCAAATCACATGAGTGGAAATGAACACCTCTTCACGGAGCTGAAAAAGGAAGATCGTGGCTGTGTTACCTTCGGCGATAATAAAAAGGGCCAAATAAAAGGGACAGGTAAAATTGGTAAGAAACCTTTACCTACTATTGAAAATATTCTATTTGTTGATGGACTTTGCCATAATCTTCTGAGTGTTTCCCAACTTTGTGAAACCGGTCTTAAACTGATTTTTGAAATTACCCATTGCACGGCAATGAGAAAAGACCAAATCGTTTTTATTAGATTGCGTTATGGGAATATTTACATTGTCGATCTCCAAGATGAATCTTCCTTCAACGAAAAATGTCTACTTTCATACGATGAAAATGCCGTTGTTTGGCACCGAAAATTGGGACATGCCTCTTTACCACTTCTTTCAAAATTGGCCAAAAATGATATTGTTCGTGGTCTACCAAAATTGAATTTTAGAAAAGACCACATTTGTGAGGCCTGTATTAAAGGTAAACATGCAAGAGGCTCGTTTAAACCAAAAATGGAAATTTCCACTAGTCGCATTCTTGAATTAATTCATATGGATTTAATTGGTCCGTCTCGACATGCCAGTCTAACAGGTAAACTTTATACTTTAGTTATTGTCGATGATTTTTCAAGATTTACTTGGGTAAAATTCTTAGCCAATAAAGATGATGCTTTTAACGAGTTTGTTAAGTGGTGTAAGGTTACCCAGAAGGAAAAAGAATTACCAGTTATCGCCATTCGAACCGATCGTGGTGGAGAATTTGATTCTAATCTCTTTGAAGATTGGTGCGATAAATATGGTATTGGGCACAAATTTTCGGCATCTCAGACACCTCAAAAAAATGGAGTTGTCGAGAGGAAGAATCGCTCTCTAGAAGAAATGAGCCGAACAATGCTCAATGAGTATGGTCTTCCTAAATACTTTTGGGCCGAAGCCGTTAACACCGCTTGTTATGTTATTAATCGTGTCCATCTCAGGAGGAACAAAATGATGACTCCTTATGAGATTTTTAAAGGTAAAAAGCCCAATTTATCTTATTTTCATCCATTTGGTTGTAAATTATTTATTCATAATAATGATAAGGATAATTTGGGTAAATTCGATTCAAAATCAGATATTGGCATATTTCTTGGTTATTCGACTAATAGTAAAGCGTGTCGTATATTTAATTGTAGAAGAGGTTCGGTAGAAGAATCTATTCATGTAAAATTCGATGATACAGTTTTACCCCCGAGAAAGGTTGTTTTTGATGATGATGCAGGTATGATTCCAGCCAACGAAGTATCCGATGTATCAAAGGAGTTGGAGAAGATCGAAGTAAGCTCGGACAAATAGGAGGAAAATACTTACAACCTTCCTAAAGATTGGGCAAATGTGAAAGACCATCCGATGGAACAAATTCTCGGAAAAATCGATGAAGGTGTACGAACTAGGAGAAATATAAATGATTGTATTAACAATATTGCATTTATTTCTCTTACAGAACCAAAGAATATCGATGAGGCCATAAATGATGAGAATTGGGCCATTTCTATGCAAGAAGAGCTAAACCAATTCGAAAGAAATAATGTCTGGGAATTAGTTCCGGCACCGGTAGACAAATCAATCATTGGTACCAAATGGGTTCATAAAATCAAAACCGATGATGATGGTCTCCCTATTAAAAATAAATCGAGGTTGGTCGCCCAAGGCTATAATCAAGAAGAAGGTTTGGATTATGAAGAAACTTTCGCTCCTGTTGCTCGTCTTGAAGCTATTCATCTTCTCTGTGCCTTTGGCGCATACAAGAAGATCAAACTCCATCAAATGGATGTAAAAAGTGCGTTCCTAAATGGAATCATCCAGGAGGAAGTGTATGTCAGGCAACCGCCAGGTTTTGAAGACTGTGATCATTCGGATCATGTGTACAAGTTCCATAAAGCTCTCTATGGATTAAAACAAGCTCCGAGAGCATGGTATGATCGTCTAAGCTCTTTTCTTATCTCAAATGGTTATAAAAGAGGTAATGTTGATAATACTCTATTCATTAAGGTCTTAAGTAATGATATGTTAATTTGTCAAATTTATGTGGATGATATTGTTTTTGGTGCAACTAACGAAACTCTGTCCAAAGAATTTTCAAATCTTATGAAGGGAGAGTTCGAAATGAGCATGATCGGAGAGTTGAAAAACTTTCTCGGACTCCAAATTAGGCAACTCAATGACGGAATATTCATTCACCAATCCAAGTACGTCAATGAGCTTCTAAAGAAATTTAAGATGGAAGATTGCAAAGAAATATCCACTCCTATGTCTTCCACTCTTAAACTCGATAAAGATGAAAAAGGTAAATCTGTTGACCAAAAATAGTATCAAGGTATGATCAGATCTTGACTTTACTTAACTGCATCTAGACCTGATATAATATTTGCTACTTGTCTATGTGCTCGTTTTCAAGCAAACCCTAAAGAATCTCATCTCATTGCATGTAAACGGATTTTTCGATATTTAAAATATACTGCTGGTTTAGGCCTATGGTATCCTTCTAGCATTGATTTTCAACTTTTTGCATATAGTGATGCCAATTTCGGTGGATGTAAAATTGATAGAAAAAGCACCACTGAAACTTGTCATTTTATGAGTTCATGTTTAATTTCATGGTGAAGTAAGAAACAGCCTAGTGTCACTACTTCCACAGCTGAAGCAGAATATGTGGCTGCGGGAAGTGCATGTGCACAAGTCCTTTGGATCAAAAATCAATCACTTGATTATGGCATTGAACTTAAGAATACTCCTATTTTTTGTGACAAAACAAGTGCCATTAATTTAAATAAAAACCCCATTTTGCATAGTAGGACAAAACACATCGAAATTCGTCACCATTTTATTCGTGACCATGTCCAAAATGGGAATGTTCGTCTCCAATTTGTTGGTACTAATGAACAATTGGCGGATATTTTTACAAAACCATTACCCGTAGAGGCTTTCAACTTTATTCGCATAAATTTAGGAATGGGTCATGCTGATCATTTTTAAATATTGCATACTCATCATAGTCACATTAAATGGTCATTTAAATCGGGACATCATCGAAAGGAAAAGACTATTCATTTGGTCCTGCTTACGTACGGTAGGAGCGGTCCATTACGTACGTAATAGGACCTTACGTACGTAACGAAATGCAGGATTCAGTCCAGAGAGTTCAGGTTTTTACGCTACGTACGTTACATAAGGGATATAACGTACGTAATCCGTCGTTGACCCTAACATATATAAACCCATCTCGACCGTCCCCTTTCATGCCTTTCAATCCCTAGCGACGTCGACGAAGAATTTCCTGCAAAATCTACCTAAACTTCATGTTCATCCATCAAACCTTCACTTTTCGGCCGATTCAATCTTCATGGCATCCAGATTCGGAAAGAAGAGAAGAGGAGAAACCTCCCAATCATCCTCCACAGCTTCCGGCGATCCATCATTTCGGAATGCTCAAGCCATGATAGTTTTCAACGAAATCCTTATCGACGAAGAGGTAACTCCAAGTCACCACTTTGATTTCGAATCTCTGAACTGTGCTGGTGTTGCTATCGAAGAATTCTTCGATATGCTTGGGATAAATCGGTTCGCTAGTCTTGCTCGACCAATATATGTGGACTGTGTAAAAGAGTTTTATGCAAATTTTTTTGTCACGTATGATGCCGATGGACTTGCTGTAGTTAACTCTCTTGTGCGTGGTAAACCAATATCCTTTGATGCCGCGAAACTTTCGGAGATTTTTGGTCTCCCTAATGAGGGTTTTCGATGCAAAGGAGAGTTTGCTCCTCCGGATGAAGTCATTGACAACTTCTCCGATGATGAAAGCTATGGTGTTCATGAGTCCAAAGTCCGTGATTTTCTGTCGGACAAAGCCGTTCTAAATGTTCATTCTGGGCGGTTTGAAAACAATGACTTTGGGATAAACATCCGTTTGCTTCACGATGCTATCACTCGTTGTCTTATGCCTAAAGTTAATGCTCAGCTTCGACTTGTGAATATCGATATGGAGATCATTTATCATGTGTGGAAGGATCACCAAGTCAACTTCGCGTCTATTGTGCTAAAATGGTTCGTGGAAAAAGGTCAAATTTTCCACAAAAAGAGCTACGCGAAAGTTGATCGACAGAGAAAATCGAGAATGCCGTTTGGATCAATCTTAACTGAAATTTTTGAGAAAGCAGGAGTTGATTTGTCTGGGGTCCATGGGGTTCCGATTCCTAGGGGGAGCCTCGTCACCGAGGGGACGTTACGGACAATGAGGTATCTACGCACGAGAAATCGTGGATGGATATACTTTGCGTATATCAAGGATGATGATCGGCTCATAGATGGGGGTACTCTTCCGAGACCGGAGGAGAGGATCACATCGAGGGGGATCGAGCATACTAGACCTCGTCCTTCATCTCAGCTTGGTTCCTCCCGTCCTCGTCCGGAATCCTCTTCATCCCAGATGGCTTCTCGGATGGATAGGCTCGAGAAAGATATGAGTGACATCAAGATCATGGTCAAGAACATCTGCACGCATTTTGGGATACCGCCGACACCTCCGGATGCGGACCTTGACTAGTCGGGCTATCCTTTCTGATGATGATGTTTCCTATTTTATTAAAAGACCAAACATTTCACTCTCATGTTTCTGTTTCGTCTGTAATAACTATCTCTGTTTTTATGCATCATTTTGGTTAATCGTTGACTTGGATTCTATTGATTATTATGCGTATCATTGATTTCTCTTGCAGGATCTCTCAACTTTTTGTTAATGACAAAAAAGGGGAGAATAATATGTATTCGTTTTTGAAATCACCTTTTGAAATAACCCGTGCGCTTTTTCAGGGGGAGCATATTAATTTTTACAGTGCTCGTGTTCAGGGGGAGCCTTATTAAAATCATGTTTTCAAAAACTCACATACGTAAATTTTGTCATCATCAAAAAGGGGGAGATTGTTGGAACAATATCTTTTAGATCATTTTGATGATGTATTATTAAAACCAAAATTTACTTAAAACATATTTTCTCCTGAGTTAACGTACGTAACACAAACCATATTAACGTACGTAACATTCACAGTTGTCTGCAAGATTTTTATTACAGTTAACGTACGTAACTCATCTATTATAACGTACGTAACACTCACTGTTTTCGTAAGTTTTTCTGTACAGGTAACGTACGTAACCGGAGTTATCTAACGTACGTAATGCTTGAATTATTCTGACCGTTGGAAAAGCCACTAGCCGTTGCAACAAGTCGTCTCACTCAACGGATCTTTGACCAGAATATTACGTGCGTAACCATGAGGTTCATAACGTACATAGCGCATTTTATCATATCTCACTGGACAGTTTCTTCACTTTCGTTACGGCCTATTCGGAACATATAACGTACGTAACGTTCATAACATACGTAACCATCAGCATATAACGTACGTAATCAGTTAAACTGTTCCAACGGGAATATGAGCTCAAGAAGGCTATAAATAGCCAACTTCATAGAGATTGAAGACACACAAGCATTCAGAGCCTACTAGCATACTCAAGCAATATCAAGCAAACATTTTGAGAGATATACTTATTCTAGATTGTGATATGAGAAGATTTGTTCTATAATTTCCAATCTTCATTCTTGTATCAAAGAGCGATATATTGTGAAAGTCGAGTTTCTACTCGCATTTGTTTTGTGTATAGGTTATCTTGTACCCAGAAAAACAAGAGTGTTTTTGTGAGTTTGTTCTTGAGCCCGGAAATCAAGAAATTGTAAGAAGTTGGCACTAAACTAAAAAGTGCAATTCTAAGTTCTAAGAAAAGTCCTAGTCGATAAAACTAGGTAGGGGATGTAGGCTTTGTTAATAGCCGAACCTCTCGAACAAATTATTGTGTTCTTTCTTTTCCGCATTCTAATTACTCCGATATTTTGCTTCCGCACAAAAAGAGTTCAATACTCTTATCCGCACTATTCAACCCCCCTTCTAGTGGCGGTACCAATCTAACAGAACAGCGGGCCCCGTAAGGCCCAGTCATCCTTTCACTCTTTCAAGAAACTTCCGCACCCAGTTAGGAGCGGAAAGAACTTCGGAGCGACATCAACTATTACTAATGTTACCAGGAAATGCTTTAACTGCGCCCAGACGGGGCACTATCGACGGAATTGCCCCCTACCTGCCGTGACTTGTTTTGATTGTGGACGAGAGGGACATCGAGCAGTGTTCTGTGAAGAGGCTGCAAAGTCTTTTAGAGCCCGTACACCACACGGCCGATTCGAAGGAAGCCGGTATCAATGACGCAGAAAAGTGTTCAGATGCCTCAGCATTTTGGCCGCGGACGAGGCAGAGGACAATGGGACCGAAAGGGGACATCGAGTGCCGGATCTGTTCCCCCACGTTTGTACGAGATGAGGAGGACAGACGATCGGAGATCTTCTTTGTCGCGCATCGTGCTTGTCCAGATCCTTTCCCAGCCAGTTAGCGTTTTATTCGATACAGGAGCTACGCATTCTTTTATATCTTTGTCTTGTGTAAATCGTTTGAATATTTCCAGTTTTCATACTTATGAACCTTATGTTGTTGGTTTACCGAGTGGAGAGAGTATTGTCGGGAACTTAGAAACTAGAAATTTCCCTGTATCATTTGGAGGCAGAGAGTGGCTCTCAAATTTGATTGTAATAGAAATGCAAGGAGACGATCTGATACTCGGAGACGATTAGCTTAATCGATATGGAGCAATTGTAAACTACCGAAGGAGGAATATCTCGCTGATTGCTGATGATGGTTCCGAAATATTGTTCGAGGGGTGGAAACCGGGAAGCTCAGGAAAATTGATCAAGGCGATGAAAGCTGTCAAATTGTTGGAACAGGGCTGTATCGGATACTGGTGCTATGCAATGAAGAAAGAAGACGAAATTGTGGAACTTTCATCCATTCCTGTTGTGAACGAATTTCCAGATGTATTTCCTGACGAGTTACCTGGACTACCTCCACGAAGGGATGTAGAATTTACCATTGAGCTGGAACCCGGAGCTACACCAATTTCTAAAGCGCCATATCGTATGGCACCTACTGAGATGTACGAACTGAAAAAGCAGCTAGAGGAGTTACTGGACAAAGTCTATATTCAGCCAAGCGTTTTGCCCTGGGGAGCGCCAGTTCTTTTTGTCCGAAAGAAGGATGGATCGCTTCGACTGTGTATTGACTATCGAGAGCTGAAAAAGATGACGATTAAGAACAAGTATCCGTTGCCATGGATTGATGATCTGTTTGACCAGTTGCAAGGGGCAACAGTATTTTCTAAAATCGATCTGAGATCAGGGTATCATCAGCTAAGGATTAAGGATGCTGATGTTCCGAAATCAGCGTTCAGAACTCGCTACGGACATTATGAATTTGTAGTGATGCCGTTTGGTCTCACTAATGCACCTGCTATATTTATGCAATTGATGAACCGAGTGTTCATCGAATATTTGGATAAATTTGTGGTCGTGTTCATTGATGACATTCTGGTGTATTCTAAGAGCCCGGAAAAACATGCGCAGCATTTGCGGATTGTTTTGGAACTTTTGAGAAGCGAGCAATTGTACGCCAAACTTTCTAAGTGTGAATTCTGGCTAAAGGAAGTAATGTTCCTCGGCCATGTGGTGTCAGCTAAAGGAGTCCTAGTAGATCCTCAGAAGATCGAAGCAATTATGGATTGGAAGCCTCCAAAGAACGTGAAAGAAGTCTGAAGCTTCTTATGACTTGCTGGATATTATCGTCGATTCGTGGAAGGGTTTTCTAAAATCTCCCGCCCACTTACTCGACTCCTGCAGAAAACTCAAAAGTTTGAGTGGAATGAGTTGTGTCAGGTTAGCTTTGATGAATTGAAGAAGAGATTGACGACGGCACCGATTCTATCACTCCCACAGGGAACTCAAGGATTTATAGTTTACAGTGATGCTTCGAACCAAGGACTCGGATGCATATTGATGCAGAATGATAAGGTGATCGCTTATGCATCACGACAGCTGAAACCTTATGAAGTGAATTATCCAACACATGATTTGGAGATAGCAGTAGTAGTTTTTGCTTTAAATATTTGGAGGCATTATCTGTACGGGACTCACTGTCAGATCTTTACGGATCACAAGAGTCTCAAGTACATATTCAGTAAGAAAGAGTTGAATATGCGGCAAAGAAGATGGTTAGAACTGATTAAGGACTATGACTTGGAGATTTTGTATCATCCAGGCAAAGCGAATGTAGTGGCCGATGCACTCAGCCGCAAGCCTGATTCTATTCAGATGTTGGAGACGATGACCTCCCAACTTAGCCTTCAACGAGAGATGATTCGAGAAGGAACTGAAGTGTGGTTACAAAGAGTCCAAGGACAACTGTGCGTGATGGAAATAACTTCATCATTAACCGAATAAATCAAATCTAGACACGCAGATGATCCTCTGATGATTCGGTTACGTGATGAAGTGATCAAGGGAAAGGCCCCCGGATTCATAATTCATGATGATGGAGTTTTGAGATTTCAGAACCGACTCTGCGTTCCCGATGTCGATGTTAAAGCAGAGACAATTATGAAGGAAGCTCACGGTTCGCCTATTCTATCCACCCGAGCACGATAAGATGTATAAGGACTTGAAGCGAGAATTTACGGTGGGGCAACATGAAGAAAGATGTAGCGGACTATGTTTGAAATGCTTGACTTGTCGCGAGTTAAGATCGAGCATCAATGGCCTGCCGGAATGTTGAAGCCACTCCCGATTCCTGAATGGAAGTGGGAGGACATATCGATGGACTTTATCACTAGTATGCCTAGAACCAGGACAGGAATGAACATGATATGGGTGATAGTTGATCGTTTAACCAAATCAGCTCATTTTCTGGGCATTAAGGACACGTGGGGACCAGAGAGGTTGGCACGAGTATTTATTTCGGAGATAGTTCGATTGCATGGTACGCCGAAAACCATTGTTTCTGATCGAGACGGCCGTTTTGTGTCTCATTTTTGGAAAGCAGTTCATAAGGCCTTGGGGACCGAATTGAACTTCAGTATAGCTTATCACCTGCAGACTGACGGACAATCCGAGAGGACCATTCAAACGGTGGAAGATATGTTGAGGGCCTGTGCCTTAGATTGGTCAACTGATTGGGAAGTTCATCTACCGTTGATTGAATTTACCTACAACAATAGTTGGCATGCTTCCATTAAGATGGCACCGTTTGAGGCATTATACGGGAGGAGATGTAGATCGCCCCTATGTTGGGACGATTCATCAGACTTAATCGAGACAGAACCAGAGTTGATCGTGCAGACTCGAGAAAAGATAGCCTTGATTCGTGAAAGGTCAGACCGCTGCAGTCACTGAAATCTTACGCGAGGCGTGCGTCGTCGCCCTTTGGAGTTGATGACGGAGACCACGTACTTTTAATAGTTTCTCCTACTCGAGGAATTTTCGTTTTGGAAGGAGGAAAGGCGAGTCGAGATATATCGGGCCATTTGAGATCCTTGAGAGAGTTGGGGAGTTGGCATACGATTGGCATTGCCGCCGTCATTGTGCAATGTTCATAACGTGTTCCACGTATCCCGATTACGGAGGTATATACGAGATCGATCATATCATTGATTTCGGCGAGATCGAAGTCGCGCAGGATGGGACGTTTGAAGAAAGACCGGTCAAGATACTCGAGAGTCGAGTTAAGCAGTTGAGGAACAAACCAATCATTTTGGTCAAAGTTCAATGGTCACGTCACAGAATGGAAGAATCCACATGGGAAACGGAAGCTGGTATGAAATCCAGATATCCCGAGTTATTTTCGTCTTGAGTTTCGGGACGAAATTCCTTTTTAGTAGGAGAGTATGTAATATCCGGATTTATTACTGTGTATTTTACCTGTATTCAAACCCTGTATTATTCGGAATTGTAATCTTGATGATTGGAGTATGATATTTCTTACATTGACATATTTGTACATAAGTATAACAACATGCAAAATTTCTCTTGCAAACTCGTGATAGCGCACGATAAGAATGTAGCTTAACGTGCGCTATCGAGCTACTACTAGCGCACGCTATGTATGTAGAAGTTGCGTGCTCTAAGAACTCAATTATTGAGCGGGACGGCTAGTACATGCGCCAGCCGGGACATGGGTCCGGATAAGATTCCCGCGGACGAACCTGGACAGTTTTGAAGTCAACTCTTATTAGCACGCGCTAAGGAATGCTTAGTAGCGTGCGCTAATTAGCTAAAGTGCAGAATATTATAAATGAGACAACAACCCGTTTTGGATTACATTTCATTCATCCATTCTTCATTCTTGAGAGGCCAGAGAGCTATAATAATCCTTCTACACACTTAGAACACATCTTATTGATCCTTGTATATTGGTTATCACTTGTGAGTGATCATTGAAGTGGAATAGCACCTTGGAGTGGCATACAACCAACCGGAGTCGGATTCTACCTTACGGTTCAGTGATTTTCGTCATATTAAGGTATGTTCAACCTATCTACAGACTTAGAGTTGGATTCTAAAGAATTGGATGATCATGTTATCGAGATATTGATTTTCATTAGTGAATTATCCAAAGTACATTATGTTTGGAATATTGAGATGAATAGGCCTTAAGCACCTTGATTATGAACATCATGATTCGAATCTTATTACAATGAACAAGTAGAGGAAGCTTCTATCATTGGTAATCCAAATCTAGTAGATGACTTCATAACAATCATGGACTTGACTTTAACATCATTATTGTTAGATGAATCTAAGGGATTGATCATGGAAGGATTTATTTTGTATAGATGGAACATTATTCAAACTTCAGAGTGATAGTTTTCATTGATATAAAGGTGTTGATATCAACCGTTAAGCCTTCCGAATTATCGCATGAAGAATGGTATTTGAAATGGAATATGGTTTTATAATAGTATACATATTCTTGAATCCGAAGTTGTTGTTATCCGTAAGATCATTCATAGCCGTATAAACATGATATTCATGGAGGTAACATGAATTTACACTGAGGATTTCATTTGGTTTGATCATGTTGAGGTCCGTCTACTGCCCAGTAGTAAACTGCCATGCACAGTTAGCGCACGCTAAGCTATGTAGATTAACGTGCGCTATCGAGCATGAGTTAACGTACGCTACGTTTGGTACTTAACGTACGTTAGGCCATCATACGAATCAGTCGGCTGATCAGTGAGGTACTAACCATGCATAGTTAGCGTACGCTAGGCTTTGTTGTTTGCGTGCGCTATCGAGCAGACTTAACACACGCTACACAGAGTACTTAGCGTGTGCTGAGAAGTTCAGACAAATTTCATTTTATGAGCTTTTGGCCGTAAATCGATTTGTTAGACATTCGTACGATGTGAGATAAATCCTATATCATTTCTTTTGTTAAGGTTTGAGCTTGTTACGTGATTTATTGAGGGGGGCGACCTTCGAGTGTTCGTTTTCGTGGAAGTATTGTGCTTGTCTTCAAATCGAGGCAAGTACCTTATTTGTTTTATGTATTTATGTTATACATATTGTCTTGCATGTATGTCATTGTTGTATGTCCACCTCATGTTGGTCCGACGGGATCATCGAGGGATCCATGCTAGCGTGCGCTGGATCATCGGACGGGTTTTTCCACCACGGGTTGGTCTGACGGGATCATCGTGGGTTCTAGGCAGTGAACGCTGGATCATCGGAATTACCATGTGTATGTTATGATATCATGTTGTGATTATCAGTCGTGTATGTTATGTTTGAGTTTCTCGCAGGAGAAGACTCGTTTGACATTTTATCATTTACGTTATTATTATTATTATGCGTGTGACGTTGAATAATATGTTGTGGTACTTGTACTAGCATCATTGTGCTAACCCCTTCGGGGGTGAACATTTTGTTTATGTTCAGGATCCAGGAGAGCGGGAAAACAACCACTGGAGCTGCATGACGACGAGGGTACAGAGTGATGTTCCGGCCGGGTTTATTTGTATGTTGTTTATTGGTTATTTCAATAAGTACTCGAGTACGAAGTCATTTATGATGAATTTGAATTTGGTGATGTATTATTCAGTTAATGTTGAACAATTGTACTTTCAGTATTTGGTCAGAACTGTTGTATCTTAATTCCGATATTTCCATTCGTTAGTACTTCTTAATGTGTGTTCAATTCTTCAGCCTTGTAAATCCTTATGTATAGGATTTACGGCGCTGTAATATTCCTGAATACTTCGGGGGTGTTACACTACAAACAAGAAGAAGGCATAGAATATGATGAAACATTTGCTCATGTATCCAGATAGGAAGCCATCAGGATATTCCTGGCATTTGCAACTCACAAGAACTTTATCGTATATCAAATGGATGTTAAGAGTGCATTCCTGAATGATGACCTAGCTGAAGAAGTATATGTCAAACAACCGCCAGGGTTTGCCAACATGGAGGAATGTGATCTAGTATACAGTCTAAAGAAAATGTTGTATGGACTTAAGCAAACACCTAGAGCCTGGTATGAAACCCTGTCGCTTTATCTTATCAACAGTGGATTTGAGAAAGATGCTATCGACAAGACACTCTTCAAAATCCAGGAAGGTGATGACCTTCTTATAGTTCAAATTTACATTTCAGTATTTTACTTGTCTGTGTGATAATTTTATTACATTTTATCATTAAGTTTTGCCATCATTAAAATAGGGGGAATTTGTTAGGAATATTATTTTAAGATTTTGATGATGTCATACCTGTATTCAAGATTTACTTCAAATGTATGTACTTGGCGTTATAAAGAAGAACCTAATGAGTATCTTCTATAGGCCTTTAAAAGATTAGACTAAGTATTGATCATGTTGATCAAGTAGAAAATTGGCTTAGTATAGAACAGACATATTATCAACTGAGGTTTTAGTCAACGCAAGATATCAGCTGGGTTTGACCGATAAAATATCAGGCGAGTTTCGGTCACAGGAAAATATCAGCTGGGTTTGACCAGGTCTGAAGTACAGCTAAAATATCTCAGAAGACAAGTTTGGCTAAGTACAAGACAACAAAATATTAGCCGAGGTTTTGGTCAAATCATAATATTAGTTGAGGTTGACCAATGGAATATCAGCAAATGTTCTAAAGGCCAGATATTAGACAACTTTTATCCAGGCAGATCATCAGTCAGGTTTGAACATCATATCAGCCAGGTCTGACCAAAGAAAATATCATATGAGTTTACCTCAGACGATATATCAGCTAAGTTTTGGATATCAACTATCCACGTCAGCAAATGTTGAAAAGTTAACAATAACGGTAAGACACATGTAGACGGAAAAGCCAATGGGACAACGTGATTGATTCCCGGAAGTTAAGGAATATTTTATTCCTAGAGATTCGCGCCCTGAAGAATTTCTAATTATAGTAGTAATCAAGAAAAGCAGCAGAACGGGAAGATACATCTTCAAACGGTCAGATTTGAAGAAAGAGACAAAGCCTTGCAAAGATATGAACAAGATAAACAATGAAGTCCACTCTCCAATGGACAGAATTGTTACAAGATGCAATAGCTATGAAGAAGCTCAAGGATCGTACTATAAATATCTGAAGAAAGATTGAGTAGAAGTATGATTCGAACAATAATTACAAGCAAATAAAGCAATCAAAGGAATCAAAGAAAATCTATAGCATGGTGAAAATCAAGTTTCTAAACTCTTAAGTTGGAGAAGATAACACTCTTGTCTTAAAGTTTGAGTAAGGGGCACTTTCTTGGACGAGGTTCTTGATTAGAAAGTGAGAGGTTATAAAACATCCACGTGTTCTTGATTGGAAGGTGATAGGCAGCTTGCGAGATGTTGAGGTATCCATGGGTTTTTTATCAAGCGGTGTTAAGCAACCAAGGGAAGGAGTTGAAACAGCCACAGGTTTCCACTGGTTGGAAGCTGTTGTATCAAGATTTATTGTAACATTAATTTCACTGGCTGAAAGTTATAGCGAATTTATCTCCAACTGGTTTGGAGAGAAATGGACTAGTAGAGGATTACCCCACCTCTGAAACCACTACAAAAGTGCTGTGTGATTTACTGCTTTAATCATCATACTTAACTGTTGCATTCTTATGAATGGAGAACTAGATGAGGTTGCTCTTCAAAAAGAGATCAGACAAGTATGCGTTAAAAATAAATACACCTCACCAGAAGAGCAAGAGTTTGCTTCCTCAATCGTCAAGATGAAATATGGGCTTATCCCAGTTACAAAAAGGCCAATTGGAGCAAAACCACTGACGTCTCTCCCTCCAGCAAGGACCAAAGGAAGATGAAGATGAAGAGGGAGATCTTAAGTTTTTTTTTTGGTTTTTTCAATCACTTGTAATTTGTACCGCAATCCCAGATATAGAAAGTTCATTATAGTCGACTTGAATGACAACGACTAGTTGTCTCAAACTGACTAAATCTTTACATTTCAGTATTTTACTTGTCTGTGTGATAATTTTATTAATTTGATCATTAAGTTTTGCCATCATTAAAATAGGAGGAATTTGTTAGAAATATTATTTTAAGATTTTGATGATGTCATACCTGTATTCAAGATTACTTCAAATGTATGTGATTGGTATTGTAAAGAACCTAATGAGTATCTTCTATAGGCCTTTAAAGGATTAGGCTAAGTATTGATCATGTTGATCAAGTAGAAAATTGGCTTAGTATAGAACAGACATATTATCAACTGAAGTTTTAGTCAACCCAAGATATCAGCTGGGTTTGACCGATAAATTATCAGGCGAGTTTCGGTCAAAGGAAAATATCAGCTGGGTTTGACCAAGTCTGAAGTACAGCTAAAATATCTCAGAAGACAAGTTTGGCCAAGTATAAGACAGCAAAATATTAGCCGAGGTTTTGGTCAAATCATAATCTCAGTTTAGGTTGACCAATGGAATATCAGTAAATATTCTAAAGACCAGATATCAGACAACTTTTATCCAGGCAGATCATCAGCCAGGTTTGAACATCATATCAGCTAGGTCTGACCAAAGAAAATATCAAATGAGTTTACCTCAGACGATATATCAGCTAAGTTTTAGATATCAACTATCCACGTCAGCAAATGTTGAAAAGTTAACAATAACGGTAAGACACATGTAGATGCAAAAGCCAATGGGACAGCGTGATTGATTCCCGGAAGTTAAGGAATATTTTATTCCTAGAGATTCGCGCCCTGAAGAATTTCTAATTATAGTAGTAATCAAGAAAAGCAGCAGAACGGGAAGATACATCTTCAAACGGTCAGATTTGAAGAAAGAGACAAAGCCTTGCAAAGATATGAACAAGATAAACAATGAAGTCCACTCTCCAATGGACAGAATTGTTACAAGATGCAATAGCTATGAAGAAGCTCAAGGATCGTACTATAAATATCTGAAGAAAGATTGAGTAGAAGTACGATGCGAACAATAATTACAAGCAAATAAAGCAATCAAAGGAATCAAAGCAAATCTATAGCATGGTGAAGATCAAGTTTCTAAGCTCTTAAGTTGGAGAAGATAACACTCTTGTCTTAAAGTTTGAGTATGGGGCACTTTCTTGGACGAGGTTCTTGATTAGAAAGTGAGAGGTTATAAAACATCCACGGGTTCTTGATTGGAAGGAGATAGGCAGCTTGCGAGATGTTGAGGCATCCATGGGTTTTTCATCAAGCGGTGTTAAGAAACCAAGGGAATGAGTTGAAACAGCCACAGGTTTCCACTGGTTGGAAGCTGTTGTAACAAGATTTATTGTAACATTAATTCCACTGGCTGAAAGTTATAGTGAATTTATCTCCAACTGGTTTGGAGAGAAATGGACTAGTAGAGGATTACCCCACCTCTGAAACCACTATAAAAGTGCTGTGTGATTTACTGCTTTAATCATCATACCTAACTGTTGCATTCTTATGAATGGAGAACTAGATGAGGTTGCTCTTCAAAAAGAGATCAGACAAGTATGCGCTATGTAATATCCGCAATTTCGAATTTCGGTAAGTTTCTTTTTTTCGGCGGAAGTCCGTTTTGACGACTCGCTCATGACCGTTTCGTCATTTCGAGAATGATTAATTCTGCACTTTTTGTCATCCGAGTTCGTTTCGGTGTTGTTTTGTTGAGTTCCGTGTCTTTTGGCGACTTTTCCGCACTTGAGCTCGATTCTTGCGAATCTCGTTCGAAAATGCTGTTTCGAGTTTCCTGTAAGTCCGTTTAACTTTGTTAGACGTGTTGTGAACTTCGGTTTGGTTATTCGATCACGTATCGTGATTTTCGGGCGTTTTGGGCCATTTTGTAATTTACCCAAAGTTGTGGGTATCCATATACGTATTTGTTATCTCGACCCTTTTTATGGTCGCGTGTGAATTTGATTGTAACTCAAACTATTGGTATGGTCTTATTCTAGAGTTTTCCATACGTATCTTGATCTTGGTATTTCGATCGGAGGAGTCCGTTGTTGTAACCAGTTTTGAGAGTACTACTGCTGTAGTTCTGAGTGCATTAGCGCACGCTAAGGGATATCCTTAGCGCACGCTATCGAACAGCAGGGTCTGAAGTCAGTAGCTGGAATCAGGCCGTTAGCGCACGCTAAGGGCAGGTCATTAGCGCGCGTTACAGTGCTGTAGTTAGCGCACGCTACGGGTTTGATAGCGCACTGTCACGGGCTTAGAGTTTGATATGCTCCTAAGCGTCGTGCGGCCTAGCAACCCTCTTGCTAGTCAGTCTTAAACTCCCCGAATTTGGCTAAGTATGAAACTTGGCACAACGAAAGAGAGGCAATGGGTTGAGGGAAAATTACTTCCACTAAATAACAAAGAGTTTACAAGTGTGTCTTACAAGTGAGTTCCCAAGGATGGCTGCAAATGAGCCCCAACATTCCTATTTATACTACTCCCTATCTTCCTCCACCTCCTCATTTGGAGGCTTCTAGACCCTCCTACACTATTACAAGTTCTGGAGTATTCTATACATTACAAGTCTTTATACAATGTCTAGAAACATCTCCTAAGTTACAAGTCTCTTGACTCATTCAAGAGTCTCCAGCACCTTCTAAATGTTTCTGGATCTTCCTGGCTTGTTCGACCCGACCCGGCCCGCTCGGCCCAACTCGGCCCAACTCGGCCCGACTCGGCCCGACTCCATGTAACCCGACCCGATCCGGCCCGGCCTTCCACACATGCCTTCGGATTAATCTTTGATGTTCTGGACCATCCCGGTCCGTTTCTAGAATATTCCGAGTACAACTTCCGCTCAGTGGACTCCTCAGCTTTCCAATGTCCACTGCTCTCACAAGGCTTTATCCCGCTAAGCCTATTATAGGGGGAGGGGGTTCCGTGCGTCCCTCGCGCGCCGCCCGCGCGTGCGCCCAGCGCCTCGCGCGCACCCCTCGCGAGTGTCCGTCGCCCGTATCCGAGTCTCGGCCCTCGGATGTGCCTCGTCTCGTCATCTTGTCCCGCATTGTCCCGAAGCGGCGTGCCTGTCCGCTGTACTCGTCCGTTCGGTTCCCGGCATGCCTTGTCCTGCCGCCCAGGTAGTCCCGTATCAGGCCTGATGGCCTTGTCCCTCGGTCGGGCACTTTGTTGCCCGGATGGCCTGCTTGCTCGGCCATACATCCACGCATGCCGCGCCATACGGCTAAGTCCCTCAGTCGGTTGTGCCGCTCCACATGGCCTTGCAGTCCCGAACGTGCCCCGTGCACGTTAATCCGCTGAACCTCGCACTCCTCGATGCGGGTCTGTCCGAGCATTCTATCGGTCATTTCTCTCGGGGCGTGACACTCTCCCCCGCCTGTTCCGTCGACGTCCCCGTCGGCGTGTGCTGCTACTCGGTCCCTCGATGTACCGCATTGATCCCAGGCAGTACATCGGCATTTCCTCTTCACTCAACTTTTTCTGAAATCGAAGTGTCGTCATCGCTGCGTAGGGAAGTTGCTCTATTGTCAAGGGGATAGTGATGGGTTTGTTCGGACCGTTCACCCATAGTACCTTTCCTTGTGGGAAAAAGGCAAAATCGTTCTTCTCCAGGAAGTCCATTCCCAAAATGAGGTCCCGATCATCCATCGTGGTGACCTTGAAATACACTCGGCCTTCCCAGTCTCCGAGCACGATTCGCACTCCGTTTGCTGCCCCTGTGACCGGTACTGCTGGTCCGTTGTTGGATTTCATCCAGCCCTTGCATGGCTGCACAAGTAGTCCCAATCTCTTGGCTTCGGCCTCAGTGATATAGTTGTAGTCGACTCCCGTGTCGACCAAGGCCTTGATGGGTTGGTGGTTGATGGTTCCTTATACGAACATCAACTTGCTTCCTCGCAGTCCCTCGCTGCCTGCACTGACGACAAAATTAAGTAGTGGGATCGTGCTTACCTGCTGCACGTCCGTGTGATCAACTGTTGGCCCCTCACATTCGGCCATGGCGTTGAGCTTCCCCATTTTCGGACAGTCCTTCATCCGATGAGCTCCACCGCACATAAAGCATCCTCGTTGGTCGGGAGCGCCCCTGCGTTCACCCGAGTTGTATGGCTTGTCCGCGTCATGTTGCGGTCTCGTCCCGAATCTTCCCTGTGATGGTTGGGCTGGTTGCTGTACTGACGTGCGGGTGTCTCCCCCGCCTTTGGCTTGACCCTCAGTTCGCGGATCCTTCCTCTTCTCGAATTCGGCTAGGGACTCGGCCACTTTGATTGCCTCATTGACAGATTTCACCTCGCGGCTTTGTGCTCTGTCCCTGACCCAACTCGGTAGTCCATCCAGGAAGAAAAATAGTCGATCATCCTCGGTCATGTCCGGAATTTGAAGCATGATCGATGTAAAGTCCTGAACATAGTCCCGAATGGTAGTCTTGTGCTTGAGATCGCGGAGTTTCTTCCTTGCCTCATAGCATGTGTTCTCGGGAAAGAATTGTGCCTTGAGTTCCGACACGAACTCGTCCCAAGTCCCGATCGGTTGGCAAGTCCCTTTCGTAACACCGGCCTGTCGATGACGCCACTATAGCGCTGCATCGTCAGCAAGATATAGTGCAGCCTGCTGTACTTTGGCCTTCTCGTCCATCAGTCCCAGACCATCAAAGTAAAGTTCCATTCGCCATAGGAACTCCTCGATTGACTTGGCATCCCTCTTGCCAACGAATTCCTTGGGTTTGGGGACCTCAACCCTTGGTCCCTCGAACCTCGCCTCGCCAAATGTGCTGTTCCAGCTCGGTCCACCATTCGAGTTGGTGCCCGAGTTGCTTGCCCGACAGATTTTATCACAAAAATCTTCAAAGCATTTTGCACTTACCTCGCAAAACTCGGCATACTGCTTCCGTATCTCCGTGATGCTGGCTGCCACATGATCCTCGATCATTGCTAGCTCCTTGCGCAATGAGAGTTGTTCCCTCTTGAAGGTCTCGAGCTGGCCCAACGTGTGCCCTTCCAGTTGGCCAACAGCTTTCTCGAGAGTACCCACACGTTCCTCCATGCTCAATTGGGCGTTAGTGATGCGCTGCCCAAGAGCTTTAATGTCGTCCTCAATGTCGGGTAGGCGGTGTGCTAAGGTGAGTATGATATTTCGGATGTCTTCATCCTCAAGAAGTCGGCTTCGTGCCGGGTTCTCCTCGTGTTGCGGCGGCACCACACCGCGCGCCTTGCTCTTGCCACGCTTGGCTTTCCCTTCAGCTGGGACTTCTCCACGTCCCCGGACCTTGTCAGCCTCTGTGACTCGTCCGTCCTCCACATTGATGCCTGCCTCGATCTGTCCGTCGGCCATGATGCCTGCTGATCGTTAGCGTCGACTCCCACAGTCTTTCACACCTCCTTGTGTGGCTAACGATGGCTCCGATACCACTTGTCACGGGCTTAGAGTTTGCTATGCTCCTAAGCGTCGTGCGGCCTAGCAACCCTCTTGCTAGTCAGCCTTAAACTCCCCGAATTTGGCTAAGTATGAAAGTTGACACAACGAAAGAGAGGCAATGGGTTGAGGGAAAATTACTTCCACTAAATAACAAAGAGTTTACAAGTGTGTCTTACAAGTGAGTTCCCAAGGATGGCTGCAAATGAGCCCCAACTTTCCTATTTATACTACTCCCTATCTCTAGAATTTTCCTCCACCTTCTCATTTGGAGGCTTCTAGACCCTCCTACACTATTACAAGTTCTGGAGTATTCTATACATTACAAGTCTGTATACAATGTCTAGAAACATCTCCTAAGTTACAAGTCTCTTGACTCATTCAAGAGTCTCCAACACCTTCCACATGTTTCTGGATCTTCCTGGCTCGTTCGGCCCGACCCGTCCCGCTCGGCCCGACTCGGCCCGACTCCATGTAACCCGACCCGGTCCGGCCCGGCCTTCCACACATGCCTTCGGATTAATCTTTGACGTTCTGGACCATCCCGGTCTGTTTCTGGAATATTCCGAGTACAACTTCCGCTCAGTGGACTCCTCAGCTTTCCAATGTCCACTGCTCTCACAAGGCTTTATCCCGCTAAGCCTATTATAGGGGGAGGGGGTTCCATGCGTCCCTCGCGCGCCGCTCGCGCGCGCGCCCAGTGCCTCGCGTGCACCCCTCGCGGGTGTACGTCGCCCGTATCCGAGTCTCGGCCCTCGGATGTGCCTCGTCTCGTCATCTTGTCCCGCATTGTCCCGAAGCGGCGTGCCTGTCCGCTGCACTCGTCTGTTCGGTTCCCGGCGTGCCTTGTCCTGCCGCCCAGGTAGTCCCGCATCAGGCCTGATGGCCTTGTCCCTCGGTCGGGCACTTTGTTGCCCGGATGGCCTGCTTGCTCGGCCATACATCCGCGCATGCCGCGCCATACGGCTAAGTCCCTCAGTCGGTTGTGCCGCTCCACACGGCCTTGCAGTCCCGAACGTGCCCCGTGCATGTTGATCCGCTGAACCTCGCACTCCTAGGTGCGGGTCTGTCCGAGCATTCTGTCGGTCATTTCTCTCGGGGCGTGACAGCACGCTAACTACTAGTTTGAGGGAGTCCAGTGGCTATTGGACTGGGTCTGGAGGATTCGTTAGCGCACACTAACTCTTGATGGTTAGCGCACGCTAACTGTGCATTTTTGTCAGAACGATTGTTCTAACGTATCGATAGCGCACGCTAATCAGGTAAGATTAGCGCACGCTAAGCTGTCCAGTATAAAAACTGGACAGCAGTCTTTAATCTTCATTTTCTTCATTTCTTCTTCTTCCTCTGCGGGTTTCAGACGTGGCGACAAGGGTTCGCGACCTGGGCTAATCTTCGTCCATTCCAAGGTGTTTTAGAGCATCTTAGGTGATTATAACATCATCTAATCCATTGTTCTTTGTCGAATCAAGGTATATTTCTTGATTTCCTTCGAGTTGACTTTTTGGGAGATTTGTTCTTGATTTCGTTTTCCATCCGTTTTTGATGAACCGATTGTGGTCAAATGATGTTGTTAAACATATCCTATGGATTGTATATCCATATTTCGATTTGGAAATCCATTTTCATGTTTTGGTCGGTCGATTTGCGTTCTTGGCCGTTTTGGGGGAAACCCTTGAATTTTCGTCGTTTGTTCTTTGAATTCAGCAACTTTGGGTCGTACTTTGGAATTCATTTTCATTGTTGTTATTGTCCTTCGTAGTTTATTGTCGTGGGTTAGCATTCGGTGGAGTCGGCGGGTTCGTGGTCGGTTCGTGCCAACCTACTTCGGTCGATTCTTCGCATTTGTGATTACTCGAGGCAAGTACCTTGCCCATACTATTCTTGTTTTATGGATATGATAATTAGTGATCGTCTAAATGTGGTTGTTTGATCGTTTGAATTGAACTTTCAAAAGATTCGGTTTAACCTTGTTTAAGGCTTGCTTTCAAAACACGTGTGTTTTGTGAATGGTGTGTCTTGTAAATGACTATGTGAATCCTATGGATATATTTGGTGTTGATGATGCACTTGGTATTTGCGTGTGGACGTATATTATTTCATTTCGGTGCGTTGTGGTTTGACGTGGTGCTTTGCTAAGTGTTTGATGCCTCTCACTGAATTGTTTGGATATCTTTGTTGCATTGTGTTATTTGTGTGAATGTGTGGATATGGTTAAAGGTCTACGGTGACACATGGCACGTGATCATGTGGTCAGGATGCAACAAGTGATTGATCCAACCGTGAGAACCTGAGATAATCTACGGTGGCACATGGCATACGATCATGTGGCCAGGATGCAACAAGCGATTGATCCAACCGTGAGATGTGTGTGATTTGTTTCGCTAGCCAGCTCGGGAGGGTCCTTTGAGGCCTCGGGCGGGATCAATGGTATTACCCTGTTCCCAAGGCGATGCGCGTGCGCGATTATGTTTTGTTGATTTTTATGTCCGTCGAGGACACGTGATGTTGGGCTCTGGCCCTGTGAATTATTTTCGGTTTTCTATTTGTGAAAACAAAACCTTTGGGCTGTGACCCTGTTGATTTTTGGAAAGATAAGGATTTGATAATCCTAAGTTGTTTTCTATCAAAACTCTCGATGGCATTTAAACGGTTCTATAAATTGTTTTCCCTTGATTTGTGACCTTTCGGTTTTAGAATATTTTACCAAACTCTTGCCTCGGGAAGTGCTTTTCGTTACGTTTGGATTTTTGAGGATGCCTTATTATTATTGTTCTTGGAACTTGTATTGTATGGCTCGTATTTTTGCACTTGTACTTGCACTAGCAAAACAGTGGAGTTTTGCTAACCCCCGAGTATTCGGGGGGTGGATGTCTATTTTTGCATTCAGGTTTTGGAGCATAGCACAGGGTCAGCACGAAGGATGATGAAAGTTGAACGATACTAATCACACGAGGATCCGTTGATGTCGTATTGGTCTAGTGGTATTTTCTTTTCCGCTGCAGTATCTTTTCCCCGTTGTACGGGAGTTTATTGTATTTCGACCCCTGCGTGGGTATGTGTTTGGAATTGAGTTGTATGTTATTATTGAAAGAGCAAATTGGTCTACTGAGTCATTTTAGCCTTAAAGGCGATGTTTAGATGTTTGATTTTAGTTATCAGCCCGGTAGATCCTCGAGGAGAGGGTCTACGGCGTGTAATATCCCTGAGTGGATTGGGGGTGTTACGTAAATGGTATTGGAGCCAGGTTGTGTAAACCTGGGCTGTCGGGTTTAGTGGTGTCTGTTGAGTTTTTGTCTCGTCAGAATTTGTCTGACTGAGTCGTGTCGCGACGCGTCGTCTGAGTTTGTTGGTCGTGATTAGTATCGTGGGCGATCATCATCTTCGTGCGACCTGTGGATGTAAGTCTCCCTTCTTTGTATTGTGCCTCGTGTGACACGAGCTATTTGTTTGATTTTGTATTAAGTGACGGAATCCTCTTATGGATTTTGATTTCTTGATACGTGATTATTTGACTCTCATATTTCGTTCATGTGAGGAGTAGTGTTGCTGGATTGTGCATGTTGGACTGTATTTCTTTTATCCGCTGCGTGAGTTCTTTTGTAATGGCTTTCGGTATTTTACCGACTAAGTTTTATTTCGAAAACCGATTCCTTTAACCGAGTTGTTGGCCTTGACCGTTTTGACGGTAGTTGGGTGTTTTCAAATGATTTTGTGAGTTTTGATAAGTACTACCGTCATCGACCTTTTTGGGCGTTTTTGTAATTGGTTTTTAGCCTGGTGGGTTCCGACGCGGGACCCACGGCGCTACAAAGTTTTGTGTAATTACCTGAAATTTTTGGGCATTCTAGCCCATTGAATTATCTTGGAAAACCTTGAGTATCTTAGAAAATAAATTTCGAGACGTACTTTTAAAATGAATTATTTTCTCGTGGCACATCCAAGGTGCCACAATATGTTTCAAAATTCTTCTACCTCGAGGACCCAAAAATGTTTTGAGATATTTTCAATGTTTTATAAACAATTTTAATTAGACCCGAGGGTCGAATATTCTGAAAAAATTTTCACTAAGAGAAGGTGTCCTCATTTTTGTTCAAACGCAAGATGATTTTCAAAGTCTCGAAAATGATGTTGTTCAACTTTTTGTAAAATGATACTCAAGATCAATTGGTGTTTCCAAATTGTTTTCAAAAGGTGGTTTACGTTTTTAAAGACCTATCATTCCTGTTTGCGGACCGGAAATGCATGTATCGTTTTCGAACTTTCATTACGGTGTTAATCCCGATTTGTGATTGAATTGGTGGCGTGAGCGTTGAGTCGTTGCCACGCATATGTTTTGTTAACCCTTTTGTGGGAGGTGTGATGACGATCTTTAATTTTGTCATTTCGTGGTGGCTTGCGTGTTATCGCACCTGTGTGAGCTGTTAAAGCTTGGGTTTGTGCGTTTATGCACATGGGTGATTGTTTCATGAGGTTTGTGATTATATGCTGGTTATTGCTCGGGCCGTTAAGGTCGCCGAACGATGCCGTCGTTGCTGTTATATTCATGTATGTGTTGCCTTGCGATGGTAATCGTTGTATGTGTTATGTGTTATGATTTTCTGTTGTGCTGAATGGTTACTTATTCAGTATGCTGAGGGGCCGAGGTCGTGGTCGTGGCGACCGGATGCGTGATCGGGATCATGCTGCCGGTGATCGTGTTGGTATTGGTGTTGCTACTATTTTGCAGCAGGTAGCCACTCAGATGACTCAGTTGACTCAGGCAGTTCAGCGTGTTACATATGAGACCCAGCACACTGGTGCAAATTAGTGGCTTCGAGAAGTGGTTAGTATGAATCCCCCTCGTTTCGCTAGTGCTGCAGATGCTTTAGGCTGGGATGGTTGGCTTTTCCAGTTGGAAAAGATTTTCGAGTTAGTTGATTGTCCAGAAGAACGTAAGGTCCTGGTAGCTCAGTATCTTTTCGACAAAGATGCCGCTAGCTGGTGGGAGGCTATTAAGCCTTGAGATCGCTTTGTCACGTGGGCAGAGTTCCAGAAATTCATGAGAGATGAGTTTTGTCCGGAACCGATCAGAAATCAGAGGATTAATGAATTCTTTTCGGCGAAACCGCAGGATGTACCGCTGTCTCAAGCTATTATTGATTTTAGCAAACAGCTCGGCTATGTGCAGAATCAAGTAAGGACAGAGGAGGACAAGATTTGTCATTTTAGTAGGCGGATGAAGCCGGAGATTCGCCAGTACATGGCAGGTCTCGCTTGTACTTCCTTGAGAGATTATCAGAATAGGGCGTTAGCCTATGAGCTATCCAGATTATAGACCGAGAGTATGTCTGACTCGAAGAAACAGAAAACCGTTGGGAACTTTTCAGGAAATCAGGGGAGTGGGCCCCTTGAGGTTGGGACTTCATTTCGTCATCCCAAAATGGTTCCTAGATCACGTTATTAGAGGAGTAGTACCCCTGCAGTGAGTAATGTGAGCACTTCAAAGAAATGTTATAATTGTAGTCGAGCGGGCCATACTGCGAAGAATTGTCGTTCACCGTTAGTCAGCTGTTTCGAGTGTGGCCAGGTGGGTCACCGATCCGTACATTGCGAGACGGTAGCTGAGAGGTTTGGGGATTGAGGTTGCGTCTCTGCTCCGAAAGGACACGGAGATGCCTAGTGTTGTTTTGAGGATTTCGGCGTAGTCCGAATTATTTATGATTGCCCTTGTGGATCGTTTTGTGTTTATTCTCTGTTTTCTCGACTGTGCGTGTTTTCTTGTAACAAGTACTTTGTGTTTTGTGATTGTTTGGATAACTGACTTGATTGTATTATCTGTTTGATGACGCTTGCACTTGTTGGTTTTATTATGTCTCTACCGGTGGTGTTGTGTTGGTCGTTGTGGAGCGTGATTTCACGCCGGCTGTCTCTTTGCGTTTCTTGCAGCGTTTCGCCGTTGGGCGCGAGTTTTCAGGTTTTGTGTATCTCGTCGAGTTTTACTGGCGGGTATATTGTTTCCCCCTACTTGTTTTAAGTTTCGGGACGAAACTTCTTTTAAGGAGGGTAGAATGTAATATCCGCAATTTCGAATTTCGGTAATTTTCTTTTTTCGGCGGAAGTCCATTTTGACGACTCGCTCATGAGCGTTTCGTCATTTCGAGAATGATTAATTCTACACTTTTTGTCATCCGAGTTCGTTTCGGTGTTGTTTTGTTGAGTTCCGTGTCTTTTGGCGACTTTTCCGCACTTGAGCTCGATTCTTGCGAATCTCGTTCGGCTAACATTCGAGTTTCCTGTAAGTCCGTTTAACTTTGTTAGACGTGTTGTGAACTTCGGTTTGGTTATTCGATCACGTATCGTGATTTTCGGGCGTTTTGGGCCATTTTGTAATTTACCCAAAGTTGTGGGTATCCGTATACGTATTTGTTATCTCGACCCTTTTTATGGTCGCATGTGAATTTGATTGTAACTCAAGCTCTTGGTATGGTCTTATTCTGGAGTTTTCCGTACGTATCTTGATCTTGGTATTTCGATCGGAGGAGTCCGTTGTTGTAACCAGTTTTGAGAGTACTACTGCTGTAGTTCTGAGTGCATTATCCTTAGCGCACGCTATCGAACAGCAGAGTCTGAAGTCAGTAGCTGGAATCAGGCCGTTACCGCACGCTAAGGGCAGGTCATTAGCGCGCGTTACAGTGCTGTAGTTAGCGCACGCTACGGGTTTGGTAGCGCACGCTAACTAGTAGTTTGAGGGAGTCCAGTGGCTACTCGACTGGGTCTGGAGGATTCGTTAGCGCACGCTAACTCTTGATGGTTAGCGCATGCTAGCGTGCATTTTGTCGAGCGATTGTTACGGCGTCTCGTTAGCGCACGCTAATCAGGTAAGATTAGCGCACGCTAAAACATCGATATAAAAGCGGGCCGTGATCTTTAATCTTCATTTTCTTCATTTTCTTCATTTCTTCTTCTTCCTCCGCGGGTTTGAGACGTGGCGACAAGGGTTCGCGACCTGGGCTAATCTTCGTCCATTCCAAGGTGTTTTAGAGCATCCTAGGTGATTATAACATCGTCTAATCCATTGTTCTTCGTCGAATCAAGGTATATTTCTTGATTTCCTTCGAGTTAACTTTTTGGGGGATTTGTTCTTGATTTCGTTTTCCATCCGTTTTTTATGAACCGATTGTTGTCAAATGATGTTGTTAAACATATCCTATGGATTGTATATCCATATTTCGGTTTGGAAATCCATTTTCATGTTTTGGTCGGTCGATTTGCGTTCTTGGCTGTTTTGGGGGAAACCCTTGAACTTTCGTCATTTGTTCTTTGAATTCAGCGACTTTGGGTCGTACTTTGGAATTCATTTTCATTGTTGTTATTGTCCTTCGTAGTTTATTGTCGTGGGTTAGCGTTCGGTGGAGTCGGCGGGTTCGTGGTCGGTTCGTGCCAACCTACTTCGGTCGATTCTTCGCGTTTGTGATTACTCGAGGCAAGTACCTTACCCATACTATTCTTGTTTTATGGATATGATAATTAGTGATCGTCAAAATGTGGTTGTTTGATCGTTTGAATTGAACTTTCAAAAGATTCGGTTTAGCCTTGTTAAAGGCTTGCTTTCAAAATGCGTGTGTTTTGTGAATGGTGTGTCTTGTAAATGACTATGTGAATCCTATGGATATATTTGGTGTTGATGATGCACTTGGTATTTGCGTGTGGACGTATATTATTTCATTTCGGTGCGTTGTGGTTTGACGTGGTGTTTTGCTAAGTGTTTGATGCCTCTGAGTGAATTGTTTGGATATCTTTGTTGCATTGTGTTATTTGTGTGAATGTGTGGATATGGTTAAACGTCTACGGTGACACATGGCACGTGATCATGTGGTCAGGATGCAACAAGTGATTGATCCAACTGTGAGAGCCTGAGATAATCTACGGTGGCACATGGCATGCGATCATGTGGCCAGGATGCAACAAGCGATTGATCCAACCGTGAGATGTGTGTGATTTGTTTCGCTAGCCAGCTCGGGAGGGTCCTTCGAGGCCTCGGGCGGGATCAATGGTATTACCATGTTCCCAAGGCGATGCGCGTGCGTGATTATGTTTTGTTGATTTTTATGTCCGTCGAGGACACGTGATGTTGGGCTCTGGCCCTGTGAATTATTGTCGGTTTTCTATTTGTGAAAACAAAACCTTTGGGCTGTGACCCTGTTGATTTTTGGAAAGATAAGGATTTGATAATCCTAAGTTGTTTTCTATCAAAACTCTCGATAGCATTTAAACGGTTCTATAAATTGTTTTCCCTTGATTTGTGACCTTTCGGTTTTAGAATATTTTACCAAACTCTTGCCTCGGGAAGTGCTTTTCGTTACGTTTGGATTTTTGAAAATTCCTTATTATTATTGTTCTTGGAACTTGTATTGTATGGCTCGTATTTTTGTACTTGTACTTGCACTAGCAAAACAGTGGAGCTTTGCTAACCCCCGAGTATTCGGGGGGTGGATGTCTATTTTTGCATTCAGGTTTTGGAGCATAGCACAGGGTCGGCACGAAGGATGATGAAAGATGAACGATACTAATCACATGAGGATCCGTTTATGTCGTATTGGTCTAGTGGTATTTTCTTTTCCGCTGCAGTATCTTTTCCCCGTTGTACGGGAGTTTATTGTATTTCGACCCCTGCGTGGGTATGTGTTTTGAATTGAGTTGTATGTTATTATTGAAAGACCAAATCGGTCTACTGAGTCATTTTAGCCTTAAAGGCGATGTTTAGATGTTTGATTTTAGTTATCAGCCTGGTAGATCCTCGAGGAGAGGGTCTACGGCGTGTAATATCCCTGAGTGGATTGGGGGTGTTACACGTTAAAAATAAATACACCTCACCAGAAGAGCAAGAGTTTGCTTCTTCAATCGTCAAGATGAAATATGGGCTTATCCCAGTTACAAAAAGGCCAATTGGAGCAAAACCACTGACGTCTCTCCCTCCAGCAAGGACCAAAGGAAGATGAAGAGGAAGAGGGAGATCTTAAGTTTTTTTTTTTGGTTTTTTCAATCACTTGTGATTTGTACCGCAATCCCAGATATAGAAAGTTCATTATAGTCGACTTGAATGACAACCACTAGTTGTCTCAAACAGACTAAATCTTTACATTTCAGTATTTTACTTGTCTGTGTGATAATTTTATTAATTTGATCATTAAGTTTTGCCATCATTAAAATAGGGGGAATTTGTTAGGAATATTATTTTAAGATTTTGATGATGTCATACCTGTATTCAAGATTACTTCAAATGTATGTGCTTGGTATTGTAAAGAAGAACCTAATGAGTATCTTCTATAGGCCTTTAAAGGATTAGGCTAAGTATTGATCATGTTGATCAAGTAGAAAATTGGCTTAGTATAGAACAGACATATTATCAACTGAGGTTTTAGTCAACGCAAGATATCAGCTGGGTTTGACCGATAAAATATCAGGCGAGTTTTGGTCAAAGGAAAATATCAGCTGGGTTTGACCAAGTCTGAAGTACATCTAAAATATCTCAGAAGACAAGTTTGGCTAAGTACAAGACAGCAAAACATCAGCCGAGGTTTTGGTCAAATCATAATATCAGTTGAGGTTGACCAATGGAATATGAGCAAATGTTCTAAAGACCAGATATTAGACAACTTTTATCCAGGCATATCATCAGCTAGGTTTGAACATCATATCAGCTAGGTCTGACCAAAGAAAATATCATATGAGTTTACCTCAGACGACATATCAGCTAAGTTTTAGATATCAACCAGCCACGTCAGCAAATGTTGAAAAGTCAACAATAACGACAAGACACATGCAGACGTAAAAGCTAATGGGACAACGTGTTGATTCCCGGAAGTTAAGAAATATTTTATTCCTAGAGATTCGCACCTTGAAGAATTTCTAATTATAATAATCAAGAAAAGCGGCAGAACAGGATGATACATCTTCAAACGGTCAGATTTGAAGAAAGAGACAAATCCTTGCAAAGATATGAACAAGATAAACAATGAAGTCCAGTCTCCAATGGATAGAATTGTTACAAGATGCAACGGATATGAAGAAGCTCAAGGATCATACTATAAATATCTGAATAAAGATTGAGCAGAAGTACGCTGCGAAAAATACTTGCAAGCAAATAAAGCAATCAAAGAATCAAAGCAAATCTATAGCATGGTGAAGAGCTAGTTTCTAAAGTCATATATAGAGAAGCTCTTAAGTTGGAGTAGACAAGACTCTTGATTGGAGTAAGGGGTGCTTTGTTGAATGAGGTTCTTGAAAGTGAGAGGTTGTAAAACATCTACGGGTTCATGATTGGAAGGTGATAGGAAGCTTGCGAGTTGGTGAGGTATTTACGAGATTTCGATCAAGAGGTTTTAAGCAACCAAGGGAAAGCTTTGTAATGGCCACGGGTTTCCACTTAATAGAATATGTTGTAACAAGATTCATTGTAACATTAATTTCACTAGTTGAAAGTTATAGTGAATTTATCTCCAACTGGGTTGGAGAGAAGTGGACTACTAGAGGATTACCCCACCTCTAAAGCCACTATAAAAGTGCTATGTGATTTACTACTTTAATCATCATACTTAATTGTTGCACTCAAAGTCATCTGTCTTTCCACAAACCATTTTATAGCTGAAAAAGGTTAACTGCATTATTATTAGATGAGTAACCTAAGCTTCTTTCAATCCAGTCGTGTTTTTGGAAAATTTTTATTTAAGCAAAAGATTTCATAAGTCTATTCACCTCCTTCTAGACTTATACCTGACGCTTTGTGACCTATAAGTTGGTCAACAAATTTTGGATGAACACCTCAAAGTCATTATCGACCCCCATAAGCACTTCAACACAGATACGTGCTGAAGAAGTTGGAAAGCCAGTGGATCACACTACATGAAGCTAATCGGCTCACTCTTCTACCAAATAGCCAGCATGCCCGACATTCAATTTGCTATAAGAGTGTGCGCTTGATATCAGGTTATACCTAAAAAGTCACATTTCATCACAACCAAACTAATTCGTAAGTACGTCAAAGGAACAATCAATATATAATTGTTGTATCCTAATGAAGGAGGATTCAATTTGGTAGGCTACATCGACTCGGATCTCAGAGGCTGTAACTTGGATAGGAAGAGTACAAGCGGAACTTATCACTTCCTTGGACCAAGAATTGTGTCATGGTTCAGTAAGAAGCATTTGGTCAACTCTTTTTTTACAGCTGAGTCAGAATATTATGCCACTAGAATCTGTCTGAATTTAAAACGACTTCTCATTTAACAACGAAACGACATCTGGACTTTAAAGACTTGAAACCTGTGATTTTAAAATGATTCAAACCGCTTTAATGTGCAATAGTGGAGGGTGTAAGGTGTCATAGGTGGGACCTGCATTAAATTCAAAATTGATGGATAACATATGCCAGTTACGTAGGGATTCATCCTCTACATTTATTCAAAAACCATTCTCATCCCTTAAATATGACAGTTCACTATAACATAGCCTCCTAGCACGTATAAAAGGGCCAGTGTCCTGACCTAAAGACTCTTTACTGCCTCTGCAATAGTACAATCCTACAACATATAGCCTAAATACTTCTAGCCTTTTCTGCGAATTTCTTACTTTCATTATTAACCTTTATCTATTAAAAATGACTTCCTCTCAAACATCCTCTCTTTCTTTGAAAAATAAATAGACCATCATCAATAGTAAAATTTTGGCAAGGTTTATGCTCTAGGAGTGTCTTATTTCTAACGATGGAGATATGACCGGGATGAACTTAGTCATTTACCGTGTCTTGCAACGGGGCCTGTACAGGCTTGAAAGCTTCACCCTCAGAATTATGATGAAGCAATTGTGGAGGAACTCTACTTGGACATTGTTTTCAAGTATGCTTCTGAAAAGATGGGCGCTCATTTGACTGGAATGACAAAGAGATCTCCACTAACAGGGATCCTCCGGAGAAACTTTATAAACTCCCCTGTGACGGACTCACTTTGTAGGATTTGGAAACGTATGGGGATGATAATATGATTAAGACATACTGGAAGCTGTTCACTGGTAACTCGATCGTTGGAGATGTACATCCTTCATGCCACAAGAAGAGTTTTACCCTTCTATATTTCTATCTGCATGAGTTTTGTTGTCGGGTTGTTGAAAACCAGATTGGTGCATTCGAGATGTGTATGAACATATAATTCAGGAAGATGATGTCATCATGATTGGTTAGAATGTGAACTAGTGTCAGATTTTGATAAAGCGCCTACAGGACGAGGCCACAAAGCCATAATTGCCAGAAAATCCTTCGGCCTCATGCTCAACTATATTCTCACAAGCTGTGGAATCCAGCAATCGCCTGCAGCTAAGAAGATCCCAGCAAGGAAGTTCCTGGGTGGCTTAAATCCTACCCTGCATAACAAATCAATGCCAATTGCTCACAAGCCCGACCCTAAGACTCTACAATTCTTGAATGACCCACATCATGTAAGTGGTCATTCTTCTAAGCCCAAAGCTGGTGATAGCCATAAACGAAGAATCCTGTCAGCAACAAGAGGGCTATTGTCGAGAGCAACTCACCTACAACTATTGATAAGAAGAAAAAACCTAAGACTAAGGAGGAGTCTACCTAGACGGAAGCTATCCCTACAACACCTCAGACGGCTACAATGGCCTATAAGGTTCCGCCTACTGCATCTACTACGATGGTGGTTATCCCATCGGGATATGTTCCCATAGAAGAGACACTAGCTGCTTCCACAGCAGATATTGAACTAGCCGCGGTTATGGCGGATGACCAAGTGTCCTACAAGCTTGAAGAAGTAGCTAAATCGATTGCCCATTTGGAGCAGACATCCACCTCTCCTAACAGGGCCTCACCCCTGTCAGGAGACCCTCTCCCAACATGGTACCCCACTCGTTGGACATAAAGTATACACTAAACAACTTAAAAAGAGCGAATATGATAAGACATATTTTTTTTTTGAAGTTATTGCATAGAGAAAGACTAATATTGTGTTGATGAAAGTACATCAACTAGGTATTCTCCTATTTCTTGATGCGTACAGGATTTTCACACAATATGTACTTTACATAATAGTTATAAATGAAAACAGTAAGGACGGAATGTAAATAACATAGATATAAGTGGTTCGAGGTAAACACCACTATGTCCACTAGTCCTCCACGAAGGAGTAAAATGTTATTAAAAATCACTATGTACACAACTACGTGACTTTAACTAATCCTGTCTCTGTATCATTCACACAAATTGATACAGTAACCACAACTTGGGTCATTCACATAGATTGCTTTACCTATTTCGACTTGATTATTCTCACGCAGATCTAAGCACCATCTTCAATGTTATTCTTCCTACACAGGTCAGAACTAGCAAGGACTTAGTCCACACAGGGCTAAGGTTGATCTTGATGGTAAAGATGGTAGAACAAGTTCAAACATTAGCTGTATGCTTTGACGAGCGATTGATGTATGCTGTGTTGTTTGCATTGAGGACTGTATATTTTTTCGCTTTGATACTGTTGTATATATGCTCAGGAAATATACTGCTCTTTCTTAGCTTGAAATTCTGATTGTCATAGCTAACTGTCAGATGGAATGCACGAGATGATTGAGTAAGTTCATGAGAATTATCCTCTTGCTTGGCTATTTATAACCTTGGAAATAGATCCATTATTAATTTAGCCGTTGGCCGGTTGGTGAGATTTAGACAGCTCTGATTGGCGGATGCAAAATGTTTGAATTAAAGGCGATCAACATTTAATGCTTCAGACACTCTTTTGGACTTTGCATTAATGCTCTTCAGCGCGTTGAGACTGTTATCTCTTTCGGCCTCATTAAATGTTGTCCTATCAACATTAATTGCTGCTTTATCCAAGAATACTTTATGAATAAACAAAGTTTATTTCACAATGGTTTAAAGCTATTCTTCAGTCTTGCTGGATGTGTTTTACTTTTCCTAAGTAAAACTCTTATAGCAAGGATGTTGTATCCAACTTTCTTCAGCTTCTGCTGTATAAAGATGTAGGCGTTGTAGGACCGGACTCTGTAGGAAGATCTCTTGCTGTATAGATATGCTGTCTGGAGTTTCCTAACAGCTTATATACTTAGCGAAATGACGACTCTGAAGACTTCTTGCTATATGATGGCGATTATCAAAATAGGCTGTGTTTATCCCAACAATTTACCCCCTTTTGATAATGCCAAAACTTCCTAGATTGGGAGAGGCTGTCTTCAAGTCATCTATTCTAAAGATCTAATCTTCATGACTTAGTCCAAAAATTTGAACTGCTCGCAGGCAAGTTCTAAAATGAAAGTCCTATAGGACAAAGTGTATTACAACTTAACTTATGATTGGCGTGCAGGACAATCTTACATAATGTAACCCAGATTGAATACAACTTAATCTATGAACTGTTCGCAAACAAATTCTTACTGCTTGTGGATTTAACAAGTTTGTACTTGTTAAAGATATCAATACTTCGTAATCAAAAAATTAAAATAGTAAGAGTAGATTACGAGCTGTAATCTTTAAAGAAACCAAAATTTTATTGATGATTAAAAATTACAAGGCATGAAAGATAAAAGTAAATACTGCATCGATGAGCATAGAAGGATAAAATACAACATATAACTAACAGAAGCTAATCCTTATAATGCGAATGTTTCCAAGTCTTCCGATAGGGATCATAATCGGTTCCTCTCCACTAGTTGACTAAGGAGTCTCTACCTCGGTCGCTGCAGATACTTCGTCCTTCATAGGAGACATCACAGGCAAGGATCCAAGCTTTCGGATGGGTGACGCTTTCACCCTTCTGGTGTTTAGGCTTCATCTTTAGCTGTAGGGGAAGCTTCTCTTCTGTCAGTAGCCTCGAGAACTCGTTGGTGGCATCCTCCAGAGTTTTGAATCTACTGAACATGGCACTTCCTGATGAGCGTACAAAAGTATCTCATTATTTCATTGTTTTTCCATGCTTTTGGATCTTCTGCTGAAGGCTGTCGGTCAGGTGGGAGCAGTATCTCGGCAGGATTTCCTACTGTAGATTTCCATGGGAAGTTGGGATCCTGGAACTCAGGTTGAGAACCCATTACCCTGTATCCTTTTGCTCCTTGACCTGGCCCGGGTCCGGCCAGTTGTCCGATTGCAGTAGCAACATTTTCTTATAGTGTAGCCTCTATTTCTCTTTCTTTCTCCAGCCTCCACTTCCTGTAAGCCTCTCTAGACTCTTCCCCCTTTTTAGCCTCATCATGATCCGAGACCTTGCGTGAATATCCCAAAGGAGTTTCATTGGCCTATTGAGTCTTTAGATCATTGACACTACCGACCAGCCTCCCAACCACTGCTGTAAGATCGTCGATTTTGTGATCGTGGTCAGTTAGTTTTGAGCCAGTGTATTTAAGGGCGACGACAGTCTTTGCTTCAGCGACACGAAGCTTTTCTTGCTCTTGCTTCAAGATCTGCTCCTGATGCTATTTTAGTTGATTGAGAGATTGCCATAGTGTTGTTGGCATGAGGCGAAAAGCCTCTTCCACATTGTTGATGGCCCTTTTCAGCTTCAAGAGCTCATCTTAAGCTGTTTTGTGCATCCGGTCTAACTCTTTTTTGACGTCATACGGGGCCTTTCTGGCATCCTGCAGAAATACAGTCTGGCGACCGATGACTTGGAGTTGCTCAATCCGTGCGTCTGTGAATGGAGAGCCAGGGCACGCAATCTTTGAGTCTGATAGTTCTTCGAGCTGTCTAAGAACCACGTTGTGATAGGGTTTCCATGCTCTATCATCAGGTAGGAAACCATCATCATATTAAGAGGGAACCTGTAGATATAGGATATGCAAACTGTTCGGAAGCAGGAGCTTCTGAAGGTTGAGCTGCAGGGGCTGTCTCGAAAACAGAAGGGACTGGTTCCTCCTGCCTCTTTTGATGTTCGGTAGTCGAAACTACAGGAGGGACTGAATCCTCCTGTCGACTCTCAGCTTCCTCCTGTTCCGGAAGAGGGACTGATTCCTCTTGGCGGACGACGAGGGTGGCGTATTCTTCTTCCTCTGTATGTTTGACAGATGCTTCTCGGATATGATGAGCTTCTTGTGGGGAGAAGTAGTGGGTTCTTCATTGATGAAAGGAGGGACTGATTTCTCCTGTTTCTGTTCTTCATTAGCTACTTCCTGTTGCGGGGGCTGGGTCTGATGTTGTTCATTGGATGTCACCTGGCCCTGTTGAGATTGGATGTTGGCACACTCTCTTTCCCTAGCCTTTTTTCGGCTTATTTGAAGACCTGCCTGTAAGGCCTTGCGGTGTCTGGGTTGGAGTGGAGGCTTGGTGGTGGAGCCTTGCAATGGACTGTGACTTCCCTTTAAGTCGGGCCTTTTCTTTTGCCACGAAATAGTTTAAAAGGCAAAAGTGATCGTTTCTAATCAAAACCTCAACATTTTGGGTGTCTATGACCTCCAGAGCGAATAACAACTCATCCTTACAGTCCTCCCAGATGTACTGGGTGTCGTATGGGGCGACCCTGTAGGATTTTCAGACTTTGAAGCACTTATAGGCTTCCTATATTAGGACTTGGAGGATAGTGTTATTGATAATATCAATTGGGTGGGGACTCCACACAACAGATGGCTCTATTGTCCAGTTGGGATCCTCAATGGGTATGCAAGCCTGTTGTGGAGAGGGATCCCCTGATAGGGGTGGGTGCCCTGTGAGGAGAGGGACTCCGAACAAACGTGGGTGCCCTGTTTGGAGTTTCGGATTTCCGCTCTAAAGGGGCAGCTTATTTACTAGATCCTTTTAACTTGGCAAACGGTTGTTCATCCGTCATAGCCGCCATAGGCTCGGGATCTGCTGTATGAGCAGCAACTGTTTCTTCCATAGGGGTTGCACCCTGTGGGAGAGTTTCAGTGATAGGACTTGTTGATGGGACTTCTACAATGATCGCTGTAGTCACCATAGGTTCAGCCTTAGGGGAGCTTTTATCGGGAATACTCCTTTCTCTTCTTCCCATCACTCGAGCTCTTCAAAGTGACATCCCTTGGGTCATTAGAGGTTGGCATGCTGAGAGGGTTGGGCCTGTCAGCAATGAGGGGTGTTTTGTTGTACATAGTGGGTCTGATTCCACTGATAAACTTCTTGGTTCCAATATCCTTGGCATCGGCGGACTGCTTCACTCTGCAACGAGTAAGGATGTGATTCAGGATTAGGCCAAATGATTTCTTGGCAGACTCAGGCTTATATGACTCTTCTTGGATACGTTTAAAGGAATTTGGCACCAATTAACTTTCTCAGTAGACATGATGGCGACCATCATTCTATATCTTAAGTTGGTGCACATTTCGAAAGCACCAGTGCGGTTTTCAACTACTCGGCAACAAAAATCATGAAGATAGACGTATAGAAGGGTGAAGTTATTCTTGTGGCATGAAAGATGGGTATTGGTGGCCATGAAAGCACCAGTCCTATTCTCAATGACACGGCAGCAAAAATCATGATGGTAGACGTATGGAAGTGGGAAGTACTTCTTATGCCAAGAAGTATGAACCTGGGTAGCTATGGAAGTGCCAGTAAACAACTTCAAGTACTCAGACAGCAAGCTTTCAGACCCAAATATCTCCAGTTCCTCCATCTTCAGCCCGTCTGAAGGTAGCTTGTAGATCTTTTCGAGAAGATCCTTGTTCAGAGGGATCTCAACTTATTGCACAGTTCCAATAACTTCAGTGATTTCTGAGCCTTTACTCTACGAGCAAAATCTGAAGGTAGCATCCAGATAGAATTCCTCCAATATTTTTTCATCTTATGTGTTAGTATGATAACTTCTCAGGCGGTACCGACCTTGTTGCTTCACTCTAGCAGCAACCAAGTCCATGTCGTTCTCGTTTTCACTTTCAAAGGCGATCCTCTCCATTAACATAGGTTTGACAAAGATGTTACCGTCAATGATGGATTCCTTTTTCTTTAGAGAGATGGAAGAGGTCTGTGAGGTTGACATTTTCAAGCAAAGAGAGGTGAAGTAATAGGGAAATAAGCAAAGAAATGCAGAAAATATGTGAACAATTTGATATAGACTCGTTAATATTGCAGAAAGTGTAAAGAGTCTGTGGGAACAATGTAGTATCCTTTGTAAGGGTGCAGGGAAGATTAGGTTAACAGTGAACAGTTGGATTTAAGGGATGGGAACCGTCTTTTGAAAGGACGTACATGATGGCTTCAGATGTAACTTATACGTCTAATCCATCAGTTTTGAAATGCTAGTTGGTCCCACTTCTGACAGTTCGTCTTCCACTATTGCACGAAATGGCAATTTGAGTTTTGAAATTGTGGTATTTGAGGCAGTAAAATCAAGGTGTTTTTAAAAATATTAAAGGATAAAAATGTTTTAAATTCAGACAAAGCACGTGGACTTAAAGCACTTTACTGTGGGGAAGTTTATGAATTAGATACTATTATAATATTAATTAAAATCCTACAGTGTATGTGCTGTATCCGCGGAAATACAACATTCCCCCTTAAAAGGTACATATATGATTCATTTCTTACAGCAATATTTGGATTAATACTGTATTCATGGGTCATACTGTATTCCCCCTTAATTAATGCACACGTCACCTGTGGGAAGGTTTTATGCCTTCTTCTTCCTACAGTAAGATCTGACTTGTTCTGAGGATACAGTTAATTAATGTGGATACTGTAATCTTGGGTCCTACATCATTCCCCCTGAATTGATGAGTAAAATGTAAAAACTTATAGGGAGTCTGGCTGTAACATTCCCAATTCCTCGCAAAGTATGCAGAATCTGGTTGTGCTGAGAGGTTTTGTAAAGATGTCGGCTAATTGTATGTCTGTATAAATCTTCTCGATCCAAATATATTTATTCTCAACATGATTCCTGATGAAATGATGCTTCATATCAATATGCTTAGTTCGTGAGTTGAATACAAGGTTGTGCGCGATTGCACTTGTGCTATCGTACATGATTGGAGTCTCTCTAGCACTGATTCCATAAACTTGTAACTGTTGTTGCATCCAGAAAATATTCATACAGCAACTTCCAGCAGCATAATATTCCGACTCATCTGTAGAAAGCAAGTTGTCCAATTACTTCTTACTGAACCATGACACAAGTCTAGATCCAAGGAAGTGATAAGTGTCGCTTGTACTCTTCCTATCTAACTTATAGCCTCCGAGATGTGAGTCGCTATAGCCTACCAAATCGAATCCTATTTCCTTAGGATACCATAATCCTACATCGATTTTTCCTTTTACATACTTAAGGATTCGTTTGCCTGTGGTGAAGTGTGACTTTATAGATGCTACTTGATACAGAGCACACACTCATACAACAAATTAGATATCGGGCCTACTAGCCGTTAGGTACAGGAGTGAGCCGATTATCTTCCTGTAGAGTGATTGATCAATTGGCTTTCCAGCTTCATCAACACTATTTGCGTGGAAGTGCTCATGGGATTGGATGAGGATTTGGAGTTGTTCATCCTAAATTTTTTGAGCAGCTCCTTGTGTACTTTTCCCGGTTGATGAATATTCCTGTAGGCAATTTCTTAAACTGCAATCATAGAAAATAGCTAACTTCTCCCATCATACTCATTTCCAATTTAATTTACATGAGATGAGAGAACCTTTGATATAGAGCGAGGTTATTTGAACCAAATTTAATATCATCGACATATATTTGTACCATTAAAAGATCACCACCTTCATGTATCTTAAAGAGGGTCTTGGCCACTGCACCTTTCTCAAATCTATTGTTGATTAGATACATGGATAAGGTTTCATACCAGGCTCTAGGCGCTTGATTAAGTCCATACAGTGCTTTCCTTAGCCTGTATACTAGGTCTCCACCGTCAGTGTTGACAAACCCTAGTGGCTATTCAACATAAACTTCTTTAGCGAGATCTCCATTAAAAAATGCACTCTTAACGTCCATTTGATATACTATAAAGTTCTTATGGGTGGCGAATGCTAGGAATATCCTGGTGGCTTCTAGTCCAGCTACAAGGGTAAAAGTTTCATCATAGTCGATGCCTTCTTCCTTTCTGTAGCCTTGAGCGACTGGACGGGATTTTTTTCTTTATAACAAGTCCATTTTCATCCTTTTTATTTCTAAATACCCATTTAGTTCCAATTAAATCTTGATGATCTAGTCTGGGTACAAGATACCATATATGGTTTCTTTCAAAACCATTCAGTTCTTCTTCCATAGAAGTGATCTAGTGCGAGTTATTCAGAGCTTAATTGGTCGAAACAGGTTAGGATTGGGCTAAGAATACAGCGAGTGTACATATTTAGTCTTCTAAGTTCGGATTGAGATTTCCATATAGGAATTTGAGACTTTTCAGAATCTGTTTCTTCTTCTGCACAGAGTACAGTTCCTTGTGTACTTTGTATTCTTCTACGAATGGTTAGACCAGCATTAATATCTCCTATAATCAACTCATGGTGGTCATCTCTCAGACATCTCCTGTCAGGTTCTAACTTGGCATTCCGTGTTGTATCTGGTGGCGCTGGAGTCTCGGCTTCAGCATGTACAACATCAGCTTCGACTACTTCTAATCTTACAACTGTGAAATTGATTTCTAGGTCAACAACCGGTTCTATAGGAGTTTGGGGATCATCAATGGAAAGTGTTTAGATGTTCTGGGTTATACCTTATACTCCCTTAGGGTCACAATGGGGTTCATCGAATACTACATGGACGGATTCCTCTATTTTTAGATTCCTTTTATTAAATATCCTGAAAGCTTTGCTTATAGAGGGGTATCCTACGAATATACCTTCATCCAAATTTTTGTCAAAGGTTTTGAGTTGATCCTTCACATTGTTTATAAAGTAACACCTATATCAAAAAGTATAAACGTATGCAACCATTGGAGGTTTATTATTCCATACCCATATGCTGTTTTTTTGTGATGCTTGTTGATGATACAGCGCTTTTATGTGTAGCACGATGTATTTTTTGCTTCGCCCCAGAACCGCTGCGGAAATTTGCTTGCGGCTATCATGGTCCTTGTTGCTTCTTTGACCGTCCTATTTTTTTGCTCGGCAATGCCATTTTATTGAGGAGTTTGGGCTGCTGAGTAGTCATGCTGTATTCCATTATCCGATCAATATTGCTCTATGAAGCAATTTTTGAATTTAGTACCTCTATTGGAACGGATGGACACGATAATCAACCTTTTCTCATTCTGTATCTTCTTCAGGTGCTCTGGAAACTTTGAGGTGGTGTCTTTCTTTTTTGCTCAGAAAGATTATCCAAGCATACCCAGAAAAAATCGTCAACAATAACAAGATAGTATTTCTTACCTTCCAAATTTATACGGTCTACAGGGCTGTAAAAGTCCATGTGTAGCAAATCCAGTACTCTGTAGGTGGACATGTGTGACTTGCTTTTTAGGGTGGTCTTAACTTTCTTGCCTTTATGGCAGGGTCCATAAACGCTGTTTTTATGAAATGACACATCGGGCAAACCTCTGACCATTCCCTATCTAGTGAGTTTGTTGATAGTCTTGAAGTTGATATGCGGCATCCTTTTATGCCATAGCCAGCTTTGATCTGCAGTGCCTTTGGCAACAAAACATGGAATAGTGGAGCTCGTAGGCTTCCAGTAAGCAATGTACATATTACCTGATCGGCTTCCTGTGAGGATGATTTCCTTGGTCTTGATGTCCTTCACTCTACAGTGATTTACAAGCATGGTTCTCTTCCCTCTTGTTCTTCCTTTATATTTGTCACCGAGTCGTACCTTTAGACCAAGACCTTCTACATAATCTGACAGCTTACTAATATCTCCTATCATATGATGAGAACATCCGCTGTCAAAGTACCAGATGTCTTTTTCCTTATTATCCTATAAGCAAAAAATTTAGGTAGATTTAGGTCCCCTTTGATTATTGGGTCCATGGATGTTAGTGCCTTTTAATACCCAAATTTTCTTGACAGCAATTGGTTTGCTGTAGGTTACTTTTGGTCCAGTCTTGTGATATTTACGTGGGGCAGGCACGTATTCACTATAACCTTGATTATTATGCATGAAAAATCTAGGGTTTTGATTCTAGTACGATTGCCGTATTGGAGGGGGGACCATTTTATTCGGCCTTACAGCTTGCCTTCAAGGTTTCCAGTTGGATTCTCAGAGCTGTTGGTGGTACTGCACTGGCGGTTTATTTCCTGAATGGATAATGGGGCTCCTGCATCGAGTATCTAGGCACACTGTACTGCTGGTAGTACTGGTGCATGCCTTTAATACTTAGTTATAGCTTTCTTTCTGAATGGCTGATGGCGCTGTTGGTATGCTCGGGGATCAAACTATTGATTATGTCTTATAGGTTTGGAAGGCTGAGGTTTCCGCTATTTATGATAGGAACTTGGGAACGGAATCATAGCCTATGCTGTAGAGGATGGGCATATGTAACCTTTGCAGGACTCGGGTCCTCTTCGGGTTCATAATGGATTTCACTCCCCTGATGAACACCATACTAAATTTTTCCTCATGGGAGGACGAGTCATATCCTAATCCACGTTTATCATGGGCATACCGCCTATGCTTAGAATTTCTTCCATCTTTCTTGAAGATTTTTCAAATGATTTCAGGATGGTCTCGAGTTCTCCTTCTCGTTTCTCGAGAGTTTTTTACTTTTGATTCAACTAAAGCATAATCATTTGTCTAGCACTCATTATGAGATATTGCCTCATTTAGATCTTTTGCAAGTTGATGATTGCTTTCCTTGATTTTTTCATAAGTGACTTTGCTGTTTTCGCAATCCAAAGACATATTTTCATAGTTGTTTGTCAGCAAGTCATTTTCGTCTTTCAGCTCCAGGTTAAAAATTTCGAGTTGTATATTTTCTCGTTTGAGTGTCTCATGGGCTTTTTGAACGTTTTTAAATTCATTCATCATGTTTTCAAAAGTGTGCGATGCATTCATAGGAATAGTTGAATTGGAGCTTACTTCATCGTCGCTGTCATCATCTTACTATATTTCTTTGGCCATAAAGCACATATACTTTATCCTCAATTTCACCATTGGTGGAGTCACTGTCAGTGATCGCCTGTAGGCACTCCTCGATCTTGTTCGATGCGGGTGAGGCTTCTGATTCACCAATCAGGGCCTTAATCTTGTTTCTCAAGGCACGTCTATTCTCATCCTTTTGATGTTGCTCAGCTTCGGAAACTTTTGTATTTTTGGATGAGGACACTTATTTGCATAATGTACTGGCTTCCTGCAATTATAGCATAGGTTATAATAGGGGTATATATGAGTCGAGCCGAGCCGGGTTTGCCTTGAATTCGAACTAAGCTTGCCATTTATTTCCACGAGCCGAGCTTACGCGAGCTCGAGCCGGACTCTGACAGGTCTTGTTTTGCTCGGACCATTATGAACAGACAGCTGCTCACGAGCCTTCGGGAGCTCGGCCCCGAGGGATTAAAATGAGTCGACCTGCTCGATTTGTTGCTCGAACTCGAGCTGAGCTCGCCATTTTGCTCAACGAGCCGAGCTTACGCGAGCTCGAGACCGACTTCTTGAAAGCTGTAGGCCGGTGCCCTTCTTTAAAGGGTAAAAAGCCCCCACAAAAAACTATAAAACCTACAGGCATTGGTTATCGGTCAGAACAAGCGGAGAAGGAGAAGTCGAGCCGGCTCATTAGCCTTGCGAGTCGAACACCTATGGAGCTCGGCTCGGCTCGGCTCGTTAAATACCACGAGCCTTAAAAACTAGTTTTGGCTTTGCTCATTTTTTATACTCGGGGCGAGTCGAGCCTAGATCGAATGGGCTGAGTCGAGTCGAGCCCACGAGCTAGACTGGATCACCTACACCCCTAGGTTATAATCACCAGATAAAAGGGATTCAGAGCTTACCCTTTTAAATGGCTTGGGCCTGTATGGAATCTTTCCAGACCGTTTGATGAACTTCTTGAATTTATGCATGAGCAAGGCCATTTCATCTTGTGACAGGATGTCGTCGTCGCTGTCTACTTTCTTGTACACCGACCTGGATGTGATGGGTGCTGAACTATGTCTCATGTCAGATACAGCAGCCAGTGTTGTAGTCTTTTCAAGAGACTCTTTAGATTCCTCTCTCATGTCTATATCATACTCGAATTACTTTAGGTCAGAAATGAGATCAAAAGTATAAATATCATTTAGGTTACAGGACACACTCATAGCTGTGGTTTTCATGTCCCATCGGGTAGGGAGTGATCTAAATATTTTCAAAATTTTATGCTTTTGGGTATACACTTTATCCAATGATTCAAGTTCACCGACAATGCCGGTAAATCTGAGGTCAAGATCCTCAAGTGTTTCTGTAGTTTTCAATTCAAAAGTCTCAAATTGCCAAGTAAGTTTTTGAGATTCTATTTTGTTTTGAGAGATAGTCCCCTCACAAATGTGCTTGAGTTTTTCCCAGATTTATTTGGCTGTCTGAAAGCTTTTAACCTTAGAGAATGTGCCTTTGTTTAGAGTGACAAATAGGCATTCTTGGCGATGTTGTCTAGGTTGCATGCTTGTGCTCATCAGTCGTCTAATGATCATGATCCTTTTCGAGCATCTCTGCATAGGTTTGCCCTTCCATTCTTGCAGATGTATCAACCTTCATAATCTTGATAAGTCCTTCCTGGATGACAAAAATCATCTCTTCGTGCATTGCTGCAAATGGGCTTCCATCCTAATTCTCCAGTCACCAATTTGTTAATAGAAAACATAGGAACCTTATTTATCATGGAGGTATCCATATTAGAAATAGGATAAATGAAGATATAACACAAAGTTTTCAGAAACTGGTGATTTGTGGATCTGATTCAGTTAAAAATCGACTGATTATTTTTAGAATCAACCCCTCTGATACCACTTGTTGGCCATAGAGTATACAGTAAAAAGCTTAGAAAGGTAGAATACGATAAGTTGTATGTTCTTCAAAGTTATTGCACCACGGAAGACTAATATTGAGTTGATGTAAGTACAACAACTAGGTATTCTCTTGTTTGCTTGATGCATGCAGGGTTTTCACAATGTATACTTTAAATCATAGTTATAAATAAAAACAGTAAGGACAGAATATAAATAACACAGATATAAGTGGTTCGAGGTAAACCTCACTATGTCCACTGGTCCTCCACACATGAGTAAAATGTTATTAAAAATCACTACATGTACAACTACATGACTTAAACTAAACATGTCTCTGTATCGTTCACACAGATTGATACAATGACCACAACTTGTTCCGTTCACATAGATTAGCTTTAGATCTTTCAACTTACTTCTTCTCACATAGATCGAAGCTTCGTCTTCAATGCTATTCTTCCCACACAGGTCTGAACTACCAAGGACAGTATACACAGGGCTAAGGTTGATCTCAATGCTAAAGATGGTAGAACAAGTTCAGACAACAACTGTATGCTTTGACGAGCGATTGTTGTATGCTGTCCTGTTTTGCTTTGAGGACTGTATATTTCTTCGCTTTGATACTGTTGTATGCTCAGGAAATATACTGCTCTTTCTGAGCATGATATTTTGATTGTCAGAGGTAATTGTTAAATGTAATGCATAAGCGAGATGATTGAGTAAGTTCGTGAGCAATGTCATCTTGCTTTGGGCTATTTATAACCTTGGAAATAGATCAGTTATACAGGTAGTCGTTCGACGGTTGGTGATATTTAGACAGCTCTGATTGGCAGCTCCATAATGTTTGAATTAAAGGTGATTCACATTTAATACTTCAGATATTCTTTTTGACTTTTCATTAAATGTTCTTCAGCGTGTTCATATTGTTCTCTTTCGTTTGCATTAAATGATGTCCTATCAGCATTAAATGCTGCTTTATCCGTGAATACTTTATGAATAACTGAAGTTTATTTCACAACGGTTTAAAGCTATTCTTCAGTATTGTTGTATGTGTTTTACTTTTCCGAAGTAAAACTATTACAGCAAGGATGTTGTATCCAACTCTCTTCAACTTCTGTTGTATAAAGATGTAGGCGATGTAGGATCGAACTCTATAAGAAGATATCTTGCTGTATGTATATGATGTAGGGAGTTTCCTAACAGCTTCTATACATAGCGAAATGATGACTCTGAAGACTTCTTTCTGAATGATGGCGATTATCAAAACAGGTTGTGTTTATCTCAACACCACCTTATCGGGGATTCATCTCCTCAACAGGCTCCCATACTTGTCGAGGATCCAAGCCAAGCATTAGAACCCTCTAATTTCCGAAGTCTCTCTATTTCGACTGTAATTAATCATATCATCCTTGCAGTCCAAATTGAGGCGACAAATCGAGCGATTAAAAAACTGGAACAACTACAGGGTTTCCGATTATGACACCCCATACAATTGGGAAGACTAGAAGGACGAGGAAATTTTAGTGTTGGAGGTGACAGACACCAATAATGTCGAGATACGGATCAAGTGGGATGATCCATTTTGCAATGAGCTAATAGTCAAATACTATGTGGAAAATGAAAAGACCAGTCTAAAGGGGAAGCAACCTGATCATGAAGGAACTCGAAGCTCAAGCCACCACTCTGATCATGATTCTAATGGTGAAGATGAGACCATGCAATACCGTATTGCGGATGAGCCGTGAGGAGGCTTATGAGAAGGAGTATGTAAAGATCCAGGTCATCCATGACCACGTACTTCACGGCAATCCTCTAAAAAGCCTACGTCCCTAACTTAGCAAGAAAGATATGCCAACCAACAGGAGGAATCAGTCCCTCATGTAAACGGTGATGTTGCCACATCTGCCTAACAGTCGGAGGATAAAGTTCCCCCAATTGAAGAAGAAACATCCCCTGCCATCCAATTGTAATACCCTCGCCTTTACTATTGTATTTCTGATTTAAATAGAGTATTATCACACCATATCTGTATTTATTGTAGCGAGCATATTGATGAATTATGTTAAGTTGGAATCCTGGTCATTCATACTATATTGATTGTTGGGAGTTATTGGTAGAATCCCATTTTTACTTGTTATAGAACTTAGCGTACGTTAGCCTAGCTTTCTTTACGTACACTATATAAGCCGAGTTACGTACGTAACTTTTACTTGTTAATGTACGTAATGTGGGGAATCATTCAGCAGATCACCTTTCGGTGGGTGGGGCCGAGTGCGTAGGTGGTGGTTGGGAGCTGATCGCGACAGCCAAGTCAACGGCTATTACGTACGTAATGGCTTAGATATTTGCGTATGTAACGACTGGTGTATTTTAAGTCAGAAAAATCTGATAAATCGACTACGTACGTAATGTTCATGATATTACGTACGTAAGGTCTTTAACGTACGTTAACCCCTCTCTTTAGCGTACGTAGTGTTGAATCCGAGTTATAAAAATATGGCTTCCATTTCATTTTTCTGCTCGACCCATTCAACCTTCCCTCTGAGAAAATGATCCCCCACCTTGCCAAATTGATTCCTATCCTTTCTATCTTGTGTTGGAGCTTCAGCACTTGGATTTTGACTTGGATATTAGGAGATTGAATTGTGTTCTTGGAAGTGTTGGTGTTGTTCTTCATTTTGAGGTTGGTTTTTCTTTAACTCATATCAAATCTATGCTTGTGATAATGCTAGTATATAAATACTTCACATAATGTCATTTTAATCTAGTATAAAACATGATAAATTATTTGAAACTTGCTCAAACTAAGTGAAGAACAACATTAGGAATGTTAGTATCACTTCTTGATGTATGATAACTTCATAATATGGACCTGATTAATAACATGATAATCGGAAGTTGATTATAGTCTCAACACTAAGAACATGTAAGGAATGAAATCCTTAATGATTAGAGGTGGGAGATACTAATCTTGTCTTGAACATTCAATTGATTCTTGAAAGGTAACATGGAACCATATTTTTGGCCCTCTAAAACCGATACCTTTGTGATGAATTGTTTAAGGGATTATGTTAACCCTCTGAAGATAATTTTCACAAGATTGGATGAAGTTATATTTAGAATTCCAAATATCCAATGATATAACTAAGTTTTTAATAACTTCTTCAAAAGTAAAACAATGGATTTCGATAAAATACAGTCGTAATCTTTATATGTTCAAGTTAATCGATTTCGTTGATAACTTAAAGAGGTGTTAATCACTACATTAATATGTTGATAATTTTCTTAGGATGATTGTAGTGATTTTGGTGATACAAATGCGGTAGAGTGAGTGGCCGAATTCAATTACATTAATCCGTGTGTATTAAGAGATGTAAATTAAGATGATGTTCTTAGTTTACTAAAAACTTAAACTTATGATTTCATATGGGAATCGGTTTTAATGTAATCATTGGTAAAGATAATGAAGAATGTAATTAAACACAAACTTATATCATAATCGGAAGTGCCGATGATTTGAAAGATGTTTTCACAATTTTACATTGGTAATATCCTGGAATTCAAATGCTTGACATTAATGCTAGAATATGTGAATGAACCTAATAAACATGTTATATGATGATTCGTAATTGGAACATTAGAATGTTCAATAGAATAATTGAACTTTTCAAGTAACTTACGAATATTATTTCTATGTAATAATACCATTATCGTACGAATGTGTTGTTGAATGAATTACGTTTCATTCAAGGTTGCTTGTTCACATGAATATTGTTAGACGAGGATACCGTTCGTTCGATCATTCAAAGAAGGATTATTCATCTACGGAATTGAGGCGAGTTATCTTGCTTGGTTATAATGATGGTTGAATTCTTGTGATTATTATGCGTTTCGTGTATATGAAATGTTCTGAGAATCTGTGATTCATGATATGGTGATGTCCTTGATCGTGTTATCATTTGTGGTGGGATGATATGCCCGAGTTTACCGTTCTTGTTACCGTTGGATATGTTGAGCTTTGTGGACACTTCGATGAGTTGTTCGATTCCTTGATAAAGGTGTAATTCATTGAGTTTCGTTTTCATGTTGCATCGTGACATCTCTGGAGTCATATCTGCGTGCCGATTGGTTATGTGTAGGAATTTTAGCCGGGCACTTGATGATCATGCGTGGATGTTTCCGCATTTAGATCGTGCACACGAGACGTAGTTCGTGAGGCTAATTAGGTACATCGTCCCACGTATATTCTGGATTCCGTATACGGGGTGGACGTGTGCACGAACACATTTCCGGATCGGGCGTATTGTGACGTCCGTCTTGAGCCATATTATGTGGTCATTCGTATACTTGGATATGTTCGACAGTTGGGACTGACTGTTTATACGCCTGCGGGGTACATTCAGTAGTCGGTTGTTTCTTTGAGATCCGTATATATATGAATTGTATAATGTCATGAGAATTGTTATCATGTATAGCTGACCCTGTGGTTTGGGCGAAATACTTGTATTTCAGGGCGAGGAAAGGGCAAGGCACATGAAGAGCACGGTGGTGACGGAGTGTTTTGAAGGATGCTAATTCGGGGGGGGGGGGGGGGCGAGTATTTTGATGTTCGATTATGTCTTCTTTTAATTTTCATTTGTATTTCGTGTCGGATTAATGTATCATAATTTGTAAGGTATTCCCCATCGTCATATGGTCTGTACCGAACTTGGATCCTGTGTACGATTGTCCAAATTAAAGACATGTATAATTTATACTCCATATCGGGGTTTTGATTAATATTGTGGTACGGTGCCACGTTGTCTGGTTGTAGGTGCATATCATGAGATCGCCTGGTGGGTCCCGGTAGGGGTCTACGGCGCTGTAATAGCTGCCGTTTTTGGGCTGTTACAGAAGATGGTATCAGAGAATGTGTTTTCTTTTGACTTATTGTAGAATCGAATTAGCATCAAGAAACCTTCGTGCCACGTGTAACCTGTGCAAGCACCTGAACCTTCGGATACGGTATGTTTCTCATGAGCCATGATTTAATTACTGGCATAATATTGATGACGTATTAATCTTGGCATCTTGATAACGTGTGGTAAGATTCATCTATTTGATTTTCTGAGGAAAACCTAAATTGAATATGTGATTGGAACTGGTTCGATTTAATATTGAGTGTGTTGCACCCGCGGTGCCAGTGATTCATTACGAACTATTTTTATTAGATATGTAATTCCTTGTTGCTATTGACTTAGCATAAATTATGATTGATAACTTGAATTGTAGTTATGATTTGATTCTTTCAGGATGGAAAGAAATCTGAGAGGCCGTGGCAGAGGGGTATGAGGCCACGGAAGGGGCCAAATCCCGATACCACGAGCCAACAGGCGCGCGAATGTGGAACAGAGTTCCGCAGGCAATGATTCGCCTTCTAGGGACCAATCACACCACACTGGAGAAAACGCACGTGTCGATCCTTACACTGTGATGCAGGGCATGATGGCCCAGATGACCCAAATGGGTCAGCAGATGGAAGCTATGCATAGGAATACTACTGGTCAACAGCAGGGGCAACAGCCTCCGCCTCTGGTGCATGGCAGGATCGTGAGACGGATTATTAGCGACATATCACGACAGCAACCTCCAACTTTTGAAGGCTCATCTGAGCCTGCTGACATTGTACACTGGATAGAGCATTTCGAGAAACTGTTTGAGATGGTGGAGTGCCCAGAGGAAAATCGAGTTGCTGTGGCAGCCTACTACCTTAGTAAGAGTGCCCATACTTGGTGGCTTTCTGTGAGGCATACTGATGGAGAGAGTACTTGGGAAGAATTCAAGAATCTTATACTAGATCTTTACTATCCTGCACCCCTCCGTGAGGCCAAACTGTCCGAATTACTGAACCCTGATCCATCGGAAGACGAGGATGTGTTAACTTTTGCTGAGATATTCCAAGCACTTCTCCCTTTTGCTACATCAGTTATCCGTTCGGAAGCTGATAAGATCGAATACTTCCTCAAGAGGCTTAAACCCCAAATGAGGATGCAATTACTTAATCACCATTGTACGACCCTACCAGAGTTTATTGAGAAGGCTTTGGAGTATGAACTTACTGTGAAGGAGATTTCCAAGAAGCAACCTCAGTTTTCCAACAAGATATCCAGGAGTCAGGCCTAGGCAGACAGTAACCGGGGGATTTTCAAGAAGCCCCAGTTAGTACCAAATCCTTCTAAACGGCCACCTATGGCGCCGAAGCTGACCGGAACGCACTCTCGGGCAATCAGCTCCTCTGTCGTGTGTTATAACTGTGGGGACCAGGGAAATATCAGCTCCAAGTGTCCGAATCCGGCTGTTGCCTATCACACTTGTTGGAAGAACGGACATCGTGCTCGCTATTGCAGTAGTGGACCCAGGCGTGTTCCAGTAGCATCTCTTGCTCCAGTACAGTCTTCTGTCCAGGACCGTGTTCCTCCGTCCGCTTCTTACCAGACTACCGGGGCAAACAAAGGGATGGGCCGTGGAAATCAAGCTGGTACACCTGGTACTGGAGTTGCAAAACCCAGAGTCTACGATATGAAGAAAGCCGACGATCCTGAAGCCAGCATGATCGCAGGTACTCTCGAGATCTACTCTCAGCCCGTTTGTGTTCTTTTCGATACTGGTCCTTCACACTCCTTTTTGTCTGTCTCTTGTTTGAGTCGTTTGCAATTAGATCATGTTACCGATTGTTAGCCTTATGTAATTGGCCTACCCGATGGTAGAAGAATTATTGGGAATCGTGAAGTACAGAACTGTCCGATTCGCATGAATGATCGTGAGTGGTTATCCGACTTGATTGTGGTTGATTTACCTAAAGATGATGTAATCTTGGGTATCGACTGGATGGACCGTCATGATGCCGTGCTTAGCGTCCATAAACGGATAGTGACCGTCACATCCGATGATGGCGTTGAGTGTATTTTTCAGGGTGATAATCCTAGTCATTCTGGGAAAGTCATCAGCGCTATGAAGGCGGTGAAATTACTGAACCAGGGGTGTGTTGGCTATTGGTGTTACATGACCAAGACAACTGACCGACCAGTCGAATTGGTTGATATTCCGATAGTTCGAGACTATCCAGATGTATTTCCAGCAGAGCTTCCAGGACTACCCCCACAGCGAGAGGTAGAATTCACCATCGAGTTGGAGCCAAGGACGTCCCCACTTTCAAAAGCAGCATATCGTATGGCCCCGACTGAGATGCAAGAGTTGAAGAGACAGCTTGAGCAGTTAACTGAGAAAGGCTATGTCCGACCTAGTGCGTCCCCTTGGGGAGAACCGGTGTTATTCGTACGGAAGAAAGACGGATCGCTACATTTGTGCATTGATTACCGTGAGCTGAACAAAGTAACAATCAAGAACAAATATCTTTTACCTCGTATCGATGATTTATTGGATCAGCTCCAGGGAGCCACTGTATTTTCCAAGATCGACTTGAGATCCGGGTACCACCAATTGCAGATTCGAGAGTCTGACATTCCGAAGATAGCTTTTCGCACTCGTTATGGGCATTATGAGTTCGTTGTCATGCCATTCGGGCTGATTATTGCACCGGCAGTATTCATGGAATTGATGAATCGAGTTTTTATTAATTATCTGGATCATTTTGTAGTCGTATTTATTGACGACATTCTGATCTACTCTCGTGATCATGAGGAGCATGAATGTCACCTCCGCCAGGTTCTCGATGCATTGAGGCGAGAACAACTTTATGGAAAATTTTCTAAATGTGAATTCTGGATGCCTGAAGTTATTTTTATGGGACATGTAATATCAGAAGATGGAGTGAGAGTAGACCCACAAAAGACAGAAGCTATCCGAGACTGGCTACCTCCAAAGAACGTGAAGGGAGTTCGTAGTTTTCTGGGTCTAGCAGGCTATTACAGACGATTCGTGGAAGGTTTTTCCAAAATTGCTCAACCGATGACTAATCTGTTGAGGAAAGATAAGAAGTGCTTGTGGTCGGAAGCATGTCAGCAAAGTTTTGATGAACTCAAGAGTCGATTAATTTCAGCGCCTGTTTTGGTTCTACATAAAGGAACGGAAGGATTCGTGGTATATAGCGATTCATCGAGACAGGGCCTTGGCTACGTATTAATGCAGAACGGGAAGTGATCGCCTATGCATCTAGACAGTTGCGTCCTTACGAGGTCAACTACCCGACTCATGATTTGGAGTTAGCAGCCGTAATGTTTGCTTTAAAAATCTGGCGCCACTATCTGTATGGAGTTACCTGTCAGATTTTTACGGATCACAAGAGCCAGAAGTATATTTTTACTCAGAAGGAGTTGAATATGAGACAGAGGAGGTGGTTAGAGCTAATCAAAGTCTATGATATCGAGATCCTTTATCATCCAGGCAAGGCAAATGTGGTTGCCGATGCCTTGAGCCGTAAGACAGTGCAGGAGCAGATACTGGCTCGTTTGACCACCCAGAGGAAATTGCAGTTAGAGTTTATGAGACCAGAGATTGAGGTCTGGTTACAGCGCATTCAGGGACAACTTTGCACGCTTGAGATTTCATCATCCCTGAATGAGATGGTCAGGACGAAACAGATGACGGACCCGTTCTTATCCAGAATTCGAGGAGAAATCTATCAGGGGAAGGCCCCTGGATTTGTGGTTCATGAGGATGGACTGATACGCTTTAAAAACCAAGTATGTGTACCAGCAGACAAAGAGTTGAGGAATACTATTCTGAAGGAGGCTCATGCTACTCCGTATTCCATACACCCGGGATCGAACAAAATGTATAAGGATTTTAAGCCGTATTATTGGTGGGGTAACATGAAATGGGAGGTTGCCGAATTCGTTTCGAGGTGTTTGACCTGTCAGCAGGTCAAGATTGAGCATCAGTGACCAGCTGGCATGATGAAACCGCTCCCGATTCCCAAGTGGAAGTGGGAAGACAAATCGATGGATTTTATTACTAGCTTGCCGACTAGCCGTCGAGGCATGAATACGATTTGGGTGATTGTGGATCGACTGACTAAATCAGCCCACTTCTTGGAGATTAAGGATATGTGGGGTCCTGAAAGATTGGCCCAGTTGTTCATCAAAGAGATTGTGAGACCGCATGGTACTCCTAAGAGTATTGTATCAGATCGTGACGGACGGTTCGTGTCGCACTTTTGGAAGGTGGTTCATCATGCGATGGGTACACAGTTGAACTTCAGTACGGCTTTTCATCCTCAGACCGATGGTCGGTCTGAGAGGACTATTCAAACTCTGGAGGATATGTTGAGGGCATATGCTCTCGATTGGTAGTACGACTCGGAAGCCCAACTACCGTTAGTGGAATTCACATATAATAACAGCTGGCACGCCTCGATCATGATGGAACCTTATGAGGCATTGTATGGTCGTCGTTGTAGGTCCCCTCTGTGTTGGGATAATTTATCTGAATCTATTGGTACGGAGCCTGATATGTTATTAGCAGCCCGCGAGAAGATTACCCTGATCAAGAGTCCTCTTTTAACGGCCCAAAGCCGCCAGAGATCTTATGCAGATAATCGTCAACGACCACTCGAGTTTGAGGTTGATGATCATGTACTAGTCAAAGTGTCTCCTACTCGGGGTGTTTTCCGATTCGAGAGGAGGGGCAAGCTGAGCCCGAGGTATATTAGTCCGTTTGAGATTCTGGAACTAGTGGGCAACCTAGCCTATCGCTTAGCGTTACCACCAGCCTTAAGCCGGATTCACAACGTATACCATGTATCTCAGTTGAGGAAGTATGTTGCTGACCCAAGCCACATTATTCAATTCAACGAGGTCGAAATAGCCGATGACCATTCGTATGAGGAGCGTCCTATACGGATACTTGAGAGGAGAGTCAAACAGTTGAGGAACAAGGCGATTCCCTTATTAAAAATTCAGTGGTCGAGACATGGAGTCTAGAAAGCTACGTGGGAGACTGAGGATAGCATGCGAGAGAGATACCCCGAGATGTTTACCCCTTAGTTTCGGGGACGAAACTCCTTTTAAGGGGGGAGTATGGAATGCCATCGCCTTTACTATTGTATTTTCTGATTTAAATCGAGTATTATCGCACCATATCTGTATTTATTGTAGCGAGCATATTGATGAATTATGTTAAGTTGGAATCCTGGTCATTCATACTATATTGATTGTTGGGAGTTATTGGGAGGATCCCACTTTTACTTGTTATAGAATTTAGTGTACGTTAGCCTAGCTTTCTTTACATACGCTATATAAGCCGAGTTACGTACGTAACTTTTACTTGTTAATGTACGTAATGCGGGGAATCATTCAGCAGATCACCTTTCGGTGGGTGGGGCCGAGTGCGTAGGTGGTGGTCGGGAGCTGATCGCGACAGCCAAGTCAATGGCTATTACGTACGTAATGGCTTAGATATTTACGTACATAACGACTGGTGTATTTTAAGTCATAAAAATCTGATAAATCGACTACATACGTAATGTTCATGATATTATGTACGTAAGGGCTTTAACGTACGTTAACCCCTCTCTTTAGCGTACATAGTGTTGAATCCGGGTTATAAAAATATGGCTTGCCTTTCATTTTTCTGCTTGGCCCATTCAACCTTCCCTCTGAGAAAACGATCCCCCACCTTGCCATATCGATTCTTATCCTTTCTATCTTGTGTTGGAGCTTCAGCACTTGGATTTTGACTTGGAGATTAGGAGATTGAATTGTGTTCTTGGAAGTGTTGGTGTTGTTCTTCATTTTGAGGTTGGTTTTTCTTTAACTCATATCAAATCTATGCTTGCGATAATGCTAGTATATAAATACTTCACATAATGTTATTTTAATCAAGTATAAAACATGATAAATTATTTGAATCATGCTCAAACTAAGTGAAGAACAACATTAGGAATGTTAGTATCACTTCTTGATGTATGATAACTTCATAATATGGTTGTGTTGATAATGATAGATAAAACCTGACTAATAACATGTTAATCGAAAGTTGATTATAGTCTCAACACTAAAAACATGTAAGGAATGAAATCCGTAATGATTAGAGATGGGAGATACTAATCTTGTCTTGAACATTCAATTAATTCTTGAAAGGTAATATGGAACCATATTTTTTGCCCTCTAAAACCAATACCTTTGTGATGAATTGTTTAAAAGATTATGTTAACCCTCTGAAGATAATTTTCAAAAGATTGGATGAAGTTATATTTAGAATTCCAAATATCCAATGATATAACTAAGTTTTTAATAACTTCTCCAAAAGTAAAACAATGGATTTCGATAGAATACAGTCGTAATCTTCATATGTTCAAGTTAATCGATTTCATTGATAACTTAAAGAGGTGTTAATCACTACATTAATATGTTGATAATGTTCTTAGGATGATTGTAGTGATTATGGTGATACAAATGCGGTATAGTGAGTGGCCGAATTCAATTACATTAATCCGTGTGTATTAAGAGACATAAATTAAGATGATGTTCTTAGTTTACTAAAAACTTAAACTTATGATTTCATATGGGAATCAGTTTTAATGTAATCGTTGCTAAAGATAATGAAGAATGTAATTAAACACAAACTTATATCATAATCGGAAGTGTCGATGATTTGAAAGATGTTTTCACAATGTTACATTGGTAATATCCTGGACTTCAAATGCTTGACATTAATGCTAGAATATGTGAATGAACCTAATAAACATGTTATATGATGATTCGTAATTGGAACATTAGAATGTTCAATAGAATAATTGAACTATTCAAGTAAACTTACGAATATTGTTTCTATGTAATAATACCATTATTGTACGAATGTGTTGTTGAATGAATTACGTTTCATTCAAGGTTGCTTGTTCACGTGAATATTGTTAGACGAGGATACCGTTCGTTCGATCTGTAATATCCGCAATTTTCGATTTTCGGTAATTTTCTTTTTTCGGCGGAAGTCCGTTTTGACGACTCGCTCATGACCGTTTCGTCATTCTGAGAATGATTAATTCTACACTTTTTGACATCCGAGTTCGTTTCGGTGTCGTTTTGTTGAGTTCCGTGCTTTTTAGTGACTTTTCCGCACTTGAGTTCGATTCTTGCGAATCTCGTTCGAAACTGCTGTTTCAAGTTTCCTGTAAGTCCGTTTAACTTTGTTAGACGTGTTGTGAACTTCGGTTTGGTTATTCGATCACGTATCGTGATTTCCGGGCGTTTTGGGCCATTTTGTAATTTCTTGAAAGTTACGGATATCCGTATCTGTAATTGTTGTGTCGACCCGTTTCTTGGTCGCGTATGACTAATTATGGTATTATGTTTTCATTCCGGGTCGTTGATGTTGTCCGCGAACTTTTCGTCGTGTTCGTTCCATACGTTTTCGGAAATCGAGTCGTCGAGCCCTAACGGTTGCGGGGCGGCCAGGACGATTCTGGGGCCGGACGGTTGTGGGTTCTGGCCAGATGATTGCGGGTACCGGCCGAACGAGTGCGGCAGGAACCGGCGTAGCGTACGCTACGGCCGGAAGTTTGCGCGCGCTAGCTCGGCAGGTATAGCGCACGCTAGCTTGGTCGACCAACGCACGCTATCGGGCCGGACAGTGGGGTTTCAGGGTTACGGAATCGGGAAGGATCGGCGAGTAGCGCACGCTACGTCGAGCATAGCGCGCGCTAGTCGGCGGCGTAGCGCCGCTGTCGGCCGGCTAGCGTACGTTACAGCCGGGCGATTGATCGAAGGGTTACAGACAGATCGGCTAGCGCACGCTAGCGTCCGCGCAGCGCGTGCTATCGCGGTCGGGCAGGCAGGATCCGGCCGGCAGATTGAGTCTTGAGTACCAGGGCCTTGGGGGCCACGGCCGAGGGTTATCGGCCGAGGCTGCCCGTTAGCGCGCGGTAGTCCGGAAGGTGTAGCGCACGCTAGGCCGTGCCTGTATAAATATGACAGAGTAGCCATATTTTCACCCGTTTTTCATTTCCATCTTTTCCTCTCCGCGGCTGGAGACTTGGCGATCCAGGAGACATATTGTCAAGCAACTAATTGGGAGTTCATATCATCAATTAATCCCTCCATAACCTCCTTTGATCCAGCGAATCAAGGTGAGATTTCCTAGAACCCTATTTTGGGAAAATTTGGGGTTTTTGCGTTTTTGTCCGATTCGTTCCGTGTTGTTGATTAATACACGATGTGTATGATTAATGTTGGTAGTATTCTTGTGTTTAACATCATTTAATCCATTGTTCTTCATCGAATCGAAGTATATTTCTTGATTTCCTTCGAATTGACTTTTTGGGGGATTTGTCCTCGATCTCGTTTTTCATCCGTTTTCGATGGATCGATTATGGTTAAATGATGTTAAACATATTCTATGGATTGTATATCCATATTTCAACTTGGAATTCCGTTTTCGTGATTTGACAGAACGAATCGTGTTCTTGGCCGTTTTGGGGGAAATCCTTGAACCTTCGTCATTTGTTCTTTGAATTTAGCAGCTTTGGGTCGTACTTTGGAATTCATTTTCGTTGTTATTGTTTTCGTTCGTAGTTCATTGTTGTGGATTGTCGTTCGGTGGAGTCGGCGAGTTCGTAGTCGGTTCGTGCCAACCTACTTCGGCCGATTCTCCGCGTTGTGGTTATTCGAGGCAAGTACCTTGCCCATACTAATCTCGTTTTATGGATATGATGATTATTGATCGTCTAAATGTGGTTGTTTGGTCGTTTGAATTGAACTTTCAAAAGATTCGGTTTAGCCTTGTTAAAGGCTTGCTTTCAAAACGCGCGTGTTTTGTTGAATGGTGTGTCTTGTAAATGACTATGTGGATCCTATGGATATATTTGGTGTTGATGATGCACTTGGTATTTGCGTGTGGACGTATATTATTTCATTTCAGTGCGTTGTGGTTTGACGTGGTATTTTGCTAAGTGTTTGATGCCTCTGAGTGAATTGTTTGGATATCTTTGTTGCATTGTGTTATTTGTGTGAATGTGTGGATATGGTTAAAGGTCTACGGTGACACATGGCACGTGATCATGTGGTCAGGATGCAACAAGTGATTGATTCAACCGTGAGAGCCTGAGATAATCTACGGTGGCACATGGCATGCGATCATGTGGCCAGGATGCAACAAGCGATTGATCCAACCGTGAGATGTGTGTGATTTGTTTCGCTAGCCAGCTCGGGAGGGTCCTTCGAGGCCTCGGGTGGGATGTCCGTGGTAGCGTCCGGTCTGGCGATGCGCGTGCGTGATTATGTTTCGTTGATTTTATGTCCGTTGAGGACACGTGATGTTGGGCTCTGACCCTGTAAATTGTTGGTGGTTTCCTATTTGCGAAAACAAAACATTTGGGCTGTGACCCTATTGATTTTTAGAAAGAGAAGGATTTTATAATCCTAAATTGTTTTCTATTAAAACTCTCGATGGCATTTTAAACTGTTTTATAAATTGTTTCCCTTTATTTGCGATCTTTCGGTTTTGGAAATGTTTACCCAAACTCTTGACTCGGGAAGTACTTTTCTTTACGTTTGGATCTTTGAGGATTCCTGGTTATTGTTATTCGTGGAATGTGAACTGTATGGCTCGTATTTGCACTTTGTTCTTGCACTAGCAAAACAGTGGAGTTTTGCTAACCCCCGAGCATTCGGGGGGTGGATGTCTATTTTTGCATTCAGGTTTTGGAGCATAGCACATGGTCGGCACGAAGGATGATGAAAGATGAACGATACTAATCACACGAGGATCCGTTGATGTCGTATTGGTCTAGTTGTATTTTCTTTTCCGCTGCAGTATCTTTTCCCCGTTGTATGGGAGTTTATTGTATTTTGACTCCTGCGTGGGTATGTGTTTGGAATTGAGTTGTATGTTACTATTGAAAGACCAAGTCGGTCTACTGAGCCATTTTAGCCTTAAAGGCGATGTTTAGATGTTTGATTTAGTTATCAGCCTCGTAGATCCTCGAGGAGAGGGTCTACGGCGTGTAATATCACTGAGTGGATTGGGGGTGTTACATAAATGATATCGGAGCTTAGGTTGAGGAAACCTAGGCTGTCGGGTCAAGTCGTGTTGTTTGAGTCTTGTTTCGTCAGATTTTATCTGACTGAGTAGTGTCGCGACGCGTCGTCTGAGTTTGTTGGTCGTGATTAGTATCGTGGGCGATCATCGTCTTCATGCGACCTCTGGATGTAAGTCTCCCTTCTTTGGATGTAAGTCTCCCTTCTTCAAAAGTAAAACAATGGATTTCGATAGAATACAGTCGTAATCTTCATATGTTCAAGTTAATCGATTTCGTTGATAACTTAAAGAGGTGTTAATCACTACATTAATATGTTGATAATGTTCTTAGGATGAATGTAGTGATTATGGTGATACAAATGCGGTATAGTGAGTGGCCGAATTCAATTACATTAATCTGTGTGTATTAAGAGACATAAATTAAGATGATGTTCTTAGTTTACTAAAAACATAAACTTATGATTTCATATGGGAATCAGTTTTAATGTAATCGTTGCTAAAGATAATGAAGAATGTAATTAAACACAAACTTATATCATAATCGGAAGTGCCGATGATTTGAAAGATGTTTTCACAATGTTACATTGGTAATATCCTGGACTTCAAATGCTTGACATTAATGCTAGAATATGTGAATGAACCTAATAAACATGTTATATGATGATTCGTAATTGGAACATTAGAATGTTCAATAGAATAATTGAACTATTCAAGTAAACTTACGAATATTGTTTCTATGTAATAATACCATTATTGTACGAATGTGTTGTTGAATGAATTACGTTTCATTCAAGGTTGCTTGTTCACGTGAATATTGTTAGACGAGGGTACCGTTCGTTCGATCATTCAAATAAAGATTATTCATCTACGGAATTGACGCAAGTTATCTTGCTTGGTTATAATGATGGTTGAATTCTTGTGATTATTATGCGTTTCGTGTATATGAAATGTTTTGAGAATCAGTGATTCATGATATGGTGATATCCTTGATCGTGTTATCATTTGTGGTGGGATGATATGCCTGAGTTTACCGTTCTTGTTACCGTTGGTTCTGTTGAGCTTTGTTGACACTTCGGTGAGTTCTTCGATTCCTTGATAAAGGTGTAATTCGTTGAGTTTCATTTTCATGTTGCATCATGACGTCTTTGGAGTCATATCTGCGTGCCGATTGGTTATGTGTAGGATTTTTAGCCCGACACTTGATGATCATGCGTAGATGTTTCCGCATTTAGATCGTGCACACGAGACGTAGTTCGTGAGGCTAATTAGGTACATCGTCCCACGTATATTCTGGATTCCGTATACGGGGTGGACGTGTGCACGGACACAATTCCGGATCGGGCATACTGTGACGTCCGTCTTGAGCCATATTATGTGGTCGTTCGTATACTTGGATATGTTCGACAGTTGGGACTGACTGTTTATACTCCTGCGGGGTATATTCAGTAGTCGGTTATTTCTTTGAGATCCGTATATATATGAATTGTATAATGTCATGAGAATTGTTATCATGTATAGGTGACCCTGTGGTTTGGGCGAAATACTTGTATTTCAGGGCAAGGAAAGGGCAAGGCACAGGAAGAGCACGGTGGTGACGGAGGGTCTTGAAGGATGCTAATTCGGGGGGTCCGAGTCTTTTGATGTTCGGTTATGTCTTCTTTTAATTTTCATTTGTATTTCGTGTAGGATGAATGTATTATAATTTGTAAGGTATTGCCCATCGTCATATGGTCTATACCGAACTTGGACCCTGTGTACAATTGTCCAAATTAAAGACATGTATAATTTATACTCCACATCGGGGTTTTGATTAATATTGTGGTACGGTGCCACATTGTCGGGTTGTAGGTGCATATCGTGAGATCACCTGGTGGGTCCCAATAGGGGTCCACGACACTGTAATAGCCTCCGTTTTCGGGCTGTTACACCATTAGGAGGAATTGGTCCCTCCTAAGGAGCCGGAAACAGCTGAGAGCCAGTCGAAGGATTCTGTTCCTCCTGTTAAACAGGCTGCAGAAGTCGAACAGATACAGAAAGAATCAGTCCCTTTTATCTCCGGACAAATGCTCTGGATGAGCCAACATAGGCTCATGCCCCAAAACAAGTAGTACCTCCTATCCATACAGGTTCTGATACAGGAAGGAGAATCCTCATTTACTCTATTTGCCCATCCCAACTCTCCGCGCACCGAAGCTAAAATATCCTAGGTGTAAGCCATCGGTCGTCAAACAGTCTTTCTGTAGGATACGGTTAAAACACTGCATGACATTGTAAAAGCACTAGACCGAATGAGAGACACTGATTTGGATGAATTTAATAGAATGATAAGGGCCGTGCAAGATGTCTATTTTGTATCCAGACTTCTGCCTAATGCCGTCTACAAATCCCTTCATCAATTCCAAGAACACTAGGCGTCTCTTGAATAAGGAGCGAGAATATCTCGTTATTGCTTAAGCTAAAACCGTCGCCGCCATCGAGTACATAATGGACAAGATTAGCATGCCATGATCAAAATATAAAAGACCTAAGTACAGCAATCACAGGTCTTATCGCCTTGGTGAAAGATATATAGGACAAGCAGACTAAGTCGATGGAAGTTACTCGAGATATTCATGATAAAGTTACCAAACTTGATTCTGCCAAAAAGGGGAAAGAGGCTCGGGAAGCTAGCAGGAGGTGGAGGCTAGAAAGGGAAAAGTATATAGAGGAAATAGTTGATGACTATGTTGCACAAGCCATTGGAGACTGGTCGGACCAGGGCCAAGTCAAGGAGCAAAGGGATATAGGGTAGTTGGTTCTCGACCTGAGTTCCAGGAGCCTAAGTTGTAACACCCCAAACTAGGCGGATATTACAGTGCCGTGAATCCCCGACTGGGACCCACCAGGCGAATGAAAATGAAGAATTAAATAATATAATTGTAGTACCGAACCACATTATATTACCAAGTACTCCGATGAGGAGTTTAAGTACAACACACCAGGATAATACCGAATACTAGTATATTTTATATGAAGATAAAATACACCACCCTGAATAAATAAACATCTCAAACAGAATTCGCAGCGGAAAATACAAATGACGGAATAACTGAAATGACTGACAATGACTGAACAAACGGAATGACTGGGGCCCCCTACTAGTATCAATGGGACTCGTCGCCGTCAACATGCTCTTCCCGTGCCTTTGCCTTGCCGTGACCTGAAAACAAAATCCCCCAACGGGCCGCCATACGTAACAACAATCCTCAAGAGTTGAAATTACACAATCATGAATTAACTGAAGTTATGAAATATTCTTAATTATTAATTACGCTGAAGAGGAGTATCATAGTACGCCCGTAATGTTCTGTGCAAGTGTACAAGACGAATGACCGGACACACCCGTCCTTGTACCTAATTAGTCTCACGGAGGTAAGCGTTACCGTGTGCACGGTCCGATGTATCGGTGAACCCAATACATGACCATCGTGTGCCCGACTAAAAATTCCACACAGCCACACCCGGCCACGCAATATGAACCCGGAAGGTCACATGAACGGGAATGACCATGATGAATATCAATGAATAATAATTAGACAAGGCCAAGATGACTCACCGATATGAAAGTAATAGTGACGTGATTGATAACCCAATGAAATGATTTGGAACCGTCGTTCCTCGTGAATGAAATGATTATTCGACAATTACAAGTCTCAAAATGATTAATATTATGATGAATGAATTATGATTATGAGCAATCAACAACAAAAGGAATGAGTATCCTTTTAACCGAGTAAGAATCAACTTACACAACAACGATGAAGAATGTCCGTCCACGAACAACGTCCTAACCAAGATACCGGTCGCTCGAACAACCTTGAATAACAATAATTACCAACAATCGTTCAATACACGTATCAAGCAACAAAACACGACCAACCCAAAGGTCGAAACAACGATAATCAAACTTATAGGGCATTCCAACGAATACATAACCGACCACACCACTTAGGAAATATCCAATCCCGAATATGTCGAAACCAACACCAAATTGAGTATTTCGAACTAACAAGACACTTCAATGATATCAATAATCCATTAGGAATCCATAATTCATGATTACAACAACATCAATCGGAAAATCCCCAATTAACCGAAGTCAACCCCAAGGGTTCTTGAAATAATTCCGAAAATAACCACTCCGTAGGAATATATTTATCCAAGGTAGATAATCCATATCTAACATATTCCAATGATAATCCAAGCTTACACGAAGAAATCGGAAGGAAAACCCAAAAATCCGAAATTCTAGATCCAAGAAATTAATACCTTAGATTCGATGTTTTGGAGATGATGAAGTGATGATTAATCCAACTCAAAGACTTGAAGATGATGATTGATGATTACACCTTGAAGAATACTCTCTAAATCGCCCAAATCGCCTAGAACCGACGGAAGAAATGAGAAATAGATGACAAATGACGAAATCTGACTAAACTGTCCAATTTATAGTCAGTCCAGGTTAGCGTGCGCTATCCCTTGTGCGTAGCGTGCGCTAACGAGTAATTTGGGTAGTCCAGTACCCACTGTCCGAACACGGTAGCGCGCGCTACGTACCTTTTTGTAGCGTGCGCTACGGCGATACTACTAGCGTGCGCTAAAACCCATTATTAGTGTGCGCTAACGAAATATTGATGCCCAGTACTGGAGTCCAGAAACTGCCTGTTCTCTGATCTGACCTCGATAGCGTGTGCTACAACCATTATTTAGCGTGCGCTATACAATCGGTTGCGTACGCTAAAAACAACACCTAGCGTGCGCTATGAATTAATCCAATGCAGTCCAGTAGCCACTGGACTCAACCTGATCTACCCTTAGCGCGCGCTACACCACATATTAGCGTGCGCTACTACAACTCACTAGTGCGCGCTACTTACCATTCGTAGCGTGCGCTACTTATAACTCACCTGCAGTCCAGTACCTTCTGGACTGCAGCCAGGGTAACCTTAGCGTGCGCTAAAGCTGAGTGGTAGTGTGCGCTACCTATACCCAATTAGCGTACGCTAAAAGGAGTACGTAGCGTGCGCTACTCCTCACGCACAGCTCGCAACGAAAATGACAATGACGATAAACACGGCACGAACTCCAATCAGGTTAGTGATGAATGACGATTGATACACGATACAATTACTCTGAATGATGAATACCATGACTGAATCTGAGTGACAAATGATCAATAATGAATGAAATTACTGAGTATCAGTTACTGAATGATAAATACTGAATGATAATTACTGAATTACAACCGGGTATTACATACACCCCCCCTTAAAAGAGTTTCGTCCCCGAAACTAAGGGTCAAACAACTCGGGATAACTCTCCCGCATACTATCCTCGGTTTCCCAAGTAGCCTCTTCGACTCCGTGTCTAGACCACTGAATTTTAACCAAAGGAATCGTCTTATTCCTCAACTGTTTGATTCGTCGTTCTAAAACTCGTATAAGGCATTCCTCATACGAATGATCATCGGCAATCTCGATTTCGTCGAACTGAAGTATGTGACTCGGGTCGGCAACATACTTCCGCAACTGAGAGACGTGAAACACATTATGAATTCGGCTCAACGCCGGAGGTAAAGCCAATCGATAAGCTAACTCGCCTACTCGATCCAAAATCTCAAACGGTCCAATGAATCTCGGACTCAACTTTCCCCTCTTCCCAAAATGGAAGATACCACGACTCGGGGATACCTTGACCAACACATGGTCACCAGCCTCGAACTCTAATGGTCGATGACGGTTATCTGCATATGATTTCTGTCGACTCTGAGCGGTCCACAAACGACTCCTGATCAAAGCTACCTTCTCACGGGCGGCTATAAGCATATTGGGCTCGGTGCCGATTGATTCTGATAAGTCGTCCCAACACAACGGAGATCGACAACGACGACCATACAAGGCCTCGTAAGGTGCCATCTTGATCGAAGCATGCCAACTATTATTATACGTGAACTCGATCAATGGTAGTTGGGCTTCCCAATCGTCTTTCCAATCGAGGACACATGCCCTCAACATGTCCTCTAATGTCTGAATGGTTCTCTCTGATTGTCCGTCGGACTGAGGATGAAAAGCGGTACTGAGATTAAGCTGGGTTCCCATGGCACGATGCACTGATTTCCAAAAATGGGACACAAACCGTCCGTCACGATCGGAAACGATACTTTTAGGAGTACCGTGCAGTCTGACTATCTCTTTGATGAACAGCTGAGCTAGTCTCTCGGGACCCCACGTCTCCTTGATCTCAAGGAAATGAGGTGATTTAGTTAAGCGGTCCACGATCACCCAGATCGTATTCATGCCACGACGACTCGTCGGCAAACTCGTGATGAAATCCATAGAAATGTCTTCCCACTTCCATTCGGGAATAGGAAGAGGTTTCAGCATACCCGCCGGTCGCTGATGTTCAATCTTAACTTGTTGACAGGTTAAGCATCTCGAAACAAATTCGGCGACTTCTCGCTTCATATTACTCCACCAGTAATTTTGTTTCAAGTCCTTGTACATCTTGCTAGACCCCGGATGAACAGAATAGGGGGTAGCATGAGCTTCTTTTAAAATCGAGTTTTTCAACTCGTCATTCGCCGGTACGCACAACCGATTCTTAAACCTCAAAAGTCCATCGTCGTGGACCACAAATCCAGGGGCTTTCCCCTGAGCCACATCATCTCGGATGCGCAACAATGATGGGTCCGAGCCCTGATTCTCTCGGATTGCCTCCTCGAGTGACGATGAAATCTCTAACATACAAAGCTGCCCCTGAACTCGCCAAGGCTGCACTCGATCTCGGGTCTAAGGAATTCCTGCTGAAGCTCCTTCTGAACTGTTAAACGGGCAAGCATCTGCTCCTGAACGGACTTACGACTCAAGGCGTCGGCGACAACGTTCGCCTTGCCCGGGTGGTAGAGGATCTCTATATCATAATCTTTGATTAATTCCAACCACCGTCTCTGACGCATATTTAACTCCTTCTGAGTAAATATATACTTTAAACTCTTATGATCGGTGAATATCTGACAGGTGACGCCATAAAGGTACTGACGCCAAATCTTCAAAGCGAACACCACGGCTGCTAGTTCCAGGTCGTGGGTCGGATAATTAACCTCGTAAGGTCTCAATTGCCGTGAAGCATAGGCAATAACCTTCCCGTTCTGCATGAGCACACATCCGAGACCCTGTCCGGACGCATCACTATAGACCACAAATCCTTCCGTCCCCTGCGGCAAGGAAAGTACAGGTGCTGACATTAACCGGCTCTTGAGTTCCTCAAAACTCCGCTGACACGCGTCGGACCACGTGTATTTCTTATCCTTCCGCAAAAGGTTCGTTAAGGGTTGAGCGATTCTAGAAAATCCCTCTACAAATCGCCGATAATAACCCACTAATCCGAGGAAACTTCGAATTTCCTTAACGTTCTTCGGAGGTAACCAATCTCGGATAGCCTCCGTCTTTTGAGGATCGACACGAACTCCGTCTGATGAAATTACATGTCCGAGAAAAGTCACTTCGGACATCCAGAACTCACATTTGGAAAACTTCCCATAAAGTTGTTCTCGTCTCAACACGTCGAGCAGTTGATGAAGGTGAAACTCGTGTTCCTCCCGGTCACGAGAATAAATCAAAATGTCATCGATGAAGACAACAACAAACTGATCCAAAAAGTCGATGAAAACCCGATTCATTAACTCCATGAATACCGCAGGTGCATTAGTCAATCCGAATGGCATAACCACAAACTCATAATGACCATAGCGTGTTCGAAACGCCGTCCTCGCGATGTCCGACTCTCGAATCCGCAACTGATGATATCCAGATCTTAAGTCGATCTTGGAAAATACTGAAGCTCCCTGAAGTTGATCTAAGAGATCATCAATACGGGGTAAGGGATACTTATTCTTGATCGTCACTCTGTTCAACTCCCGATAATCAATACATAAGCGGAATGAACCATCCTTCTTCTTGACAAACAACACTGGTGCTCCCCACGGGGACGCACTCGGTCGGATATAACCTTTCTCGAACAACTCTTCAAGTTGGTTCTTTAATTCCTGCATTTCGGTCGGGGCCATCCGGTACGGTGCCTTCGATATCGGGGACGTACCAGGCTCCAACTCAATCATGAATTCCACATCCCTCTGTGGAGGCAAACCAGGTAACTCGTCTGGAAAAACATCGGCATATTCCCTCACCACCGGAATATCCGTTAACATTACTGATGACTTCTCGGTTTTGGCCATATAGCACCAATAACCGACACATCCCTGATTGAGTAACCTTACTGCTTTCATCGAATTAATGACCTTACCAGAACAGCCGGGATTACCTCCCTAAAACACACATTCAAACCCATCATCTGAAATGATAGTGACCATACGCTTACGGACACTAATGATGGCATCATGACGATCCATCCAATCAATACCCAAGATGATGTCGTCCCTTGGCAAATCTACCACGATTAGGTCCGCTGGCCATACACGACCATGAAACTGAATCGGACAATTCTGAATCTCACGACACGATAATTCGTCTACCATCGGGTAGGCCAATGACATAAGGCTCACAACTAGTAGCACTACCCACGTAGTCTACTCAAACATGACTTAAATGAATGAATGCGATGCACCGGTATCAAAAAGGGTACACAAAGTTGAGATAGAATATCGAGTGTACCGAGATCATTCGGCCTCTGGATCATCGGTCTTCTTCATCTCATAAATCCGGGCTTGCTAGTCCCAGACCGACGCTCCTGTCTGGCTAAAAGCTCCACCTTTAGTCGCTCCTGTCGTTTTAAACGATGCTGATTGAGTGGCCTGATTCTGAACGGCTGACTGCTTAGGGGCCTGAGATGACGTCTGAGTAGGTTTGGAGTCCCTACGGCAAAAACAGACCTTATGCCCAGCAATTCCACAATTATGACACGTGATAGTCTGTCGAGGACACTTGGTACTGAGGTGACCAAGCTCCCCACAGTTAAAACAGGTGATGGCCGAACTGGCCGCTCGAGACTGAGATTCCGCGGGTTTAGACGACACAGGAGGTCGCTCAGAAAAAGCGGAGCAAACACGGGGTTTCTTGAATGTTGTCTGACCGCCTTCAGACTGATTACGATTCTTCGATTTCTTGCTAGCAGACGAAGGTTGCTGCTTAGCAATTTCCTTAGCAGTAAGCTCGTAGGTGAGAGCTTTCTCAATGAATTCGGCCAACGTGGTGCAATTATGATTAAATGGCGAAGTCTCATACGGGGTTTTGACCTCTTCTTTGAAATACTTGATCTTATCCGCCTCTGAATGAATGATGGATGAAGCGAAAGGAAGAAGTTCCTGAAATTTCTCGGCAATGGCGAGAACATCCTCGTCTGATGAGGGGTCGGGGGTGAGCAATTCTGACAGCTTGGCCTCTCTGAGCGGGGCCGGATAATACCTCTCCATCATGAGAGTCTTGAACTGATCCCAAGTGCAAGATCCTTCGGTGGGCTTCAATGATAACCACCAAGAATGTACGCTCTTACCCAGGTAGTAAGCCGCAACAGAAACTTTGTGTCCCTCGGGACATTCTACCATAGCAAACAACTTCTCGAAATGCTCGAGCCAATGAATGATATCTGCCGGCTCAGACGAGCCCTCAAAAGTAGGTGGTCTCTGGCGAGAGATATCGCCGATGATATTACTCACATTCCTCTCTTGCCTCTGAGGTGGCGGCGGAGGAGCCTGCTGATTCTGATTGACGGAGTTATGCATCGTCTCCATCAACTGAGCCATCTGCGTCATTTGGGCCATCATGCCCTGCATAAAAGCGAGTGGGTCAACCCGGACACCCTCTGACCGAGCCGTGTCCCGGGTACGACTCCCCGATAGTGAATGATCGCGTCCAGGTGAATGAGTGGCAGCGTCGCTGCTCGATGAATTAGCATTATTCCTCGCGTTTGCACGTGTATTCACATGAGTTCTCGGGATTCGGCCCGCTCCACGACCTCGTCCTCCACGTCCTCTGCCAGCCCTTTCCATACTGAAGTGGAAAGTCATATGATGATTATATATCTCGCATGAGTATCACATTATGATTATATTATGAAATGATGAAAATGAGCATACGCGATCAAATACAGCGATTACATGAATGATTAATTGACGTGACATGATTATCTGATGAAGTTACTGAAATGATTATCTTGAATGAGTTAACAAGATTAATGATTTGATCTTCCTGATCAACAACTGAATAATGAAATGAATTGAGTGATTAATGAGTTAACGTGACCGTCCTGGTCAAAGTGACAATGATGATTGAGGATTGTTAACTAATGAATTATGAATGAATGATTAATGCCAGAAATTATACCATGGCATTAGAAATATTACAGTTCTTGGTCTGATTGGCTCGGCATTTGCACAGGTCACACGTGATGCGAAAGTCCAATGATACTAGTCCGATGACGATGATTTCAAACGAGACATGACTTGGAGGGTAGTATTCAAAACCACGCTCTGATACCAACTCTGTAACACCCCAAAATAGGCGGATATTACAGTGCCGTGAATCCCCGACTGGGACCCACCAGGCGAATGAAAATGAAGAATTAAATAATATAATTGTAGTACCGAACCACATTATATTACCAAGTACTCCGATGAGGAGTTTAAGTACAACACACCAGGATAATATGGAATACTAGTATATTTTATATGAAGATAAAATACACCACCCTGAATAAATAAACATCTCAAACGGAATTTGCAGCGGAAAATACAAATGACGGAATAACTGAAATGACTGACAATGACTGAACAAACGGAATGACTGGGGCCCCCTACTAGTATCACTGGGACTCGTCGCCGTCAAAATGCTCTTCCCGTGCCTTTGCCTTGCCGTGACCTGAAAACAAAATCCCCCAACGGGGTCAGTTACACAGAACAACAATCCTCAAGAGTTGAAATTACACAATCATGAATTAACTGAAGTTATGAAATATTCTTAATTATGAATTACGCTGAAGAGGAGTATCATAGTACGCCCGTAATGTTCTGTGCAAGTGTACAAGACGAATGACCGGACACACCCGTCCTTGTACCTAATTAGTCTCACGGAGGTAAGAGTTACAGTGTGCACGGTCCGATGTATCGGTGAACCCAATACATGACCATCGTGTGCCCGACTAAAAATTCCACACAGCCACACCCGGCCACGCAATATGAACCCCGAAGGTCACATGAACGAGAATGACCATGATGAATATCAATGAATAATAATTAGACAAGGCCAAGATGACTCACCGATATGAAAGTAATAGTGACGTGATTGATAACCCAATGAAATGATTTGGAACCGTCGTTCCTCGTGAATGAAATGATTATTCGACAATTACAAGTCTCAAAATGATTAATATTATGATGAATGAATTATGATTATGAGCAATCAACAACAAAAGGAATGAGTATCCTTTTAACCGAGTAAGAATCAACTTACACAACAACGATGAAGAATGTCCGTCCACGAACAACGTCCTAACCAAGATACCGGTCGCTCGAACAACCTTGAATAACAATAATTACCAACAATCGTTCAATACACGTATCAAGCAACAAAACACGACCAACCCAAAGGTCGAAACAACGATAATCAAACTTATAGGGCATTCCAACGAATACATAACCGACCACACCACTTCGGAAATATCCAATCCCGAATATGTCGAAACCAACACCAAATTAAGTATTTCGAACTAACAAAACACTTCAATGATATCAATAATCCATTAGGAATCCATAATTCATGATTACAACAACATCAATCGGAAAATCCCCAATTAACCGAAGTCAACCCCAAGGGTTCTTGAAATAATTCCGAAAATAACCATTAAATTCGTAGGAATATATTTATCCAAGCTAGATAATCCATATCTAACATATTCCAATGATAATCCAAGCTTACACGAAGAAATCGGAAGGAAAACCCAAAAATCCGAAATTCTAGATCCAAGAAATTAATACCTAAGATTCGATGTTTTGGAGATGATGAAGTGATGATTAATCCAACTCAAAGACTTGAAGATGATGATTGATGATTACACCTTGAAGAATACTCTCTAAATCGCCCAAATCGCCTAGAACCGACGGAAGAAATGAGAAATAGATGACAAATGACGAAATCTGACTAAATTGTCCAATTTATAGTCAGTCCAGGTTAGCGTGCGCTATCTCTTGTGCGTAGCGTGCGCTAACGAGTAATTTGGGTAGTCCAGTACCCACTGTCCGAACACGGTAGCACGCGCTACGTACCTTTTTGTAGCGTGCGCTACGGCCATACTACTAGCGTGCGCTAAAACCCATTATTAGCGTGCGCTAACGAAATATTGATGCCCAGTACTGGAGTCCAGAAACTGCCTGTTCTCTAATCTGACCTCGATAGCGTGCGCTACAACCATTATTTAGCGTGCGCTATACAATCGGTTGCGTACGCTAAAAACAACACCTAGCGTGCGCTATGAATTAATCCAATGCAGTCCAGTAGCCACTGGACTCAACCTGATCTGCCCTTAGCGCGCGCTACACCACATATTAGCGTGCGCTACTACAACTCACTAGCGCGCGCTACTTACCATTCGTAGCGTGCGCTGCCCTGCTCACTGCCGGTCAGTACCTTCTGGACTGCAGCCAGGGTAACCTTAGCGTGCGCTAAAGCTGAGTGGTAGCGTGCGCTACCTATACCCAATTAGCGTACGCTAAAAGGAGTACGTAGTGTGCGCTACTCCTCACGCACAGCTCGCAACGAAAATGACAATGACGATAAACACGTCACGAACTCCAATCAGGTTAGTGATGAATGACGATTGATACACGATACAATTACTCTGAATGATGAATACCATGACTGAATCTGAGTGACAAATCATCAATAATGAATGAAATTACTGAGTATCAGTTACTGAATGATAAATACTGAATGATAATTACTGAATTACAACCGGGTATTACATAAGTTCCCCTGGAAGAATGTAGTACAAAAGCCGTCAGAGATCCTCTTACCTACATACAGGCAGCCAACCACAAATGAACTCAAAGTTAGGAAGAATAATTAACCGATGCGGTACGTCAACATACTCATCAGGGAATCTATAATCTTGAATAACTACAAGATGTTGGATGCTGCAGTGAATGAGTTCTCAAGGCTACTGGCCGAAGGAAAGATACCAATGCAAATAATGCTGAAAGGTAATACATGAAGGGTGATCGACCTGCTCACCTGGAATATTGGATTCTCGGTTATGATTTGCTTCGGAAGAAAGAAGTCTTTATCGGGGTCGGGGCAAAGACTCCCTAGTAAATTGGTGGAAAGGGACAAAGATTGATTTCAAATGAAGATCATCCAGATAGCAATATTATTACAGATAAAACCTTCATGCTGTACTTACTTCTTTTTGTTTCCTGATGTAATTTAATTTAAGAACAAGCACTAGAATCATTTGCTCTTATCAATAAGGACAATGGTTCTTTTCAAAAGATTATAGCTCTTAATCTCTATTTATTGTATGATTGTTGGATATTGAAATTATTTTTCTAAGTATAAAATTTGCTACGTATAAAGCTGTAAGAACTTGCCTATAATGCATTCAAGCAAGCCGCCAATATGAAATGTCCACATATCACCAAGCATCCAGTGACTACATTTATAATAGGTCTATTTTTAAGGTTATAAATAGCCCAATCCAGAGGACTTGCTCACTAACTGATTGATCAAACGAAATGAGATCTTAAGCACTTATCATCTTCGTGATCAATCAATTTCTTTAAGCCTATAACGCAATCAAGCACACATATTGACTGAAAAAATATTCAGTCCTCAATTGAGAACAGCACACTACAGCCAGGACCTTCAAGCCTACAGCTACTATACGAGATACTTGCAATAAAAAACTACAGGTTAAGTACATTATCCCTGTGAGGACTAATACCAACCTTTTTGACCTGTGTGGGACGAAGAAAGTTCAGGATGAAGCTTCAATCTGTGTGAGAAGAAGTTAGTTCAAGCAAGCCTACAGCTAATCTATATGAACAACCTAAAGCTATAGTCAGGTGTATCAATCTGTGTGAATGATACAGTAACTGATTTTATTAAAATCATCTAGTTGCCTCGAGCCATATTAAAACCTGTGTTATTTACTTCTTGTATTTACTATTCTATTACTGGCTGTGGTTGTTGTTTACTTATTCTGAAAACCATTTAAGCATCAAGCTACAGGAGATCATTTAGTTGTTTTACTTTATCCAACTTGCATTGTACTTTTTCAATGCATATTAAACTTTTAAAAAGAGTACAAATTATTCACCCCCCCCCTTCATAGATGTTATTAAAGTATACCGTGACCAACAATTACACTTCATTTGGATTGCATAAAAGTTACTGATATTATTTATTACTTTGACATGTGTGATTTTTACTTACTGAGCTTTAGTTTATATAGTTTATACATTTTAGGTGATCTTGCTGATTCCTGATTATTAGATGGATGGATTGTTGGAGTTCCTACAAGTTTTGAGGGGCGATGTACATGGATGATGATCTGTTGGGCTAAGATATGGCTTATCATGTCTTGGATACTATTTTTGAACCTTGTGCTATATATGAATTATGCTACCTAGTCAAATATACATATATGTTTTTGGTATGGCTAGTGATGAGGTTTATGATTTTATGTAATGTTAATAAAATTCTGAAATTTAATAGTTTGTTTAAGTATGGGATTTATGCATGATGTTATTAGAGTTTGGTAGCTATTAGTCTTCCGATTTTAGGGGGCATGGATGTGATGCTGTGTTCACAAGTTGATTTTGATTTGGGTTGAGATGGGATGTCTTTATATGATGCTTATGTTGGTTGAGTAATATTATTGTCATATGTGTTTGGGATAAGTCCTATTTTAGAGGAAACTATGTCAAAGTTCAACCATGTTATATGAATATCACTATGATATTTGATATATTTGTGTCATGAGTCAGTGGGTCGTGGCGCGGCTGACATTATGTTTTGCGGTTTAGAAATCGCTTTAATAATGTAATTTAGATGGTCCATGTACCGCCTTATTTTATTTCATTTTATTTTACTTTACATGGTATGTGCACCATTAAAACTTTATTAAATGCGAAGATTAAAGGACATAAACCGATGGACAATGAATAACGAGATCTAACTTATGAGAAAGAGGCCTAAAGTCTTGGGATTTGATCATATATAATATGGCAGAATATCAAAACTAAATTTAAGATCACATAAACATGATATAAACGAATATAATCTAAGCTAATTAGTATATTAGAATTTACCCTGATGTGTGATTGATTCTCTAACTATATCTGTAAGATGTAGCTTTAGAACTCCATATGTCGCTCCTTTATCGGTATCCACACAGAAGATCTTGAATCACCTTGAGATGTTAGCTTAGAACACGAGCAAGACGAAGAACTCTAAGTTTTATTTTCCACCCTCTCTCTCGCGGCTATGTAGTAATTTTAGGGTTGGATGATTTTGTCTTTTGCCTCTAATAACACACACCAATTTTTCATACCTACCTCTTGTTATTTGTAAGGATAAATAACCTAGACATACATTGTAAAAGAGAGCCCTTGTCCCTCAATAAAAACACATAAGTGGCCTCCCATACATGGATCAGCTCGGCCTGGCCTGATCGGCCTCCACTATATGCTCGTCCCATCCGACGTACTTGTGTCCCAGTTCATCCTTTCTACACTTCTAAACTCAGTTTTACCCTTATTCACTTTTGGACTCTAAGTTCGGTTGATTTAATCTCCTGCTTTGTGTGTCACCCTATAGGTTCAGTTATGATTAGGTGCGAGTATAATTCCAGTTAGACTCATCAGACTAAAAGAAGTTTCTAGCTAAGCATTTTAGTCACTAATCATCAACATAATAAAGCATATACACTATTTATAGGAGTTATGCGCATTAATTGAAGGACACCATTCTAGCAATCTCCCTTATTCACTTTTGGACTCTAAGTCCTGTTGATTCAATTCCCTTTTGTCTGTGACATTGTAGGTTCAATTTTGATTAGTTGTGAGTACAATTTCCAATTAGACTCGTCAGGCGAAAGCGGTTTCCAGCTAAATATTTCTGTCACTAATCATCAAATGTCCTATTTATAGGAGTTGTGCACATTGATTGAAGAACAAGTGTTCACCCGATTTCCTTTGTCACTTACGTCCTTATTTGAACATAAGGTAAGATACCCCACCATCCGTATTCAGTTCAAATGTGTTTCTCAAATTCGTGATCCATATTATTTAAATAGATGATTTATTCATAATCTATCGGCGCACGGCCATGCAATTCTCCATCCCAACTCTCCGAGAGGCATAATCCCACGATATAGGAGGACAATTCCATATTGTACATCCAAGTCCCTTCACTTGGTTCATATTAGCCCATGTGCTATTTTTATAGCTCCCGTTTATGGCATGACGTTTACCAACATCAATACTAATAATCCACAAGTAAGAAAACAATGAACTACTTAGGTATGAAAAGTCGGCCCAAATAGTAAATGAGATAATGTTATGACATCTAATATCTTTAAGCTTTGTCATGGTAGGTCTGCCCGATCATGAGTTTCCAACTCATCTGCATGCAAATTACTCTTGACATCTCATGTCATTTGGCCCATGAAACAGTGCCTTGAGTTAACTTACAAAATAATCTTCATTAATCATTACTATTCGTTTAATGCTATAGATTAGGGACATGTTTGATTCAAATTCCATTTCACTTAATAGTGTTTCATTATCCGAGTCATATTCTCGATTGTAATATCCGGTCGAAAGTCATGTCATTTCAAACCTTTCATATTCTTCGGATCGTGATTGTTGAGCGAACCCTTGTAATCATTGCTTGGAACCACCGTTTTGGGGTTCCCGTATTTTTATTTCGTGTTATTGTTGTCCAGACATTGAATCATATTGCTTTTATTCTCTTTCCGGGTCAATTTTCATCATTTTAGTACCGAAGAAGGGTGAGCAGCGGCACAAGGAGTGTGCGCCGCGGCACACACATTTCCTATATTGGCCGAGCGGTGCAGATCTGCCGCGGCACACATGAGCCGAGCCGCGGCACCTTTGCCGAGTCATTGCCGTGGCACACCTACGGCCGAGCCGCACTGCCGGTGTTGCATCCCGGCCAAAACCCGCTTTGTACCGGTGCGCGGCACACTGAGCTGAGCCGCGGCACACTAAAACACAGGAACAATTTTTAGGCACTGTGCGGCGGCTTTATATGCTGAGCCGCGGCACACAATGCGGTCAACTGCATAATTCGGCTTTTTAAGCGAGATTTCAGCCATTCTTTCCCCATTTCTTCTTCCATCGCGAGAGAGAGAGAGTTGAGGGAAGAATTCTTTTCATAGCTATCACTTGTGTGTTGAAGATTTACCACTTTCAATCGGTTGGGAAGCCCGGATAGTCGATCTATCGCGTATTCCTTGGATCATAGAGCTTGGATATTCAAGAGGTAATTCCTTCGACATCTTGACTTCTCGATTTCGTGTGGGTTTTGACGTTTTGGATGATAAAATCATGGTGTATGATGTGATATATGCGTGATTATGGACATGCTTGAGTATTCATCGGATTATTGAAAGATTATTCAAGAACACTTTGAATTTTATGTTGGATTTTGGGGGTTTTCGTAGATTCGTCCGTTTTGTCCGATTGAAGCTTGAGAACGTTGAGATTTTGATATATATCTATACCATATGAGTGTTTTCTCCCGATTTTACGGGTTGGATTGTGCCGTTTTCGGACTTGTGGGAGTTTGGGCGATTTCCCAACCTTTAGTTATCCACCCGTATATTTTCTGGAATCGTAGACGAGTTTCAGGAGTCTCTTCGTATAATTTGAGTATGGATAATTAATTGTAATATTCCTTGCGAATCGTTTAGGTGCCGGAAGCGCGTTCTTGGACCTACCGAACTCATACCTTTCCTCCGTTCGATTTCTCGATGTCTCAAAGGCAAGTATACATTTATGATTGTACGTTCTCGACTTTGAAAGTAAGAAATATTGATGGCATATCATGAACGAACCGTTTTTACGGCATTCATAGATATATTGATTGGCATGTAATGAACGAACCGTTTGTGGCATTCCTACATGTATCGGCGTATGAGGTGAACGAACCATTTTGACGGCATTCACATACGTAACGGCGTATGAGGTGAACGAACCGTTTCTACGGCATTCACATACGTCTTATGAGATTTTAGTTATTCCGGAATACTAGTCTTTAATTGATGAATTGACGGATATTGATGAATTGACGGATTACATTTACTTTATTGTCGAGAAGTATTATGTTTCATATTGTTATACTTGCACTAGCTATTCGACGGCTAACCCCTTTATGGGGGAAATACGTTTCATGTATTTCAGGTTCCAGGAGAGCGGACGGGCAGGTATCGGGTCGGCATAAAGATGGTGGGCAAGTGTGATACTGTGTCTTTCTTCCAGTTATGGTTGGAGTTCCGGTTCAGTGTTGTTGTACTGGATTGTCTTTTGAATACTCGAGTATCGTTTTCCTTTTCCCTTGATGTTCCGGCCTGTGTTGCCGAAGTGATTGAATTGTATTGTGATGTCCGTGAATACATTGGTTATGTTTCGAATACCTTTGTATCTTTTTTCATTCCTTTGTGTGTAGACCTTATCGGTCAAAATTTATGGTTACATGTATGTATAGCCTTGTGGGTCCCACGGCGGGGCTTACGGCGCTGTAATATCCCTGAATAACTTGGGGGTGTTACAGAATATGGTATCAGAGCTTAGGTCTATGGATACCTAGGCTGTCGGTCTTTTGGGTCGATTGAGTCATTAAATGTCCACAGTATCACTACTCTGCCATCACAGTGCGACCGGTACTTGTAAGACCTCTCACTCTCCTGGTGTTTCCTTATTCGTTTTGCTTCCTTTTATCGGTATTCTTGAGAATCGGACACTTTGTTGATGCGTGATTGAATTGTGCTTACGTGACTTGTGTGTTCTTCAGTATGTCAGCTGGTAGGGGCCGTGGCCGTGGTCGTGGCCGTGGGCGAGGAAGAGGTCGTGGCGCGGCCGTTTCCATCAGTTCGGTTGCGGGGTCGACCAACCCCAGTTTGTCAAACTCGGTGCATCCCGATACCGAGAGTCAGCACGACCAGTCAAATGGTCAGGGGAACAACGCAGACGTTGGAGTGGCGAATGCACTTCAACAATTGGCTACCCAGATGACTATTTTGGCCCAAACTGTTCAGCTGAATAACCCGAATCCAAACACGGATGCCACCTTGAACGTAATCCGTATGCACCCTCCACGGTTTGGCGGTGCCACAGACCCGTTAAGTGGGAGGATTGGCTAGCGAGTTGGAGAAGATTTTGAAGCGCTTGATTGCCCGAGGTGAGGAAAGTACCGATTGCTCGGTATTTCCTCACTAAGGAGGCCGCTACTTGGTGGAAGGTCATCAAGCCACGGGATCGTATTGCCTCATGGGATGAATTTAAGGAGCTCTTGGAGGCCGAGTTTTGTCCTTGGCAGTGCGAGAGGCGAATCCGAGCCTTCTTCGAGGCTAAACCACAAGATATTCCCGTTTCGCGACAATCGTGAGTATAACCAACAATTAATCCATGTGAAGGATCAAGTACGTAGCGGCGTGATAAGATCCGTTATTTTGATATGCGGATGAATTTGGACTTGCGGCGGTACATGGCGGATTTGCTTGTACCACACCGAAAGAGTATCGGGACGAGCTTTAGCCCATGATATGTTGAGCCCGACAATGATACCGTTGAAGAAGAACCGAAGAAGCGAAAGTCGGGAAATTTTTCCGTCTCTAAGGGTGGCAACTATCGAAGTCACAGACGACTAACCGTTTTGCGGACGATCGTCACGTTCTAATAAAGGGAAGAGGAGTTACCGTCCCTCCGGTACCTCAAATCGTACGGTGACTTGCTATAATTGTGGTCCGAGGCCACTTTAGTTCGAATGCTACTTCCCACTATTAAAGTGTCACACGTGTGGTCGGATGGGGCATAGAGCGGTTTATTGTTCCGAGCCGAACCGGACTTTAGACACTCGGGCTTACGCCCCAACACCCTTTGATCAAGGTGTTAATCGGCGGCAATCTTTCGGTCAACCTCGGCGAGAATTTTGGCGGGGCCGGGGGCGGAGTCGAGCGCTGGAGGAACTCTAGCGTCGGTTCGGTGCAACCACGGGTTTATGAGATGCGTCGAGCAGACAAACCCGATGCGGCGGTGGCTTGGTACCATCCATATTCTATCTATCCGATCCAGTGTACTTTTTGATTGGTGCTACACATTCTTTTATTTCTTTGGAGTGTACGCCGTTTGAATATAACTTGTTTAAGCCTTGCGATCCCTTTATCGTGAGACCGCCTGCGAGGATAGGATTGTGGGAATCGGGAGATTAGAGAATTTCCGGTGGTTATATCCGGTATGGAATGGTTATCAAATTTAATTGTAGTTGACATGGAAGGCGAGGACGTAATCCTCGGCGAGGATTGGCTTAATAATCACCAGGCGATTATGAATTACCGTACCAAAGTTATCACTATGATGACTAAGGACGGATCTGAGTACTCATTTTTGGGACGTAAGTTGGGCCAATCCAAGTTACTTATCGGTTCCATGAAGGCCGTAAAACTTTTGAATAAAGGTTATGCGGGCTATTGGTGTTATGCATTGAAAACGGAAGGAATTGAAATCGATTTCCCTTCAATTCCGGTTGTTAACGAGTATCCGATGTTTTAGGACGATCTCCCAGGATTACCGCCAGATCGAGAGATAGATTTTTCCGTGGATTTAGAGCCGGATGCGGCCCCGATTTCTAAAGCACCTTATCGGATGGCACCTTCCGAGATGCAGGAATTGAAGACTCAGTTGGGAGAACTTTTGGAAAAAGGGTACATCAGACCGAGCGCTTCGCCTTGGGGCGCGCCCGTTCTTTTAAATCGGGATGAAGGATGGTTCACTACGTTTGTGCATTGACTACCGTGAGCTGAATAAAGTAACCATCAAGAATAAATATCCTTTGCCTCGTATAGACGATCTATTTGATCAATTGCAAGGAGCTGCGGTTTTCTCGAAGATTGATTTAAGATCCGGGTATTATCAACTCGAGTGAGGAGTCCGACGTTCCAAAGACGGCGTTCGGACGAGATATGGGCATTATGAATTTGTAGTTATGCCTTTTGGGTTGTGAATGCGCGGCGGTATTCATGCGGTTGATGAATAAAATATTCATCGAGTATCTCGACAGTGTGTAGTCGTCTTTATTGACGACATCTTGATCTATTCTCGGGATAAGGAGGAACATGCCCGACACTTGCGTTTAGTCTTAGACATTTTGAGAACCTAGCACCTTTATGCAAAGTTCTCGAAATGTGAGTTTTGGTTGGAAGAAGTTATGTTTCTCGGCCATGTGATTTCGGCCGAAGGGGTTCGTGTAGACCCAAGAAGATCGAGGCAGTGCTAAGTTGGGCACCGCCTAAAAATGTTAAAGAGGTTCGTAGCTTTTTGGGCCTTGCTTTGGGTATTAATCGGTTCGTCGAGGGTTCTAGAAACTCGCTCGACCGCTTACAAAATTACTCCGAAGACCGAAAAATTTATACGGACGGATGAGAGACAACGAGCTTCGATGATCAAGGGACGATTGACTTCAGCGCCGATTTTAACTTTACCGCATGGTAGCGAAGGCTTTGCGGTTTACTGATGGCGCTTGGTCAAGGCACAGGTGTGTGCTTATGCGGCATGATAAGACGATAGCTTTTGCGTCTCGTCAATTAAAGCCTTATGAGGTAAATTATCCTACTCACGATTTAGAATTGGCCGCAATTGTCTTCGCACTCAAGATTTGGCGGCATTATTTGTATGGTTCACCGTGCGGTTATACCGATCACAAGAGCACGAAATATATTTTCAGCCGAAGGAGCTGAATATGAGGCAGAGGCGTTGGCTAGAGTTGATAAAGGATTATGATTTGGAAATTCTTTACCACCCGGGAAAGCCATATGGTTGCGGATGCTTTGAGCCGCAAATCGGCATCTCTTCAAATGCTTGAGGTTCTTACGTCCCAGACGAAGATTCGTCAGATTTAATTGAACAAGGGATCGAAGTGTGGCTTCAGCGAGTACAGGGACAGTTGTGTACTCTCGAAATTACTTCGTCCTTGGTTGACGATATCAAAGGGAAACAGTGGAGTGACCCGATGATTTCTCAATCAAGGAAGATGTGATTAAAGGAAAAGCTCCTGGCTTTATGGTGCACGAGGATAGTATTTTGAGATTTCAGGCGTGCTTTGCGTTCGAATGATTTGGAATTGAGACAGAGGATTCTCAGAAGCTCATGCTACGCCTTACTCAATCCACCCCGGGACGAGTAAGATGTACAAAGATTTGAAGCGAAATTTTTGGTGGAATAACATGAAGAAGGATGTTACGGAGTTCGTATTACGGTGCTTGACGTGTCAACAAGTCAAGATCGAACATCAACGACCGGCGGGGTTGTTGAAACCACTCCCCATTCCCGAGTGGAAGTGGGAAGATATCTCAATGGATTTTATCACGGGCATGCCGAGAACTCGGGCTGGAATGAATATGATTTGGGTAATTGTCGATCGATTGACCAAGTCTGCACACTTCTTGGGTATTAAGGATACTTGGGGACCGGATAGATTGGCTCGAACCTTTATCGCTGAGATCGTGAGGTTACACGGTGCCCCCAAGACCATTGTTTCGATCGAGGCGGCCGTTTCGTATCGCATTTTAGCGAGCCGTTCATCGGGCTCACGGTGCGAGTTGAGATTGAGCACTTCCTTTCATCCTCAGTCGGACGGTCAGACAGAGAGGACGATTCAGACGTTGGAGGATATGTTACGGGCTTGTGCCTTAGACTGGAGTAATGATTGGGAGCTTCACTTGCCGTTGATCGAGTTTGCTTACAATAATAGTTGGCATGCGTCGATCAAAATGGCACCCTTCGAGGCTCTCTATGGTAGGCGATGTAGGTCGCCATTATGTTGGGACGAGGCTTCTGAGCTAGTTGGGACGGAACCAGATATGTTGTTGGAGACCAAGGAAAAGATTTCTATCATCCGAGACCGATTATTGACTGCCCAGAGTCATCAGAAATCCTACGCCGATACTCGTCGTCGACCCTTGGAGTTTGAAGTGGGGGATCATGTCTTGCTCAAAGTATCACCGACCAGAGGAGTTTTCCGCTTCGGTAAAAAGGGAAAACTCAGTCCAAGGTATATCGGACCTTTTGAGATTTTGGACAGAGTTGGAGACTTAGCTTATCGCTTGGCATTACCTCCAGCTTTGAGTCACGTCCATAGTGTTTTTCATGTGTCCCAGTTGAGGAAGTACGTACCGGATCCGAGCCACATTATCGACTACAGTGAGATTAATGTAGCCGAGGATATTACCTTTCCGGAGAGACCCGTGAAGATCCTTGAGCGCCGCGAGAAACAGCTTCGGCATAAGACCATTCCACTGGTTAAAGTACAATGGTCGAGGCATGGGGTCGAAGAGGCGACTTGGGAGACGGAAGAGAAGATGCGGGTGGAATACCCCGAACTATTTATTTCTTAAGTTTCGGGACGAAACTTCTTTTTAGAGGGGGAGAATGTAATATCCGGATCGTGATTGTTGAGCGAACCCTTGTAATCATTGCTTGGAACCACCGTTTTGGGGTTCCCGTATTTTTATTTCGTGTTATTGTTGTCCAGACATTGAATCATATTGCTTTTATTCTCTTTCCGGGTCAATTTTCATCATTTTAGTACCCGAAGGGGGTGTGAGCCGCGGCACAAGGAGTGTGCGCCGCGGCACACACATTTCCTATATTTGGCCGAGCAGTGTGCAGTGCCGCGGCACACATGAGCCGAGCCGCGGCACCTTTGCCGAGTCATTGCCGCGGCACACCTACGCGAGCCGCGGCTGCGGTGTTGCATCCCGGCCCAAAACCCGCTGTGCCGGTGCCGCGGCACACAGTGAGCCGCGGCACACTCACGAAACCTAGGAACAATTTTTAGGCACATGCCGCGGCACACATATGCTGAGCCGCGGCACACAATGCGGTCAACTGCATAATTCGGCTTTTTAAGCGAGATTTCAGCCATTCTTTCCCCATTTCTTCTTCCATCGCGAGAGAGAGAGTTGAGGGAAGAATTCTTTTCATAGCTATCACTTGTGTGTTGAAGATTTACCACTTTCAATCGGTTGGGAAGCCCGGATAGTCGATCTATCGCGTATTCCTTGGATCATAGAGCTTGGATATTCAAGAGGTAATTCCTTCGACATCTTGACTTCTCGATTTCTTGAGGGTTTTGACGTTTTGGATGATAAAATCATGGTGTATGATGTGATATATGCGTGATTATGGACATGCTTGAGTATTCATCGGATTATTGAAAGATTATTCAAGAACACTTTGAATTTTATGTTGGATTTTGGGGGTTTTCGTAGATTCGTCCGTTTTGTCCGATTGAAGCTTGAGAACCTTGAGATTTTGATATATATCTATACCATATGAGTGTTTTCTCCCGATTTTACGGGTTGGATTGTGCCGTTTTCGGACTTGTGGGAGTTTGGGCGATTTCCCAACCTTTAGTTATCCACCCATATATTTTCTGGAATCGTAGACGAGTTTAGAGTCTCTTCGTATAATTTGAGTATGGATAATTAATTGTAATATTCCTTGCGAATCGTTTAGGTGCCTAAGCGCGTTCTCGGACCTACCGAACTCATACCTTTCCTCCGTTCGATTTCTCGATGTCTCAAAGGCAAGTATACATTTATGATTATGCGTTCTCGACTTTGAAAGTAAGAAATATTGATGGCATATCATGAACGAACCGTTTTACGGCATTCATAGATATATTGATTGGCATGTAATGAGCGAACCGTTTTGACGGCATTCCTACATGTATCGGCGTATGAGGTGAGCGAACCGTTTGACGGCATTCACATACGTAACGGCGTATGAGGTGAACGAACCGTTTCTACGGCATTCACATACGTCTTATGAGATTTTAGTTATTCCGGAATACTAGTCTTTAATTGATGAATTGACGGATATTGATGAATTGACGGATTACATTTACTTTATTGTCGAGAAGTATTATGTTTCATATTGTTATACTTGCACTAGCTATTCGACGGCTAACCCCTTTATGGGGGAAATACGTTTCATGTATTTCATGTTCGGGAGAGCCGACGGGCGGTGTATCGGGTCGGCATAAAGATGGTGGGCAAGTGTGATCGTGTCTTTCTTCCAGTTATGGTTGGAGTTCCGGTTCAGTGTTGTTGTACTGGATTGTCTTTTGAATACTCGAGTATCGTTTTCCTTTTCCCTTGATGTTCCGGCCTGTGTTGCCGAAGTGATTGAATTGTATTGTGATGTCCGTGAATACATTGGTTATGTTTCGAATACCTTTGTATCGTTTTTCATTCCTTTGTGTGTAGACCTTATCGGTCAAAATTTATGGTTACGCGTATGTATAGCCTTGTGGGTCCCACGGCGGGGCTTACGGCGCTGTAATATCCCTGAATAACTTGGGGGTGTTACATCGATAACCTATTTGGACATTCTAAAGCAAATTTAGATTATTCATTTAGTACTAAATTAAATGAACAAAGTAATGATGAATGAAATATATATAATCTTCAATGATTACAATCATACATAATTAAAACATTATAGAAATCGTGACCACTCTATAATGGGTCTGATTCCCATCGCAGCACCATGACCCTCATGCTTTGATTGCGTAAGAGGTTTAGTTAACGGGTCAGCAACATTGTCGTCCGTCGGCACTTTTCATATTTGTATATCACCTCTCTAGATAATGTCTCTTATACGATGATATTTTCTTTCTACATGTTTGGACTAATTGTATCTTCTTGGCTTCCTTGCTTGTGTGATGGCTCCACTATTATCTGGATATAGAACCACCAGGTCGGTGATACTAGGAACTACACTAAGTTCTTTCAATGAACTTTTTGATCCAAATGGATTCCTTTGCAGCTTCCGAAGCAGCAGCATACTCGACCTCAGTTGCAGAATGAGCGTTACTGCTCTACTTGGCACTCCTCCAGCTAACTGCGCCTCTATTTTGATTAGAGATGTAACCAGATAGTGATCTGGAATTGTCTTTATCTCTTTGGAAACTCACATCAGCATAGCCTGTAACAACCAATTCCTTTTATCCACCATATAATAGGAATTTATCTTTAGTCTTTTTCAGGTACTTAAGAATGTTTTGGCTACAGTTCAATGCAATTCACTTGGACTCTGGTGGTATCTACTAGTCATGCTCCCCTGGTCGAGTATATATCATGGCATACATGATAGATCCTACCATAAATGCATAAGGAACCAAACTCATTCTATTTTGCTCATCAGGGCCAGATGTACACTTAGTCTTGCTTAGAGGCTTACCATGAGACATGGTAAGAAAGCCTCGCTTCCACTCTTTCATATTGAATATGTCAAGCATTTTATCTATATAAGTGCTCTGACTAAGTCCAATCATCCTTTTGTATCTTTTGCTATAGATCCGGATATTAGGGTTGTATACTGCAAAGCGTACTTTATGCTTGTATTACCTTATTTCCGTGCAACTACCTATGAGAATGTTAATTATATTTAATCAAATGTTTTGCATATTTATTCATGTTACGGTTATGCAAATGTATTGTCTATTTATTTTATATTGTAAATAATGTGGTGTGTTGGTGTCATACAGAAGATCACATTATCGATGCCTTATAAGATAATATAATAGTTCACAACCTGTATAATTAGTAGACAAATTATATAAAAGGTTGTAATGCATGCTTGAGGTTAGTTGGTCTTGACTATTAGCATGCATTAGCATATTTTTATATGTTGAACTAGATCGCAGTGAGATAGTATCTCCTATACTGACTATAAGAAGAACTTAAATCTCGAATAATTATTATTCTTAATTCCAAGTATATAATATTTAATTGTGTATTATAATATTTGTTGCTTTTATTTACCATGGGTGAGAGTCATAGTGATTGACTCAATATGCTTCGTATCTTGGGCAATAATATTATTTATATGATAATTACAATTATAACTAGAAATCGTGTCCCAACTCATGTTGATGATGTCCCCTTGAGGAGCTGGATAATGATTATTATATTAAACCCTCCAGGTGGATTTAATTCCGGTATAATAATAAAGTTCGAGTGGTACTACTCTTGGATAAGAAATTAATTAATTAAAGCTGTCAGTAGCTTAAATTAATTAATGTGTTGGGATTTGATGCCTGAAATGAAGGTACAGCGGAAGAAAAAGAAGAATAAATCGAACCCCTAAAGTGGACCGATCACGCATCGTATATACGAATATGAAAAGGACAAGAGTTAAGATATGATAACATACCCTTGTAGTCCTTCGATTGAATGTTGAAGTTGATGCCGATGACCGAAAATCCGATTTGATAAGTCCTCGATGATCCAAACGCCGAAAGCACCGTGTCTCTACTAGCCATGCGCCAAGAAATGATCGAAACAACGACTACTCAATTATCCTCCAAGGATATGGTTAGAAAAGAGTAGTGGGAACTTTTATTCTTAAGAATGCAATCACTCTAAGTGATATATGTTTTGTTCTTGATTTTATCTCTTAAGAATATGATCACTCTAAGTGATAAATACTTTTGATCTTGATCTTCTTTCTCTCTCTAATAATGTAATAATATCAAGAAGATGAACTCTCTCTGTTTCTTGTGATGGCCAATATCTACCAAAAGATCATGATGATAATGGTGGTGTTAGTTTAAATTAACTAAAAGCCCACACATAATACAAAAAATTCCTTTAATAAAAATACACAAAGTAAATCATACACAACCCCATAATTTGGATCTATTAGGCAACCAAGGACATAAACAACTACCATGAAGCTTCATGGTAGTGGGGGGGCGGCCAAGACATGTTAGAGGATGAGATGGTTCGTTTCGATCTGTGAAATGGATCATCGTGTGTCCAGTCCAAATGATACACCTTGGTTCGTCTCAAATAAAATTAATACACTTAATTAATCCAATTAATTAATTATATTAAAATATTGTTTATGCAAGAAATAATTATCCGTGAATTAAATTAATCACCTAGTGATTTATTTAATTCACCAGACAAATTTAATTTATGCAATAAATTAAATAAGACATCCAATGTCTAAAATTCACAATAAGAGATCCAGTTCATATTATTCCGTCGTCTCCCTAATGTGTGACTCGGTAGGTCTATCTCAGCAAGCAATGTGAGGAACCAAATAGTTATAGAAAACAACCTAGCCAGTATCGCGGTCTACACTGTAACCTTACTGAGAACGAATGATTGGGATCATTCAAGAATCATTATGTCGTGAATACCAGTAAACATATAAACCCTTCTTTCAAATGTCCAGATCAAGTCACATGGTCACAATTAGTCAAACCCTATCTGTACTTGATGCTATGCCTGAGTTAATGCAAATCGAGATCACTAAGCTCTCGTGTATCTAATATAACTAGCCCAATGCTTTAGTCAAAGACTTATGATCTCATCTGCCAATAACTGCATAGGACTTATGATCACAACCTTTAGACTCCGTCATTGATTGTCCCGGAGTGAAATTTGTGTGATGAATTGAGGGTGAGTCTTATTAGCATATCTATAGCGTGTGCTCCTACTAACCATTAGTGACGACAGTCACTCTCCATGTCAAAGAACACGTCATACAAATCTTCACATAAACTTAACGCCCAGTCAAGTTTCATCGGACTTGCGAAGGATTAAGCATTTGAGCCATAAACCTTTCCCGGGCCGATCCCCTTATCCAATAAGGAATGAAATGTTTGCTCTCCAATATACGGACTAGTTTCCGTATATATATTTATGATTCAGGAATGCCAGTAACTTCAAGTAAATAAAGAAACATACAAGTGCCTTCTGATAGTAATGTACATAATAATAAGTACAATAGCCTCACTCTAATATCCTCCGAGTAGAATTCTAGGGATACTCCTAACAATATCCCACTTGCACTCAATGCCACACACTATGGTATACAATAGCCATGTTCTACAGATGATGCTCCAAGCTAATCTGAGAAAGTGGCTTGGTCAGTGTATCAGCGGCGTTGTCTACTGAGTCTACTCTATGCTGCACAATATATCATTTGCAAACAAATTCTCTCACGAGATGATACATTCTCTCAATATTGTACTGTTGTAAAACCTCGGCTCCTTATCCTGAGCTACAACTCCGTCGTTGTCGCACAAAAGTGGAATAGGTACCTCAGCACATGGTATCACTTTAAGTTCACCCAGAAACTTCTTAATACAAAAACCTTCCTTAGAAGCCTCAGAGGCTGCTTGATACTCAACCTGACAGGTGGAATTAGTAGTTGCGCTTTGCTTAGCACTTCGCCAAGATACTGCTTGTAACGTCCTAGTCATATCCGTATAAATATTTGCCTTTAAATGAAATTACATGACATATAAATGATGATTTTCATGAACATGAATAAGTGCTATCTACATTCTCATTATGTTTTATACGACATGTTAATTATCTCTTCTAACATGATAAAAGTTATTTTGTAAGATGTTTTGTTGCAGTGAGAAGCTCAGTTTCTTAGTAAAGAGATCGATGTGCTAAACGATTATAAATTAATAACTGTAATGCCCTAAAACATTTTACAAAATATTGTTTAAGATAATAAATTAAGTAATCAACCATATCATGATAATTGAACAACATTGTATTACATGCTTAAGTAGTACTTCAATACAATTAGTAATATTGCAACAATAATGATTTCAATATATTATAGTTAACTCATTAGAGTTGATGAATCTTAAATTTAAAATATAGCAAATCTTTTATCATAAAAACAAAATACATAAACTCATCATGCTTGTAATTCCACATTCAAAGTCATTTTGAATTCCCCTGATTCTCAAATCACTTTGATGTTTGGTCGTCGTGCGCGCCGCCGACTTGAACATTATTTTGAGATGAGAATTTAGGTGAATACCTCTTAGGAAAACTTATTTTATATGTTTACATTGGTTATTTCATCCAAGAAATGAAATTTTCCTATTTAGCTTAATTTCTTTATGTCAAAAATCGATTTTAAATCATTATTTGTGCATAAATTGTTAAATATTACCTTAGACCAGTTACCTAAACCCTTGATACATCTCTTAAGAGTCAATAACCGGTATTATATGTTTAAGACCGGTCCAAATACTAGAAACTTGGTTCACTCATTCAAACCTTATCCAAACCGACCTTCTTGAAGCTTCCTCTCTTCCAACCGACTTAAACTCCTTTTTAAGAGGTAAGGACACGTCTAATACTCAGATAACATCTCTTAGAAGACTCAAGAACCTACCCTTTACATCCATCCATCTAAAAATCAAAGAAAACATCAACAAAACCAACAAGAACATCAAGACATCTAATTCATTGTTGATCAAGGTGAGTTCTCTTGTGTTTCTATAGTTCTTCCTTACTTTCTTCCTATATTAGAAGTGTAGAAGGCTTGAAGATGATATAATGTCTGTTATTAAGATGTTTTGGTCGAATATGATGATTATATAGATGATTAAAAGGGGTTTCAAAGCTTAGAAAGTGACTATATCAATAATAGGGTCAAATCTCCCATGTTTTAGAAGTCCTAGCGTATTATATAGAATTCCTACGTTTAAGATCATGAAATTTCATGTACTTATTCTTACGTATCAGAGGCATACTATATAAAAATTTGAGAGTATTTGGAATTATTTTGAATGGGCAACTAATCACATAAAATCAGATTATTACAAAACAAAGAAATATAATATGTTAAATTTTAAGTAAAGAACCCTAACTCTATTTGGTTGATTTCTTTGAAGATTGATCAAGTTTCATAATTTATTACATAAAATTGATAAATTTTAGAGTATTATTATAGGTCAGGTAGTTGGTGATCCGACTAATAAATCAGTTTATTGCAAAACAAAGAAATTCAATATGTATTTTTAAAAATTCGGGATTTTAGCACATCCATCTAGTAAGACAAACTGATCATTTCACATCAACAGGCACAGGACCTGAGGTAAGATCGATATTTTTCCTTGTTGTATCATAAGAATCATATATTGACTGTGTTATATGTGACTGTTATTGATTGATTGTGCATCGCATACATAAAACGGAAGGATATCTCAAAAAGAAAATAAATACAATTGTTTTGACTGAAAATGAAGAAAGAATGTTTTCAAAAAGGGGAGTACGGTACTTGATTGGCGGTGGTAGGCCACGGGATGCGGGAGGGACCAACGGACCCGTAGACTGAAAAAAGAAAGAGGGTGGTGAATACCTGCGGCGGAAATGTCGGTCAGGAGATGCCACAGACTGATAGAGGATACGGTTAATACCATTGGCCGAAAGATCAGTATGGGAACCCTCTAGATGGTGGCGTAACCCACCAAAAATTTAAATGATTTTGGCCAATTAGAAGAATAGGTTCCGAAAACCTTGGTCTACTTCTGTCAGTCAAGCATCTACTTCCAGGGCCCCAAAAAGGAAAGGATTTTCTTTAAAAGAAAACGAACATGATCATACACATGTTTATATATATGTATAAGTATAATATTAATTGTTTGATGAATGTGCTACTTTGCTATTACATAAGTATCATCTTACTGAGCCTTTAGCTCATTAGATTCTTATGATACACGTGATGATGTAAATGCCTAGAAGTTGATCATTCCTCTTCGGAGCGGCCAGTCGGAGATCCGTCAATATGCCATAATTCTAATGACTTATTACTTATGAAAGGATATGTATTAATTTGAATAAGGACCACTCTGTTATGTTGTATTCTATTATGGTGAGTTTTGTTATCTTTTGTACTACTTCAGGAGGAATAAAAATAGTTTGCTTTATTTTTCGGGGTTATTGTTTTTGGACTTTTATAAATAAAGTGTCATAATGATAAAAATAATATGTCCTGACATGAAATTTGTTATTACTCCCGAGTTATATATTGTTAAAAGTTCAATTTGAAAGTTTTCCAAGTACAAAGTTGTGGTAATTCCTAACTTAATGGTACCAACCCTTGTGGTTTAACTATTAGGTTAGGGGTTGTTACAGTTGTGGTAGAGCAGAGGTTTGAATCTTTCCTGCAGACAAAAACATGGCATATGAGCGATCTTAATTGGGAGGTATGATCAACTTCAAATTTTTTAGGTATGTTGCATAGATTTTATGTATTATTTGATGATTGATATGATTGTCCATTTATTATTGACTTATGATGGGGTTAAGTCTGGGCGATCAATAAGAAACGATGGCACCAAAGAGGAAGACGGGAGAAGACCAGAATCCAAACCTTCTGGATAATCTGGATGAATTAATGCAACAACAGACAAGGATGTATGGTGAACAAATGTAGCGATTGTTGGATATGCAGCAAAGGAATCAAGAACATAATCAACAACCTCCTCCACTACATCCGATAAACGATAATAGGCCAGCGTGTTGGAATATTCTATTTCACATTATCATATATTGGTTTGGATGATGAATCAATGATGAGCTAATGATGAGTTGATGGTATCGATCAAACCAAAACAACAAAGGAAACATCAGAATCGAAGAACAAAGAAGTCACCCAACCAGCTCAGATAGGAAACGCTAACTGATCAGACGGGACAGAAAAGTCACCTGATCAGACGTGTCAGAAAAGTCACCTAATCAGACGGGACAGAAAAGTCACCTGATCAGACAGGACAGAAAAGTCACCTGATCAGACGAGATAGAAAAGTCACCTATTCAGACGAGAAAGAAAAGTCACTTGATGAATAAGCGCACGCTAGAGACAAAGATTAGCGCACGCGAACAATGCTTAACATAAGTAACAAGGGAAGTTAAAGTACGTAAAGTTTGAATACGAATTCAAAAAAGAAACTGTTGGAATATTCGGTAGAAAGTCAAAGTCAAAAGGCATGCAACGGATACATGGTGACGCATGCAATGACATCACATTAATGCACGCTACAATAGATAATAGCGCACGCTAATGATAAAGGCAGAAGCTACTGGACTAATGCAATAAGCATTTAACGTATGTAACAATGCAGAATAACATATGTAAGAGAGGTTTAGTGCACGCTAAAGAAGAGAAAGAGCGCACGCTAATGAAGACAGCCAGTAACGGCTAGTTGAGAGATTTTGCCTATAAATACCAAGTCATTTGGTATCATTAAAGACAACAACTACAAGCAAATCACATATTGATCATATATCATTATATTCACTATTGTTGTTGTAATTGTTCTTAACTGATAGTATTTGAGTGTTCATACACTAAATCACACACGAGAGGAAAAATATGGATTGTAGATTGATTCGGTATTATTAGGACCGTTGATCCGGCATTATTAGAATCATATCTAAATCCAAGTGAGGTTTGTCTAGTACCAATAGAAAGCTAGATAGGTTGCTTCCTCGTCCGATAGAAAATGAAAACGGTTTATGATCGACATAAAGACAAGAGTGTAACGGTTTTTCTCGGATCCACAAAAGATGAGATTGTAACGCTATCCCTCAGACTAATAAAATATGAGGCGTAGAGGTTGATCTTTAGCCTAAAGAAAAAGATTCGAAGAGAGGACGTAGGCATTATTGGCCGAACCTCTATAATCTTGTCTCGTTTAGTTTCTGCACGTTAAATCACTTCCGAAAAGCACAAAGAGTTTCACAACTCTTATATATACTCGGCGCCTATCTCAAAATAGCAAAGATACCGATAATCCTGCTCCGATAATGAAGACGATGAAGAATCAGCATATCATGCCAAGAATATAAATAAGTTTCAAAACTTATTAAACCGGAGAAGGAAGGACATCAAAACGGGCGAATCAAAGAAATTCGATAATAACTGTCGAATTTGTGGTAAGGCATGCCACTTTGCTAAAAACTGTCGAGCCTCGACCTCCAAGAAGGAAGTTCTCATAGCCACATGGAGTGACGAATAGGATGACGATGAATTTATTCAAAATAACCTCGCACTTATAGCAAGGAGTTCATTCGACGATAGCGACGTCGAAAGCCAGGTTAGTACCTCATCTCACGATGAATTATTTGAAGCATTCGAACTTTTACATACCGATTTTAAAAATGCTTTACTTGATAATAAATCCTTGTAAGCGAAAAATAAAATGTTGGAAATCGAAGTTTCCAAAATAAATGAAAAAGGTAAATTTGTTGAAACCGATTATTCTCATTGTCTTGAAAATGAAAATAAATTAAAGGATGCTCTTTTGAAAGTTCAAAACGAACTAAAAAATTTAACGAATAAATTTTCTTGCGGAAATGACAAATTTGAACAAATGCTTTCTGTTCAAAAATTTTCATTAAACAAATAGGGTTAGGATTCAAACCGTGTAATAAAATAAGATCCTTAAATTTTAAAATACCCCGATGTGATAAATATTCAAAACTTGGTCATCATATTTCGATTTACAAAAGCCCAAGACGGACGATAAAAATTAAAAAAGTTTGAATTCCTAAAGGAACCACTATACCAATATCATCTATGTTTCAAAAGAATAACCGAGAGTCGGTTGGATCTCCAAAAATCAAAATAGATTTTATTTAAATTAGTATTTAACCCAGGGAGAGTTTTTTTAAAGGGGAGATCTTTGTCAGGGGGAGTTTACCCATTTCTGCATAAATTATATCCTGATTTTATTCTATAATCCTATATGCACTTTTTGCTAATAATAAAAAGGGGAACAATTGGAGAATGGGAGAAAGTGTCATGGAAGAATGATGAGAAAAATAAAAAATTATCCCGATCAAGAAAAGAGGGAGAAAAGACGAAGGAGAAAGTCGAAAAAATAAAAATAAGAAGTTGAAAAAATGAGGAGTTGAAAAGGAGAAAATAAAAATGGGAGATGGAAACTAACGAAACGGACAAAGCCGAAAACTTTGATCTATATATGTTTTTATATTTTGCCGGTTTAACCCATTGAAGAGTGTTGTTTTGTCATCATCAAAAAGGGGGGGATCGTTGGAATATTCTATTACACATTATGAATATTGGTTTTGATGATGAATCAATTATGAGCTAGTAATGAGTTGATGGTATCGATCAAACCAAAACAACAAAGGAAACATTAGAATCGAAGCAAAACAACAAAGAAGTCACTCGACCAGCTCAGACGAGAAACGCTAACTAATCAGATGGGACAGAAAAGTCACCTGATCAGACGTGTCAGAAAAGTCACCTGACAGGCGGGATAGAAAAGTCACCTGATCAGACGGGACAGAAAAGTCACCTGATCAGACGAGAAAGAAAAGTCACCTATTCAGACGAGAAAAAAAATCACCTGATGAATTCGTGCATGCTACCGATAAAGATTAGCGCACGCTATCGAACAACGCTTAACGTAAGTAACACAGGAAAGTCAAAGTCAAAAGGTATGCAACGGATACATGGTGATGCACGCAATGATGTCACATTAACGCACGTGTATATTAGTGCATGCTAACGATAAAGGCAGAAGCTACTGGACTAATGCAATAAGCAATTAACGTACGTAACAATGCAGAATAATGTATGTAAGAGAGGTTTAGCGCATGCTAAAGAAGAGAAATAGCGCACACTAATGAAGACAGCCAGTAACGGCTAGTTGAGAGATTTTTCCTATAAATACCAAGTCATTTGGTATCATTAAAGACAACAACTACAAGCAAATCATATATTGATCAGATATCATTATATTCATTATTGTTGTTGTAATTGTGCTTAATTGATAGTGTTTGAGTGTTCATACACTAAATCATACATGAGAGAAAAGATACAGATTGTAGATTCATTCGGTGTTATTAGGATCATTGATCCGGCATTATTAGAATCATATGTAAATTCAAGTGAGGTTTGTCTAGTACCAATAGAAAGCTAGATAGGTTGCTTCTTTGTCTGATAGAAAAGGAAAATGTTTATCTTGGACCGACATAAAGATAAAAGTGTAACGGTTTATCTCGAACCGACAAAAGACGAGATTATAATGGTATCCCCCAGACCGATAGAAGACGAGGCGTAGAGGTTGATCTTTAGCCTAAAGAAAAAGATACGAAGAGAGGATGTAGGCATTATTGGCCGAACCTCTATAAATATTGTCTCATTTAATTTCTGCACTTTAAATCGCTTCCGCAAAGTGCAAAGAGTTTCATAACTCTTATATATACTCGGCACCTATCTCAAAACAGCAAAGATACTGATAATCTTGCTCCAACACAGCTGTGTATGAAAAATTTCGGAAGATGGAGCCTCCTAATTTCCACGGTGGATCTGATCCCATGGTTGCAGAAGAATGGGTCAAATCACTTGATGTCATCTTCGACTATATGTGCATTGATGATGCTGAGAAGATACTTTGTGCGGTGTTCCAACTCAAAAAAGAAGCAAGAACCAGGTGGGAAGGAGCCAAACTTGGAGTCAACATGGAAGGGCTTACCTGGGAAAAATTTAAAACAACTTTCTATGATAAATACTTTACCAGAGACATACGATCATTTAAGGTGATGGAATTCTTAGAGTTGAAACAAGGGGATATAGCTGTTGGAGATTATATTCGGAAATTTGAGGAAGGTTGCAAGTATGTCCCATACATCGCCGGGGATAATACATAAAAGATGGAACATTTTATGACAGGACTTCGCCCTGAAATTAGAAGGGACGTCAGGATGTCAACATCAACTGAGTTACGACATGTGGTTGATAAAGTGCTAATCGCGGAGTCCGACAAGAAAGAAATCCAAAAGGATTATCAACAGCACAGGAAAGCATTTGCTGCTAAAAACAAAATACAAGAGAAGAGGCGAGATCAAAAACTAGGCAAAGTTAATCAAAAATATCCTAAGGTTGGACCTACTCCAACGACATCCGCAACAGAAAAAACAAAATGTCCTAAGTGCGAGAAGAATCACTTTGGGGAATGCTTCATCAACTCCAATACTTGCTTCAAGTGTAAGAAACCCTGACATATGGCAAGGAACTGCCCCAGTTTGGAGAATAGAGTTCAAGGAAGGGTCCTTATGATGACACGAGAACAAGCTAATATAGATGCTTCTGTGGTCTCAAGTACGATTTTAATCTCCGGGATTCCTGCATTTACATTGGTAGACCCAGGATCTACGCATTCTTTTGCATCAAAAACATTTATGAGAAAATTGGGCATTAAACCGGAATTATTAGAATTAGCTATAACATAGCTACTCCAAGTGGAGAAGAAACGGAATCTAACCAAATGATAATGGCTTGTAAGGTTCGAATCGATGGTAGGATGCTATATGCTGGTCTTGTCATTCTACCAATGTCAAACTTCGACATTATCCTTGGTATGTAGTGGTTATCTAAATATGGTTCACATGTCGATTTTACAAAAAAGGTAGTAACCTTCCAACTAGAGAACGAAGAACAGTTCGCATTTAGCGAAAATTCCCATTATTGCTCTTTACCACTTATAACTGCACTAAAAGCTAAGAAGTTACTAAAAAAGGGATGTGTCGGCTATTTGGCCAATATTTTAGATACTTCTCATAAAATGGAATTGAAACCTGGAGATGTAGACGTGGTTAAGGAATATCCTGAGGTATTTCTAGAGAATCTTCCACGATTACCACCAAACTGAGAAGTCGAGTTAGAAATAGATATTATACCTGGAACTACCCCTATCTCTAAGTCACCCTATAGAATGGCTCCACCCAAACTAAAGGAGTTAAAAATTCAATTACAAGAATTACTCGACAAGGGCTTTATTCGTCCAAGTCAATCACCTTGGGGAGCACCTGTTTTATTGTGAAAAAGAAAGATGGTACGTTTCGTTATGTATTGACTACAGGGAGCTCAATAAAGTTACTGTTAAAACTAAGTATCCTCTTCCAAGTATAGATGATATTTTTGATCAAGTACAAGGAGCTTCTGTATTTTCAAAAATTGATCTATGTTCTGGATATCACCAACTGAAGGTTAAAGAAGAAGATATACTTAAAACTGCATTCAGGACACGGTATGATCATTACGAATTTCTTGTGATGCCCTTTGGGCTGACTAATGCTCTTGCAGCCTTTATGGATCTAATGAATCGGGTATTTAAAGAATTCCTTGATAAGTTTGTGGTGGTGTTTATTGATGATATTCTTATTTATTCACGTAACAAAGAAGAACATAAAGAACACTTGAGAATTTTACTACGGATTCTCAAGGAGAAACAGTTGTATGCCAAATTCAATAAATGTGAATTTTGGCTGGAGGAGGTGGTTTTCCTAGGACATGTTGTATCCAAGGACGGAATTTCAGTTGATCCGAGCAAAGTGGAAGCTGTGAGCAACTGTCCAACACCTACCAATGTATCGGTAGTTCGTAGTTTTTTGGGATTGTCCGGTTACTACCGACGGTTTGTATAAGGATTTTCAAACATTGCCACTCCATTGACTATGCTAACAAGGAAGAATGTAATGTTTATCTGTACGGATGCCTGTGAGAAGAGTTTCCAGAAGTTGAAGCATAGATTAACAACGGCTCCTTTTCTTGACACTCCTACGGGTACAGATGAATTCGTAGTCTATACAGATGCTTCTAAGAATGGGTGCCGTATTAATGCAGCATGGAAAAGTAATAGCTTATGCTTCTAGATAATTAAAGGAGTATGAAAAGAATTATGCAACACACGATTTAGAGTTGGCGGCTGTCATCTTTGCATTAAAAATTTGGAGGCATTATCTCCATGGCAAGAAGTGCGAAATCTATACAGATCATAAGAGTTTAAAGTACTTCTTCACTCAAAAGGAACTGAATATGCGGAAAAGGAGAAGGATGGAACTGGTAAAGGACTACGACTACAGGATTGAATATCATCCTGGTAAGGCTTCTATGGTTGCAGATGCGCTTAGTAGGAGATCTATGTCTTTCTTCCTTGCTACACAAAAACCACTTTTGTTAGACTTGTTGAAACTAGATTTGGAAATTGTGCCCAAAGGAAAGAAGTGTTCGTTATCAACTCTTGCAGTGAAACCTACACTTCTAAATATAATCAAAGAAGAACAAAAGGCGGATCCACAATTATGTAGATTAAAAGAAAGGGTCGAGACAGGTTACTTATGGACTTCTCAATTTCTAACGATCAAGTTTTGGGATATAAATGGAGATTATGTGTTCCAAATGACGTATCAACCAGAGGGGATATTCTGAAGGAATCTCATTCTTGCCTTTACTCAATACATCCACGTAGCACGGAAATGTATAAAGATATACGGAAACACTACTGGTGGCCTAACATGAAGAAGGATGTTGCGAGATACATGGCGGAATGTCTTACTTGGCAACAGATTAAAATGGAACATCAAAGACCGACGAGCTTATTAAAACCCTTATTTATTATAGAGTGTAAGTG